>CM062816.1:1531113424-1531598316 GCA_031772625.1 Pinus tabuliformis
ATTCATGACGAGACGAAATCAAATCCAAAAATATTCTAGTCTATCATGATGCATTGTTTTTCATTTCGGTGTAGGTTATTGGGAGAGGGACAAGGCACTAAGGCTATGGGAGCACATCCTAGGCTGGGATGCAAGGCTCCAGAGCACTGTTGGGAAAAATTGTGCAGATATCACTCAGAGACAATTTTTTTCAATCTGGGACAACAGTGACAACTGCAGGGCGAAATCGAGCTAGGAGGCAGAACTACGCAATTTCCGGGAAGAAGGCGAGGCAGGGTGTCGGGGAGCTGCTAGGCCAATTTGCACAATTTTCCAAGGGAGTATTGGGTAGGTCATCTAGCTGGGATCTACAAAATTTCTCTGGGTAAAAAAGTGTGGGCATTAGGAGGCACTAGCAGAAAATCTGCGCAGTTTTCTAGAGGAGCATAAAGGCGGGCTTTAGGAGCTGTTGGTAAAAAATGTTTAATCGTAAGAGGTAGTCCGGGCCCAAACAATTCTACGCAATTTCTAATCTAGTTGCAAAGTGGGAAGGAAGGGTTGGATAGGACAACTCTGTGAAATTCCTGAGCTGGTTGTAGAGTGGGCAAGAAATGCTGGCAGGGCAGGACAACTCTGCACAATTTTGTAGGTTTTAACCCCGTACAGAAATTACCTGCATATGAATTCTAAAACACAGAAAATAAATAATACAAGAGCATAACACATAAAACACATATACACAGAGATTTTCCCCTGGATCCCAAAATCGGGACTACCAGCTTGATTTTTCATTATATTCCTTTCAATGTTATAATACATATTTATACATGCCGAAGCATCCAATACCATGGACCGAAAACCATCGCGTCCAATACCATCCGAAAACGTCCAAAAAACATGTGCGAAAATCATGCACAAAACCATAGGTGGGTCTGCCCAACCTAACATAGGGTCCAAAACCAAAATTTTCCGGGGCACTGCCCGGAACCACATAAAGTGGGGTTATGGGTGCCCCTCAAACCCCCTATTAACTACGTGGAAGGAATATAACACAACCCAACAAATTCCCGGGATGATTGCAGAGCGAGGAAGAAGGGTTGGCATGAAATGACAACTCTACACAATTCCTGGGCTGGTTTCAAAGTGGGAAGGAAGGGCAGAACAAACAAGTCTGCGCAATTTTGGATCTCAGTACAACCCAGGGTCACAACTCATGTTCTTTCTCTGGTTGACCAATGGGAGGCTTTATGGGAGGTCTTGCGAGAAGCGCAAAGTGGATCGACTTATGGGACAACTTCTATGCAGTTCTGGGAGTGAGTGAGATGGATAATTTTTAGAATTGCATAGAGCAGGCTACCCAAAGGACAACGTCAAGCTCTCTGCAGTAGTTCAAGGTCATTGAGATGGAGGGTTGTCCGGTCGACAAATTTTCAGGAAAATTGACTAAGTGTGAAAGCAAGTGTACTCGTGTAGAGATGGCAATGTGGTCACACACTTAGCACGACTCGATGACAAGACACCTCAAAACAACAAGAAAACATGTGCTCAGTGAGACTGACTCGAAGGTTGAGAGCAACGAGTGTGATAGTTTAAATATGTCTTCGAATGATTGTGATGACACTTGTGCAACATTGTTTACAAATTTGTGTGTGAGTGCGACCAATGTCAACAGAGTGAAAACAACTCATATAGACAAAGACAAACCTTGAAAATGATAGAACCAACTCGCAAATATGACATAGCGATCAACATGCCAAAAGATGACTAGTGATTGATCAAGCGAAGAGGGTGTGAAAACTCAACAAGAGCTCATGGGATGAGCCTGAGTGACCATCAAGGGAAAAACCAAGGAAGGCTTCGAAATTTAGATGCATGCCAAAATTTTGGAGGGTGTTGCAGCTGCTAACACATTTGGTAACACACTGGTTGAATGCCAACTTCTCTGTTTCGGTTCATTTGCAGCATAGGGCCTTGGCCTTTTAGGAAGTATTGATTCGTTGTGCAGGTTACTTTTTCTTCCCCACTTACCCCATGGACATGCATGGCTCACCATGTACCAATTCAGTCAAACACAACAAAATTTTCAACTAGATCTCAAAATCGAGGCTAGTTTGGTTTGTGAGCTTAATATTTACAGAGTATAAGTTTTCATCTCTGGTGTTGCTCCGCTTCCAGTAGGCTTGGACAGTATCTCGACAGAGTCACGCATGAACACAAGCATTGCTCCACTTCCAACGAGCCTGGTCAGTACCCTGCTGGAGTTGCCTGCTTCACCTCTTTGCACAAGAAGCCTTTCTCTTCTTTCACCTTTGTATTTTTTGAAAAGAGGACCGTGCATAGGAACTTATTTATTTTTGGGGTAGAAGAGGGATCTCGACTTATTGAGAGTAGAAGAGGTTGTTCCTTCAGAGAAGCATATAAGACCTCTGATTTAGGTATGCTCGTTTATAGTTTTCCCTTCATTTCTACTTGTTGGATTAAGCTTGAACACACAGAGCATAAGACTGAGTACGGGCATGGGGTTTCCTAGTTTGGACATAGGTTCATGGTTTGACCAGAGCTTCCCTTACCGACGGTTTGTATTTTCTGTCTAGGCTTCATCGACCAAAAGTTACAACCAAGCACAGAGAAGACAAACACATGACTGACCAAGTGCTACAGTGTCACAAGATTCTTTAAAATCAGCCACATACTTATTCAAAAGTCAGAACACAGTATAGGACATCGCTTATTTACAAAACAAAATGATAAGACAACTAAAACAACACAAAGTAAACAAAGCAAAAAAAGGAAAGTAAAGCAACAAAACAAAACAACAAAGTAACAGAGCAACAGTAAGCATGTTATGTACATGGGTGGGGCGCGGCCCCAGATCACTGAAAATAACATTTTAAATCTTGGCCATTGATAGGAAGGTTGTCAATCCTCCCGTCAAGTGATTGCAAGTGATACATGTGTTGGCCAAGTTTTTCGTGAACCGTGTACAGACCAATCCACAGAGACTAGAACTTCGTGTGTTTTCCTTTGTCTTCATGGGGTTTATCCCATTTCAAGACTAAGTCACCCACAACAAAGCTAGAATTCCCTATAGACTTATGATCAAACCATCTCTTGATACGGTTATGGTGGAGTGTAAATTTTTCTTTTGCTTTCATCCGTTCTTCTTGTAACTTGTATAATGTGTCCATCCTACGCTGAATCAATAAACACGACTTGCCTCGGGATTCTTGGGATAACTGAAGAGAAGGAAAGTAGATATTGGGTGGAAGGATGGCTTCTTTACCATATACAAGGAAGTATGGAGATGTGTTCAGAGAGGGCTTGGGTGTAACTCAGTTAGCCCAAAGTGCATTCACCAGGGTGGAATGCCAGTTTCGCTGCTAAGAGTAAATGGTCTTTTTGATGATGTGAATAAGATTCTTGTTTGTTGATTCAACAAGACCATTTCCCTGTAGGTAGTAGTTAGATGAATGTTTAAGCACAATACCATATTTCAATGCAAAATCATACAGTTTCAACGAAGAGAAGTAAGTTGCATTATCAAAAACAAGTGATACAGGAATGCCAAACCTCAAGATGATGTTCTGCTGAAGGAAGCTGATGACTTCCTGGTCATTCACTTGTTTGAGCAGAACTACTTTCGTCCACTGCGTTAAGTAATCTATAGCAGTCAAAATGTAGCGGTGCTTCCTTGATAAATGGGGGAAGATTTCCCCAATTATGTCTAAGCCCCATTGTTGGAATGGTTCATCCAATGCAACATGCTAAAACGGGGCTCCTGACCTTCTTGTTCTGTCGACACATCGCTGACAGACCGGACACTTGCGAGCATAAGCATGTGCATCCTTAAACAATGTGGGCTAGTAAAAATTGACTCTCATGAATTTATGCACAGTTCCATTACCCTCGAAGTGACCTCTCACTAGTCCATCATGCATGTCATGTAACACTCTCATTGAATCTTGTGCCTCCAGGCACTTGAGCAAAATTCTGTTGTTGTGCTTTTTATAAAGCACTCTGTGCACCAACTGGTAAGATAAGGATTTTAGGTGAAGTTCCCTCTTGTATCACATGGAAAAATGAGAGGGCATGGTGCCTTTCTCAAGGTATTGGCGCACTTCTTTGTACCAAGAGTTGTCGTGCGAAGTGGGTGGTGCTCGCTTTATGTTGTACATCTCGATTTCTTGCTCCCAACCGATGAGCTCTTCTTCTTCCTCTTGGGTGTGTACTGCTTCTGCTACTAGTCTGCAAATACCATGTCCCTTCATAGTGTGAACTAGCTTGATATCAAGATCATACTCTTGAAGTCCTGTCATCCAGTTTTCACGTCTTTCACCCACCTCTTGTTGAACAAGCAACGCTCTGACTCCTTGGTGTGGCACAAAGAATATACAATAATTTTTCAGTAGGTAGGGTCTGAAGGGTTTCACCGCCTTGTATACAACATATGCCTATTTATCTATGGAGGGATAATTGAGCTCAGGTGCCTACATTCTTGTGCTCATGAAGGAGATGGTATGTTTGTTGTTCATCTCATCCTTCTGTGTGATCATTGCAACGAGTGAATTTTCGGAAGAGAATGTATACAACAAGAAATATTTGCTAAAATATGGGATGTACAATGTAGGTGCATATGCTATTACATACTTGATACAGGTGAACACATCCTTTTCCTTCTTCCCATAGCTGTAGACTGCATCCTTCTCGATCATATCTTGGATAGGTTTGACAATCTGCTTATAATCTGAGATGAACTTTCAGAGGAAGTTTATCTTTCCCAAGAAGGATTGCATAGATTTCTTATTAACTGGGCGAGGAATCTATGTGATAGTTCAAACTCGGTCCAGATCAACCTTGATCCCACTTTTGGCGATGATATGCCCAAGGAGGTTCCCCTCAGACACTGCAAATACGCTCTTCTTGAAAAGACTTTCACATCGTCAAGGTAGACCACCATGCTCTATCCGATGAGCTCACTGAAGGCAATGCCCGTAGCACGCTGAAAGGTTGCACCTGTGTTTACAATCCAAAATTGCATTCTTTTGTAAGCGAACGTACCCCACTTGGTACGAAAAGTAGTTTTGAGTCTATCAGGTTCTGCTACCAGAACCTGGTTATATCCAGAAAATCCATCAAGGAGAGAGAACATTTCAGCTCTAGATACTATCTGCAAGATGTGCTCCATAGATGACATAGGGTAGTTGTCTTTGTTTGAGGCCCTGTTAATATTTCAGAAATATATGCACTAGTGGATCTCCCCGGACTTCTTCCTTACAGGAACTAAATTCGAAACCCACGTAGAATGACGAACCTTGTATATGATCTGAGCATCCAACAACTTAGTCAATTCTTTCTCTATGAGGGATTCAAGTGATGGATGGACTTCTATGAGTTCACGTGTCATACGTTTTCAAATCATCGTACGTCCACACGAATACATCCCGGTACTGTCTGAACAGGCGGACAAAGGCTTACCTCTCCTTTGGTGTGTAACATGTACTGAAATTTACAAATTTTGGATCTCTTTTTGTTCCCAAGTTGATCTGTTTGTGCACCAGTGTTGAACTATGGGTTTTGGTGTTCTTGAGCCCTTTGCAGTGGTTCTACAAGTCATAGAGTTTCTCGAGTGAAATCACACCCTTGGGGATGGGGTTTCCTTTGCTGTCATTAGATGTGTCTTGTAGAGACTGCTCGTGCACGTCTTCATCTATGGATGCGTCTTTGAAAATGTCAGCATTGGCCATAAAGTGCAGTATTTGTCATACCCCAATCTTTGAATGACCTACTACTTTAAGCATAGTGACATTGAGTCTAAGGGCTTTGTGTAAACCCAAGATGAGTGCTTCATATTCAGCAGTGTGGTTTTTGCACTCGAATTCAAAGCAGCTTGAGACTAAATACTTTCTTTTCCTTGGGTTGATCAAAACACACCCGGCTCTAGAGCCATCCTGTGTTTTTGATCCATCAAAATACAAGGTCCACAACTCATTTGTACAAGGACCGCTAACCATGCTAGTATGCTAGTACTTCTAACACTACTGTTACTAATGTTACAAAGTATTATACAAGTTTAATTTTCATTAGTTGGGCAAGTAAGGAGACCCAACTGTGTATCTGGTGGAGTGGGGCTTGGCTGTGCAAGATAGCACCCCAGCTACATTTCCATAGAACAAATGTTAAACAAAAGTTCTGTGAAAGGTAATGGTTCATTCTGATCGTCAAAGGGAGTAACATTGTGCTTCATATACCTCTCAGACAACACTCGAATCTGGTTGCTTCTGCCCTGATACGAAAGCCATAAGTGTGACCAGTCTGTAGCAAAATATCCTTGCAACTTGCTGGACCAGTCTCTACTGAGCAATAAGCCATATGCTTCCGGGATGTCCACTATCACAATGTTGATGCATTGGTGAACTCGTCTGTTGGATGATAACCGAATGATCACATCCCAGAGTTCACCAATGGATGGTACACATGTTCGATCAAGTTGGATGATCTCTGCGGTTGTATTAATCCATTGCGCATTGATCCTTTTAGCAATGGAGAGTGGCATGACATTGAGTGATGTGCCAGAATCAACCAAACAGTTGTGGACATTGAAGTTGAGAGTGAGTTCACTTCTTCTCTATGAAGCACATTGAGTAAAAATGCGAGTGATCTAGGAGACTTACTTGATCCCTTGCTGGAAGAGGCAACATTGTCTGTAGAGGTTTGCCCCATTGTGTGCAACAAAATATCCCACTGACCCTTGCGTTTGGTGAGTTCGTACAACGAGATGTTCACATGAGTCTTCTTCACATCTTCAACAATGTTATAGTCCAAAGTGGGAAGACTCACCGAGTTGTCTGGGGGATGACTTGTCTTTGTATTTTCCGGTGGAGTGTCTAAAGTGAGCTGCTCATGGACGTGTCTTTGGTTGGAATTGTCTTCCCAGACTTGTTTTGTGTTTTTGTGTTGAGGTTACCGGTGGTTCTACTTTTTTGAATAGTTGCTTGAATTTCGGTACGTCAATCACAATAGGAGCCCCTTGACTTCTTAAGTTGTATCGACCATTCTGTTTTGGGGCCTCCTTCTCGGTGTTCGTTTTCTTCTGGGCAATGTTTAGAAATTGATACATGATAACCACATGCCCAAAACTTGGAGCTTCATTAGATGCAACATCTTCTTCATCTTCCAGTTGAACCTGCTCACTGGCATTAAGATGATCGTTCATTCTTGAAGCCACAGAGCCCACAAATCCGTTCCAATCTGTACAAGTCTTCTCTGAGTGTCGCGCTTGGTGGAAATCAAATAAGTGATCCTTACCAAGAAGTTTCGATTGGAACACAACATTTGAACTCTGTGCAGATTTATTCAGGTGACTACTGCTGCTTCCCAATGTCCCACTCTTCCTGTGCGCAAAATCAGAAGGTTTGCTACTCATTGCTGTGTTATTCCATTGCTTGAGTTCTGCTACTTTAGTTGTCAAGGACTTAAGGAGTTGAGTAAGTGTCTCAATTTCACTTGTTTCTTTTTCCATCACCTTACTCACAACAACTTGGGACCTCTTGCTCACGTCTTGAGAGTCCTTCATTGATTCATCATCTACAATGATTCCAATTGTGCACAGGTCCTTCTCCACATCAATTTCTTCTTGGAAATTTTCGGATAGTGTTGGTTTCGAAACCCGCTTGACGAACTGCACAATGCTGGTAGGAAATGCAGATGTGTAGTAGTCGACTGTGACAGACTCATTAGGTTTAGTGTCTACAATAAACTTGCTCAGTATACGGTTAAACCTCTGGTTGAAGTCTTTCACTTTCTCTTTCGACTCCATCTTGAGACTACCCAACTCTTTCAACAACATGGTAGGGGTTTTGTCATCAGAAAAATTTTCAAGGAAAATTCTTTTGAACATCCCCCAGTTCTAAATGGAGTTGATAGGAAGGTTGTGGTACTATACAACGTCTCTGCCATCCAAGGTACATAGAAATAGTCTACATGCAACATCATTGTAACTTACCTCGAGTGTATGCAGATGTAGGTAGAACGTGTATAGATGATCTTCTGCCTTCACTTCTCTATTAAGGTCATATTTTGATAAAAATTTCTCTGTGTGCCATAGCATCTTGTTCAAGGCACCATAGAGTGCCAATGGGCCCTGGGTCATCCATTCCAAATTTTGATCATCCATGTCTTCTTCTTCTTCGTACTCCTCCTCTTCTTCTGAATCAAACGATTTAGCCTCTGAATCTATTGGTTCATCTCCGCCTCCATCTCCTTCGTTGCCTTCCCCTCCACTGCCTCCACCAAAACCCGAGCCTAAGAGTGTGTTGTTAAATTCTTCTCCTTGTAGGAAAACATGAGGTTCCTTTTCGTTCTCAACAACTTCATCCAACTCTTCAAGAGTGACGAGGATTACTTCTTTAACAGACGAGACTACCACTCCAGTGGGTGTAGTCTTTTGCTTCCTCTCCGAAGAGGGAAGAGCTTGTACTCCTGGAATCAACCCAACAACATTGGAAAACTGACGGGTGATGAGACAGACTGAGATAAGGTGATGATATGAGATTTCTTGTTCAGGTCTAGGAGGTGAGGTGTAACCAACTTCAAAGTTACGTATGGGAGAGAGGGAGTTCATGTTGCTGCCTTGACCAGATGATGGATACATGGGGTTGAGAGGAAATTCAGCCATAAACAACTGGTGGTCCTCCTTTTAGCACCCAAAATGTTGATGGTGCTGGGCCCACTAACATTTAGGGGATCTCTGCAGTATGAAGTCCCAACTAGACCTCACACCGTTTAGTGTAGGAGTCCCATATGGTATGATGGCCTCGTTGCCATTATCTTAGAGATTTGTCTTAGATCTCGCTGTTCAACACATGAGAGTGTTATGCTTGTAACTTCAAGAAAGTGAGGTGAGTGTGCCTTGTGAGTGCTTAATGTAACTCTGTGTTCGAGTTCTCTTACTATTAAAAGGGGGTGGGGTAAAAGTGAGCCTCTTGATGAGAGGGAAGAGTCGCAACTCGGGAAGAAACACACGCCAAAAACAAGAAGGGTGTGTATAACATCCAATGGAATAGTCCACAACGGATGCGATAGTTGTGAAAACCAAAGCTTAAGGGAAAACACATACACCGTCCAACGGAATAGTCCACACAGGGGTGACGTCATTAACACCAAGAAATACACAAAGATGGTCTATCTAATGTCTAGTGGAGTATTCCACATGGACAAGACAACATTGATAAGAAATATAACACATCTTCAACAATATGAGTACTAAAATAATTGAAGTAGTTCAACTATCTTAGTACAAGTTAAGCAAACATGCATTACAAATGTTTAAAGAATAGTCTTATAAAATTATACAAAACATGTGTGTGTTGGGTGTGGAGCCTGATTATCTTCTATATTCAAAGGTATCGCCACATAGGACCCCAGTTCGAAATGGGGGCGGCAACGCCGCCCGTAAAATATTTGTTGCAGGGGGGGCCCCCTGGCGGGGGGTTTCGGGGGCAGCGCCCCCGAAGCTAAAAACAGCTGTAAAATTGCCTTGTAAAAGTATAGTAATTTCTAGTCAATCTGGGCCGTTCATTAGGCGGATGATCTGACGGTAGAACTTATGTTTAGTTTAGGGTTTTTTGCCCTAGAAGGCAACCCCTCTCTTTGTATGAGGATATTGTATTTGAGGCAGTGTGATAGATGTGTATTCTGTGAGCGTGAAACAGAGAGGTGAGACTGTGAGAGAAAACAGAGGATATTACAGCAGATTTGCTGTAGGTTGTGTCTCTTCATTTTGCTGGATAATAGAAAGGAAGGACTGGCTGTTCGGGGTGGACGTAGCCCAAACTGGGTGAACCACGTATATCTGTGTCTCTCTTGTTTTGTGCGTTTTCTGTGTTTATATTTCTGCAATATTTTATGTGTTCCATTGCTCCGTAATATATAATTTTCTAACAACTGGTATCAAAGCCGAAGGTCTATTTGGCTGATAAACTCGCAGGAAAGAAGGGTTCCTGGTTCGAGTGGGAGCAATGGCGGAAGATGGTAAGTTTAGGGTCGAGAAATTTAACGGCCAAAACTTCTCACTGTGGAAGATGCAGATGGAAGATTATCTGTATCAGAAAGATCTATACCTCCCATTGGGCGGAAAAACAAAGATGCCGACGGGTATGAAAGACGAAGAATGGAACCTTCTCGATAGAAAGGCACTCAGAACAATACGGTTGTGCCTTGCTGCGTCAGTCGCCTTTAACATTTCGAAGGAAACCACGACAGAGGGTTTGATGCAGACATTGTCTAAACTATATGAAAAACCCTCGGCCTCAAACAAGGTATTTCTTATGAAACGGTTATTTAATATGAATATGTCGGAAGGTGGATATGTTGCAAACCATTTAAATGATTTTAATACAGTTACAAGTCAGTTAAGTTCTGTAGGGGTAAACTTTGATGATGAAGTTAGAGCTCTGTTATTCTTGTGCTCATTACCAGAAAGTTGGAATGGTTTGGTAATGGCCATTAGTAACTCCGTTTCTGGATCTAGTACTTTAAAGTTTGATGATGTTGTCGGTGCTATCCTTAGCGAGGAAATGCTTTGAGTGCAGAGTCTGGAGGAAGAAAAATGGAAAGAGGAAAGAGCTCGGGATATCACAGTAAATCAAGGGAAGGCAGATCCAAGTCCAGATCGGGGATAGTGTGCTGGAAATGTGGAAAGAAAGGACACCTAAAGAAAGACTGTAGATCTCGGAAGGGAAAAGAAGGAGATGCACAACAAGAAAACAATCATGAAGCAAATGTGACAGGTGAGGTGTTACAAGATGCTTTGATTCTTTCTTTCGAAAATATTACTGATTCCTGGGTGGTAGATTCAGGGGTTTCATTCCATGCCACACCTGATAAAAATACTTTCATGACTATGTTCAAGGAGATTTTGGACAAGTTCGTCTGGGTGATGATAAACCCTGTAAAATCGTTGGAATGGGTAAGGTTCTTGTAAAACAGCAGAATGGAAACCAATGGCTATTAAAGGAGGTAAGGCATGTTCCAGATCTAAAGAAAAATCTGATTTCAACAGGGCAGTTAGGCGGTGAAGGTTGTGTGACAACTTTCACAGATAAAGCTTGGAAGGTCACCAAAGGAGCCCTGGTAATAGCAAAAGGCGAAAAGGTTGGTACATTGTATTTATGCAATGGTATTTCTAACTCTGTTAATGCTTTAACTTCCAAAGGAGCAGAAGCAGCATTATGGCATCATAGGCTCGGACACATGAGTGAAAAGGGGATGAAGATTCTTCATTCAAGGAATTTGTTGCCGGGTTTGAAGAATGTTGATTTGGACTTCTGTGAGAATTGCATTTATGGAAAACAGAAGAGAGTCAGATTTCTCAGAGTTGGGAAAGAAAAGAAGAATGAAAAATTAGAGCTTGTGCATACAGATGTATGGGGACCTGCTCAGGTATCATCTCTCGGTGGCTCTCGTTATTATGTTACTTTTATTGATGATGCAACTAGAAAAACTTGGTGTATTAAGAATAAATCTGATGTATTTGATACTTTCAAGAAATGGAAAGCTTTGGTTGAGATTGAGACGGGAAAGAAATTGAAGTGTCTTAGATCAGACAATGGAGGTGAATATTGCAGCAAAGAGTTTGATAGGTACTGTTCAGAGCATGGAATTCGCAGAGAGAAGACAGTTCCAAGAACACCACAAGAAAATGGTGTGTCAGAAAGGATGAACAGAACAATCATGGAGCGTGCAAGGTGCATGAGATTGCATGCAGGATTGCCTTTACAGTTTTGGGAAGATGCTGTAGATACTGCTGTTTATCTAATAAACAGAGGGCCTTCAAGTTCCTTGGATGGTGGTGTTCCAGAGGAAGCATGGACAGGTAAAAAGGTAAACTACTCTATTTTAAAGCCTTTTGGTTGTGAGGCCTTTGTCCATATTGATAAAGAAAATAGAACAAAGCTTGAGGCAAAGTCAAAGAAATGTACCTTTATTGGATATGGTGTTAATGATTTTGGTTATCGCTTATATGATTACGAAAATCACAAAATCATTAGGAGCAGAGATGTAATATTCAATGAAAAGGTCTTGTATAAGAATCGGTTGCAGGAAAAGAAACAGGAAAAGGAAAACAAGGAATACGCAGTTCTTGATGAAATCACTGAAAAAGTAAAGGTGCCTGAAAATAATAATAATCAACAACCACAACAACAACAACCACCACAACAACAACAGGCACCCCAAACACCTGAAAGTGGTGTTAGAAGATCTACCAGGATAAGTAGACCCCCTGAACGATACTCTCCTTCATTATATTATTTATTGTTGATTGATTCCGGTGAACCCGAATGTTATGAAGAAGCAATGCAGGTTGAAAGCAGGAAGAAGTGGGAAGTAGCCATGGAAGAAGAGATGGACTCCTTAATGCATAACCAGACTTGGGATTTAGTCAGGTTGCCTGTAGGAAAAACTACATTGAAGAATAAATGGGTTTATAAGTTGAAGGAAGAAGATGGAGGAAAACAGAGGTATAAAGCTAGACTTGTGGTGAAGGGGTTTGCACAGAAGAAAGGTATTGATTTTGATGAAATATTTTCTCGTGTTGTTAAAATGACTTCAATCAGAACTATTTTAAGTCTTGTAGCAGCTGAAGATTTGCATCTTGAGCAGTTAGATGTAAAGACAACCTTTCTCCATGGGGATTTGGAGGAAGAGATATATATGCAGCAGCCACAAGGATATGAGGTGAAAGGGAAGGAGAAACTAGTGTGCAGGTTGAAGAAGAACTTGTATGGCTTGAAACAGGCTCCAAGGCAGTGGTATCTAAAATTTGACAAGTTTATGTCTGAACAAGGTTATGCTAGATGTCACTCTGATCATTGTGTTTATTTGAAAAAGCAAAATGATGGCAGCTATATTATATTGTTATTGTATGTAGATGACATGCTTGTTGCAGGATCTAACATGCAGGAAATAAATGTGCTCAAAAGAAAATTGGCAAATTCATTTGCAATGAAGGATTTGGGATCTGCAAAACAAATCCTTGGTATGAGAATAACTAGAGACAGAAAAAATCGTAAATTAACATTGTCTCAGAATGAGTACATACAAAAGGTGTTGAAAAGATTTAACATGCACAATGCAAAACCAGTTAGTACACCTTTTGCTAGCCATTTCAAACTTAGCAAGGAAATGTGCCTAAAGACCCAAGAAGACATGGATTATATGTCTAAAGTTCCATATGCATCAGCAGTTGGAAGCTTAATGTATGCAATGGTTTGCACAAGGCCTGATATTGCACATGCAGTGGGAGTTGTAAGCAGGTACATGAACAATCCAGGAAAGGAACATTGGATGGCAGTGAAATGGATTCTCAGATATTTGACAGGTACCACAAATCAAGCATTATGCTTTGGTGGTTCAAACATATGCCTACAAGGATATGTTGATGCAGATATGGCAGGTGACAGAGATAACAAGAGGAGCACTACAGGATATGTATTTACTGTTGGAGGAACGGCTGTCAGTTGGGTTTCAAAAATCCAAAGTGTTGTTGCACTTTCAACAACAGAAGCAGAGTATGTTGCTGCTACAGAGGCTAGTAAAGAAATGATTTGGTTACAAAGGTTTCTGGGTGAATTGGGTAAGGAGCATGATATGGGCACGTTATACAGTGATAGCCAAAGTGCCATTCATCTTGCAAAGAACTCAGCATTTCATTCCAGGACTAAACACATACAGCTCAAGTACCATTTCATACGATCAGTGTTGGAAGATGGAGAGTTGAAGCTGGAAAAGATACACACTAGCCAGAATCCTGCAGATATGCTAACAAAAGTTGTAGCCAAGGAGAAACTAAGAATATGCTCAGTTTCAGTTGGTCTTCAAGGATGACGATGAAGATGAGAAAAAACCAGGTCCAAAGAGGAGTCATTGTCCAGCAAATGGAGCAGTGGTGGAGTTGCTACAATCAGTCTCCAAGTGGGAGATTGTTGGGTGTGGAGCCTGATTATCTTCTATATTCAAAGGTATCGCCACATAGGACCCCAGTTCAAAATGGGGGCGGCAACGCCACCCGTAAAATATTCGCTGCAGGGGGGGTCCAGGGGGGTCCCCCCTGGGGGGGGGGTTTCGGGGGCAGCGCCCCCGAAGCTAAAAACAACTGTAAAATTGCCTTGTAAAAGTATAGTAATTTCTAGTCAATCTGGGCCGTTCATTAGGCGAATGATCTGACGGTAGAACTTATGTTTAGTTTAGGGTTTTTTGCCCTAGAAGGCAACCCCTCTCTTTGTATGAGGGTATTGTATTTGAGGCTGTGTGATAGATGTGTATTCTGTGAGCGTGAAACAGAGAGGTGAGACTGTGAGAGAAAATAGAGGATATTACAGCGGATTTGCTGTAGGTTGTGTCTCTTCATTTTGCTGGATAATAGAAAGGAAGGACTGGCTGTTCGGGGTGGATGTAGCCCAAACTGGGTGAACCACGTATATCTGTGTCTCTCTTGTTTTGTGCGTTTTCTGTGTTTATATTTCTGCAATATTTTATGTGTTCCATTGCTTCGTAATATATAATTTTCTAACAGTGTGAAAACGTGCTGGCTTGAGACAGGCTTCTGAATTAAGCAAAATATCCAAGACACATTTGTACACCGTACATCACTATTCTCAGTAGTGGGACATTGGAGCCACTCCTCGCTCCTCAAAGAATAGACTACATACTCTCAAGGATATGTGGGAGGAGCCAAGGTGAAAAGGCCTTTTCTCATACAATGAGGGGGTATATATAGCCAAGGGGGTATAACTGACCCTTGTGACTCTTCGACTTCCCTCATGACTATTTGAATTCCTATGAATTTTAAACTTTAAATGAATCTTCAATTTCATATGTGGGTCTCTTGGACTTCCACTTTACATTACATTAATTACAACAAGTATGGCCCATAGTAGTGATGTGGCTGAGACAACTCATGACACAATTCGACATGACACTACTGACTTGTACTAAATGTCTGTGGTGTCCGTGTTGAGTTGATGTGTCGCTGAGTGATGATATGCTCTCGGTATATCATGTCTTCACTTTTGCATGGAAAAGTGTGCAAGGTCTTTGATGGTCTTGGTATTTTCTTGACAATATATGTGAATGTGTCCCTTTCGCTTGCTTGCTCGATGTGCTTCATGTCTTGATTTGATCGGGAGCAAGCCTTCTTGAATGCACCTCTTCTCCATCTCGTTCATCGTCACACCATGTTTCATCGATGTACCTATTCCTGCAATCACTCATGATGAGAATACATCAAATCCAAAAATATCCTAGTCTATCATGATGCATTGTTTTTCATTTCGGTGCAGGTAACTAGGAGAGGGAAAAGGCACTAAGGCTGCAGGAGCACAACACATGCCAAGATGTGAGGCTCGAGAGAACTGTCAAGAAAAACTACATAGATGTCACTAGGAGACAAATTTTTGCAATCTGTGACAATAGTGATAGCTATGGGGCAAAACTGAGTTGGGAGGTAGAACTACATAATTTCCAGGAGGAAAGCCAGGCAGGGTGTCGAGGAGCTGCTAGGCCAATCTACGCAATTTTCCAAGGGAGCACTGGGTAGGTCATCTAGCCGAGATCTATGCAATTTCTTTGGGGAAGATAGTGTGGGCAGCAGGAGGCACTAATAAAAAAATATGTGCAATTTTTGAGAGGAGAACAAAGCCAAGCTGCAGGAGTTGCTGGCCAAAACTGCACAATTCAAAGAGACAGTCTAGGCCCAGATAGTAATGCACAATTTTTGAGCTAGTTCCAGAGCAGGAAGGAAGGTATGGACAAGACAACTCTGCGCAATTCATGGGTTGGTTGCAGAGTGGGCAAGAAGGGCTGGCAGGGCAGGACAACTCTGTGCAATTCCTGGGTTGATTACAGAGTGGGGAAGAAGGGTTGGAAGGGTAGGACAACTCTGCAAAATTCTTGGGCTGGTTGTAAAGTGGGAAGGAAGGGCAAGATATGAGAGTTCTATGCAATTTTGGATCTCAGTACAACCAAGGGTCACAACTCAAGTTCTTTCTCCGGTTGACCAGTGGGATGCTTGATGGGAGGTCTTGCGGGAAACGTAAAGTGGATTGGCTTCTGGGACAAATTTTGGGCAGTTTTGGAGTCAGTCAGATGGCTCATTTCCAGAATTTTGCAGAGTAGGATGCCCGAAGGAGAACCTCAATCTTTTCGTAGTTCTGGGTAGCAACACAAGATCACTGAGACAGAGGGTTGTTCGGTTGACAGATTTTCAAGAAAATTGACAAAGTGTGAAAGCGAGTGTACCCATGCAGACACGACAATGTGATCACACACTTAGCGCGACTCGATGACAAAACACCTCAAACCAACAAGAAAACATGTGCTTAGTGAGACTGGCCCAAAGGTTGAGAGTGACAAGTGCGATAGTTGAAATATGTCTTCAAACGGTTGTGATGACACTTGTGCGACAATGTTTACAACTTTGTGTGTGAGTGCGACCAATGTCGACAGGGTGAAAACAACTCATACACATAAAGAAAAACCTTCAAAATGCCATAACCAACTGGCAAGCATGACATAGCGATCAACATGCCAAAAGACGACCGATGATCGATTAGGTGAAGAGAGTGTGAAAACTCAACAAGAGCTCATGGGCTGAGCCCGAGTGTTTGTGACCATCAAGGGAAAATCCAAGGAAGGCTTCGAAATTTGGATGCAGGCCAAAATTTTGGAGGGTGTTGTAACCGCTACTATTATAGACATATTTGGGCACTGCAACCCCAATCTTATATGTCGATAAACTAAGGGCTATTTAACCCCTAAAAGTGTTGTTTCATACCCTAAAGGATCATGGTCCACTGATTACATCATTCCCCAAAAGTTCCAACTGAAAAACCACTTAAAACTGGCCAAAACTAGACCATACTGATTGCTCCATTGTCAGGGTGCGATGCATACTGACTTCTACACTAGCCAGGTGCGATGCATACTGAAGAGGGCTTCTGTGGGGTGCGACAAGCGAGGATGGACAAATGTCCAAGACAGTTTGCTAAGTGGATGCTCATGGAATCTTCCAGAAACTTCTCCTATGACACTTGCCTCTCTGAATTCGCCTAGGGATGAGTAAGAGATCCAAAAAATCTCCAAGTGGAACCAACAACAACGAGTGGAATGACACTAATAAAAAACCCAAAGATGACTCACACCCTTGTAGACATCTATAAATGGATCCCTCATCTGAGAGATCTGGAGGCTGGAATTTTGTAATTTGTAAGGAAGTGCTGATAGTTTGTCTTTGAGAAGGAGCATTGTATTGTTGGGTGATTTTTCTTTTCATGAGGTGAAGAGGGCTTTGATGCTGGGAGGATGATGCTGGATCAGACAACGGGGTTGTAATTCTCCCTTCTATTTTGATAAAGTTCTTTGATTTTTCTTCCATACAATCGTGTATTTGTGAATGTTATTATATGTTCAATGTATTTCTGATTCTGCATTGTTTATGATATAATAGATCAAGATGCTTTGATGGTGTTTTGTTACTTTGTTTCTACATATATTCTCTAAGCGGGACGAGTAGGAGAGGAGTTGCAAGCTCTATCAAGGGGGAGAGAAATCAAGCAAGGAGTCAAGCGGAAGATACAGGTTGGTCCCTTTGCTTCTCTCTTATCTATCATACATAGAGGAAATCACAAATTACTTTGTTTGTTTCTAGGATAGCTGCCAATCCTAGTGGGAGTAGCAGATCGAAATGACACTAGTTTTCCCGGAAACAAAATGGCGACTCCACTGGGGATCGAATAGTTTGTTTGTTTGTTGTTGATTATTTGTTTTATAAACTATAAACGGAGCCTAAAGTTAGCCAGATAGCCTTCGAACTTCTCTTGCTCTGCAATTGCAAAGTAGATGAATGCTGCTTCAGTCAATCTCCAGTTTAGTTTATGATTTGAACATTTGACTTACAAGCATTCTAGATTCCCTGTTGGTAGCTCAATAACCTCCCAAGATCATACCCCTGTACTTTGTTCTTTACTGTCCATAATAGCTCAACTTAACTCACTGAAATTAGCTGCAAATTTGAGCCAAAACCCATCTCAGTTGCACTCCCTGGCCCATCGCACTGTCTGTCACTGGAAGCCAGTATGCATCGCACTTCCTGAGTGTAGCAGGTGAGATGCATCCCTGTTTCTATGAAGCACAGGTGCGATGACTGAGTAATCCTATTTCTTTCCTTGAAATTTGGGTTTTTTGTCCTTGTTTTCAACTCTCTTTAGTTGTTTTGCTACTTATGAACAATATCTCATTGCTGAAGCCTCCTTGCATTACATAGACTAGCCTCCATTGATCAGGATTAGTAAATGTTGTTATGTATTTGTCCATCATTCGCAATCCTTTGTCGAAAATTTGTTTAAATCGATTTGTCGTATTGGTGCAAAAAGTGTCGTAACTGTCGTTTTGTGTCAAAAAGAGGAGTGTCGTAAAGTCTTCCTTCTTTAGATAGTCGATTGAAGCTTTTGTCATGTATTTGATTTGATTTGTTGATATTTGAAGTGTCGAAATCATCTTCTATTCAGAATTGAAAAGCGTCGTTTAAGTCTTCCTTTCATTTTGGAAAAGAAATTGTCGAAATGTCGCTTTGAAGAAAATATTTCAGATCTATACTTAGTTTTCCTTTTTGCATTTCTCACATTAAGGGAACAAAAAACAAATACATGCATTTGCATTTGCATTTAGATTGTGTGCGAAAAATGATTTAGGAAAAATTCATTTAGTGTGTGCTCTTTGCTCTTTATTTGAAAGAATCGTAATCTTCTTTCCTTAGTAGCTAGGATTTTCATTGCTAAAAATAAACAATGATTGTTTATCATTTTAGATTGCATTTTTAGGAATTTTACATATACATCACGCGGTGAACCATTGAAAGGCAAACTTATCAACAAGATCAACTCTAAAATAAATTTCAATGAACTTAACAACGCTTTGGAACCTAACTCAACACATCTAGAGGTCTAGGTTAGAGACGTGTTCTGGCGTCGTAAAATCTAGTAACTATCGTTTTCATTGAAGGTTGGGTGATTCCTCCTCTTTGATACGACAAGTGCTAGCATGGACTTGTGCTCCCCGTACCGTCAAGTATATATTGGGAGACCACAATAGGCTTATATCCTTTCTCCATAGGAAGCCGTGTCTGCCGCCTTATCGCTCGCAATGCACTGAACACAACATTCGGGAAGATTGATTGCTGTACATAAGTCCTTGGTAATTTCTCTTTAATTTATCACTAAGGTGTATTTTGTAGTTTTGCGATTCGTTTGGTAGTCCCTCTGTCTAGATTTTCAGAGTAGTCACTTTCGTTCCTTTTCGACTCCTTAAAAGAAAAGGTCCATCTGAGCACTTATCACTTCAAGCTCATTAAAAATCGAAGGGGACTAGAGTTATCTTTAGCTTTTTCTCAACTCTTAAAAATTGAAAAAGCAAAGTTGTGTCAAAGCGTCATTAAAAATTTATTAAATTCGGAACAACATTTTTTCCCCTTAATTTTGAGTTGATCAAGTAATCCGCAATTGTGGAAGAAAGTCAATCAAAACCCCGTCATTTGCGGAGACTAGCGAGTCAACCATCTTTGACTCCAGAAACGAAGCCATTCCGGGCAAAACAGTCTCATTTAACTGAGTCCAATTCACCTGATTTATTTGAAACTTATGTTTCAAAACCGTCAGAGACTACAGTTACTCCGATCATTTCTGGTACATCTACCTTTAGAGAAGAAGTTCTGCAGTTGCAAGAGGACATTAGAATTGATCCTAGTGTAACGGTAGACACTTCTATACCTGAAGCAGCTCCAGCTAGAGCTGATCCAGAGACTGAAGTTCACTTACCTGAACATCTAGAAGTTGAGTTACAGAATTCATAAGGTGTCACCCCTCCGCTATCTGTCACTGTACGCTATCTGTCACTGTAGAAGCAATATCTTCTTCGGCTCCAGAAATATTTTACGGACCTGACGGTCTACCTCTTCCACCTGGACTGATTGCAATAGAAGAGATAGTAGAGGATCTTCCATCCAATACCCCATTGCATTTTGGAACTGGGATCCACTTATATCCTTCTACTCCTGAAGTTAGTTCTTATAATCATCCTTCATCGAAAGTTCCTATCGAATCGCTAGAAAATACTTTGGATAGACTGAATATGTCTAAGCAACCATCAACATCTAGGATTGTATCATCTGATACAGCTACGACAGAGCTTCCTGCTGCCATTCCTACAATGTTTGCTGGTATACCATCTGTCCCGGCTAGTTACCAATCACTAGCTGGAGTCCATTCAGGGACTGTTTCAATGACATGGTCTGTTCCTATTTGTTCATCCGGAATCCCATTTGGTATTTCTTATGTTGAAACTCAGCAAGTTGATTCGGCATGCCAGTATCAATTTGGGAAGACCAGTCTTCAAAGACCGATATATCCTTTGAACACTGGACTGCCGCCATATGGAGGGCAGTATGCTTTTTCATTGTTCCCTCCTGGAGAACAACCATATGAGAGTTTACAACAAAATTCAGGTCCAACTGGAATTACATCTAGTGGTTGGGTACCCATACTGTCTCAACAACCAAGAGTTGTATATTCAATACAACCGACCCAACCTGTGTCGAATATTCCCACTACACTTGCTATTATGACTGTGTCACAAGTACAAGCATTGCATGTTGTGTGTCAACCTCAAGTCTCTCAAGTTGCAATACAACAACCTCTTGTCTCTATGGCTCAATCACAACCTCAGGTTAGTGCTTCTTTACCTGGAACAACTCAGGCTCAAACGGGTGTTATCACCCCGCATCTTGGTCAATCCTCTAGTATTGGGCAACAACAAATGGTCCAACAACCATGGCTAGTATAATATCAACAACTGCAATTCCAACAAACCTACCGAGGATCTAAGCAACAAGGTTTTGTAGGTAATGGAAAACCGCATTTTCAAAACGATTATCAACAACCATACTATAATGGTTATGTCCAACAACCTTATCAAAGTTACCAGCATCAGATACATTATGCTGGTACACAAAGACCTACTGCTCAGGCGATTCCATCTTACCCTGGGTATGCTTCACCTAACTTGAATCAACAGTTGCCTTTTGTAGCAACTCTAGAATTACCAGATTTGAACTGGTTCACGAATGATCCAATTGCATACGCCCCTTGGTGGCCAGCGATTCCTCATTAACTTCCCTATGATATTCCTAAATTTAATGGAAATCCAGGTGAAGATCCATCGAATCACGTAATGACCTTTCATTTGTGGTGCTCATCTAACACCCTGAATGATGATTCTATTAGGCTTCGCCTTTTTTAACGAACACTAACTGGTTTGGCAGCAAAATGGTGTATTGAATTACCTAGAGCTTTGTTTGATAACTTCAGCGCCCTTACCACTACTTTTCTAACCCATTTTCAGTTACCAATAAGGTACGAAATGGGGACAGAACTCCTTACCAACTTTAAATAGACCACGCCCACTCACATATGTGATCATATTCATGAGTGGCGACGTAGTCGTCGAATGGTAAAGACGTATGTTCCTGATCAACTTCTAGCTGAGTGGTTTATTAAGTCATTTTTGCCTTCTATTACTGAGGATGTGGCTAAAGGAGGAGTTGTCACTGAAGAGCAAGTCATTACTCGTGCACAATATTTAGACTTGATCTATACTTAATCTGGCATGCTCTACGATAAAATTCCTAACGCTTCTAGACCAGAATTTTCCGTTCCTCCCCTCCTAAATCAAATAGGGACTCTCACACCAGTGATGGTGTCATCGGTGTCTCAAGCATGAAAACCGCAAAGGCTTCATCTAAAAAATCCCTTGCAGTGTCTAGTCAAAAAGCAAATGATGAACTCATTGCCTCTGAGATTAACGTTGTGTCATTTGACAAGGGCAAGAATCCAAAGAAACCAAGGGGCAAGAAGAAAGGGAAAAATAATAAGAAGAAATAGGAAAATTCACCTCCTGCAAAATCTTTTCAAAACCCTACTGGGCAAAAGAAACCTCGTTACCCATGTTACATATGCGACAATGAGCATTTCACAAAAGATTGTCGACATAAAGTTGAGGTTGCGAAATTTTTAAAGACTTCAAGTACCTCAACGATGTTGACAGATCCATTTCCGAGCCCAGAAACCAATTTGGTTGCTATAAATCATGCTTCCCCATCCCAAGTGCTTATGTTATCCATCTCAAAACAGCAAAATGATGCTTTGATATCGACAAGGAATAAAGATTATGGGAATCCACCGTCGTCAAACAACAAGGCTAGAGATCAACCCAGTAGTTTGACAACAACTTCGCCAGAATTTGTTCCACCCATCATTCCTGAAGTAACTATAAATCCACCAAAGGGGGTAGTACATAAATCAACATTTAATCCTCGTGCTCGAGCAGCACAAAATTATAATATAGTGGAGGATTTGGCACAATCACCATCCGCTATGTCGACACTTGAAGTACTGCAAAATTGCCCCTCCCAAAAGCAGGGTTTTTTATCAGCAATAGGTGGGATTGACCCAACGGATTCCAATCTTGTGCCCTTTAACAATAAAGGATATGAACCCCAGTTACCGGCGCAACTCACTTTCCTTATACAGGTAAAAGCCCTCAATAGAACTGTTCATCGAACAATCATTGATGAGGGGGCATCTACCTGCATTATGTCAATGAGTTGCTGGAAAACTTTAGGCTCACCACCCTTGTCATGGTCATCAATGGCATTAAAAGCATTCAATGGAAGAACATACACTCCGTATGGGATATTAAGTAACTTGCAAGTTGAACTGGGGGGCAAGACAGTAGCAATTGAAGTCGAGGTCATTGATGGAAACCTTGACTACAATATCTTGCTAGGAAGGCCCTGGATTTATGCTATGGCCGCCGTCATGTCAACATATTTTAGAAAGATTGCATTTCCCTTCCAAGGTGGAATTACAATCATTGACCAACTAACGTTTTTCCCCAACAGTTCACAAGCTACTGGAAGCATTCCATTGATCCATGGAAGTTCTCAATCGCTTCAAAATGTCAGAGTAGGTCTCCTAAAAGACCCTTCCTTAATGGGTACTTTTTCCCTCCCGCCTCCAAGTAATCTGGTGGAAGTGGCCACAGTGGAAACCTGTCATATGATATCTTCTACATCATCAAAGATTAAGAAGAACTCTGACCATTTTGATAGTATGGATCATCATGAGGTGTTGCCCCCAAGCCCCATAGAATCTTTGTAGCAATCAATTTTCTGGGCCTGGGCGGCGAACCCAAATCAACACTCAGCGAGTGTTTGGATAGATAGGTCTCTAGAGTATGGTACCTCTTCCGATCCTTGGTCTCGTATAAATTCTATAGTCGAAGGAATCATTTAGTCTATGATGATAGGAGAGACGTCGTGGGAAGGTTACCACCATTGTTCCCACCTTCAAGATAACAATGAAGATTATTCAAGCGACCTTAATCATCCTTCAGTTTTTTATTTTCTATCAAATATTGTAAATACAGTGGATTCCGAGCAAAATATGTCCAATATTGAAGAAACTGTCGCCATTAATATCTCGACCAAACCTAATGTTGTAGAGAATATTCATGTTGGCAAATCGTGTTCTACATCAGAATAGGAGATTTACTGTGCTCTCGTTCGCGAATTCAGAGATGTCTTTGCATGGTCATATGAAGAAATGCCACGCATTGACTCGAGAATCGTTGAACATGAAATAAATATGTATCCAGATGTCAAACCAGTAAGACAACGACTTTGAACTGTTCATCCAAAGAAATCCACTGCCATTGAAGCAGAAGTTGAAAATATTTTGCATGCTGGTTTCAATTACCTTGTTCCTCTCACTGATTTGGTATCGAACATTGTTCCTGTAATGAAAAAACAAGGAATAATTAGAGTGTGTGTCGACTATAGGGATGTAAATCAAATTTGTCCAAAGGACAACTATCCTACACCCTTTATCGACTAGATAATTGATGAATGTGCCGGATGCAAAATCTTTTCATTTATGGATGGATTTTCCGGATACAATCAGATCAATATCTGCCCATAGGACCAGTCAAAGACTGCATTTATATGTTCGTGGGGCACATTCACATATCATAAATTACCTTTCGGTTTGAAGAAAGCAGGGGCAAATTTTCAGAGGGCAATGAACTACGCCTTCCATGACATCAAGCACATCGTTCAATCGTATCTCGACGATTTACGGGCTCATTTGTGAAAGTGGACTGATCATCCGCAGCATTTGAGAGCCATATTTCTACATTGCCGACACTACAAGATACGACTCAATCCACACAAGTGTGTGTTTTGTGTTGGTTCCAGTCGATTACTTGGTTTTGTAGTTTCTAAAGACGGAATTCGACTCGACCCATTCAAGGTTCAGGCAATCCTTGACATGCCTCCACCTTCAAATTTGCTTCAGATTCAGAAACTCCAAGGGAAAGCTAACTTTCTGAGGAGGTTCATTCCACATTATGCCGAACTCGCTAAAGGTTATACGCGTCTTTTGAAAAAAGAAGTACCCTTCAACTGGGATCAGGTTGCGCAAGCTTCCTTTGATGCTTTAAAAGATTCCCTGATAAAAGCATCATTAATGTATGCTCCTGACTATCAAAAAGACTTTAACTTGTATCTCGCCGCCGCAGATACAACCATCGCTATGGTTTTAGTGCAAGAAAATGATGGAATAGAACATCCTATATATTATTTAAGTCAAAACTTAAATGATACAGAAAGAAAATACTCCTATGTTGAAAAGCTGGCTTTAGCAGCTATTCAAGCAGTATAGAGATTTCGACACTATATACTCTTTCGCAAAACTACCATTGTGTCAGATTGCAACCCTATGACCTACATACTGTCGTGTCAATTACTGGGGGGCAAATATTCCAAATGGATAGCCATTGTGCAAGAGTTTGATATGGAATTCACTAAATCCAAATCAAAGAAGTCTCTCGTCTTTGCGGAGTTACTTTGTGACCTTCCATCGTTATCCAACAATTTAACATCTAAAGCATCATTCGTGGATGAGACTCTATTTCTGATATCGTCAAGCGATCCGTGGTATGGAGATATACTGATCTATCTCCAAATCCAAATTTTTAGGCCAAACACCTCTCGCTCAAAACAACGGCGTATTCGATACCAAGCCAAAGACTACATGATCGTTGGTGATACACTTTACCGTCATGGTGTCGATACAATTCTGAGAAGGTGCCTCACGCATGAGGAGGCCAAAAAAGTTCTGAATGACTGTCATTCAGGTGTGTGTTGGGGGCATCTATCTGGTTACTCTACTTCACAAAAGATCTTATGAGCTGGTTACTTCTGGCCCACAATATTCAAAGATTGCATAATTGCAGTAAGAAGTTTCCATGCTTGTCAGATTTTTGATCGCAAAACCAGATTACCACCTGCACCACTGCATCCAGTAGTTGCTGTTGGGCCATTCGCTGAATGGGGCATTCATTTCATGACATGTAACCCCACCTCGGCCGAGGGGCACGAGTATGTTATAGTCGCTATCGACTATTTTACAAAATGGGTCGAGGCGATGCCTACATTAAACAACAACGACGAAACGACTGCTCTTTTATTTTTCAATCATGTAGTCTCTAGATTCGGTGTTCCACAGGCTATAGTCACAAATCATGGACCGCATTTTCACAATCACATGATGGTTGAATTGACTGCCAAATTAGGACTGTCCCACGATACTTCTACTCCATATTATTCGCAGGCTAACGGACAAGTTGAGGTAATCAACAAAGTCCTTAAGTGCATGCTACAGAGAATGATTGGAGTCCACAAACGAAATTGGCATTTAATCCTCTACTCAGCTTTGTGGGCATATAGGACTTCGGTGAGAAATGCGACCGGATTTACGCCTTTTCAGTTGGTGTATGGTCTGGAAGCTATCTTACCAATTCAATGCAAAATTTCATCTCTCAAGCTCGCAATTGATCTACTTCCCGAAACTTCAGAGGAAGAGGCTCGTTTCTTGGAACTAATCCACTTGGATGAAACCCATCGTGACGCCACGCTGGCTAACGAAGCACATAAGAAACGTGTCAAGGCGCAATTTGACAAAAATGTCAAGCCTCGTGTCTTCTCAGAAGGTGACCTGGTCTTGCTTTATGATCAGGACTCTGAAAAATTGGGAGCAGGTAAGTTCGAACCATTATGGATGGGCCCCTACATTGTTAAATGAGTATTGACAAAAGGAGCCTATGAGCTGGTGGATTATGATGGGATTCCACTGTCGCAACCCCGAAACGGGTTGTATCTTAAGCGTTACTATGCTTAATTAAGTGTAGTACACTCTTTGTATATATACTTTTGTTACATTTTTGTTTTCTTTTAGAGTTATCATTTTGGTTAGGTAATCCACTTTGCATTTGTTGTAGATGTCAGACTTTTTGGAACCATTTGTTGGGTATGCCGATGGAGCTAGTCGTAGTACGCAAAATCTATCTTCTGCGGCCTGGGCCATTTTCACTCCAAGCGGTGAGTTAGTGAGTTTCAGGGGGATATGTATTGGTCGATCGACGAACAACATCGCTGAGTATAGCACGTTGATTGAACTTCTCTCTGATGCCATTTCACATGGCATACGCCGACTCGTTGTCAGGCTAGATTCACAACTCATCATTCTACAGCTCACTGGCGTTTATTCCATTCGGAACCCGGCTATTTATCGTATGTTCCTAAGAGTCAGGATTTTGGAAAGATAGTTTGATTCCATTCAATATCAAAATATTTCCAGAAACTTAAAAACATTAACTGATTCATTAGCAAACTATGTGTTAGATAGACATTTGCAGTGTTTGTAAAGAAAGCATTTTACATCAGGATTGCATAACTTAACCAAAATAAAACTCCGAAAATAAAAAATATATAATTGTTTGTATTTTTTACAAAATGTTTTGTGTCCAAGAAAAAATCGGTCACATGACCAAGAAACTAAAAAATGAATGCAGAAAAGCATCCTAGACTAATGATGTTGGTGATAACATGTCACCGCCTGTGCAATCATGTGCAAGAGTCAGGTCCATCGACTCGGCACACCAGTAGTGTGGCACTGTAACCTCAAGGGTAACTCATTGGTCCTGACATCCTGAATACCGAGAGTGAGGCCCTCGATCTAATCCTGCAGCACTGCCAGGGTCTTCGATATGTCCAGATCTCGAAGGACGGCCCTCCCTATAGCCTCTCCTGCTGGAGCGTCAGCTGCCGCCTGTGGGCGTGCCACTGGTCGCACTGGCCCAATATCTGCACACACATATGAGTTCGATTAGTCTTGATAACATTTAAAAACACAAAAACATTATAAAACTGATAAACAAAGATGTGGTCGAATCATTTTACCTATCACACTCCACTGCTTGCCAACTGGTAACGCCAAATCCAGGTCGCCTCGAAAATCCATCCCGACATATGGATACTCCGCAAAGACCATCTCCTGACAGTCGAACCACTCAAAGAAGGCATCAGAGAAAGAAATCTATGACTGACCAACATGTCTGGCCATAAGATCAACCCATCTCTGCATCCGTGGTTCCCTCAGTGCTGGCAATCCTAGTGAAATGTACTGAGGCTACATCAGTGGAATCCTCTCCAAGGCAAAAGCAGTCAATATGGAACTGTAGCCAAAATTCTTGGATCTTCCATTCTTTACTTTGGAGAGTTGTTCTTTTATAACAGGAAGTACCGCCTCACACCAGTTTAACACCTTTGGTTCTAGGTATTCTAGGGCGTACTGCATGTAAGATCTGTTTTCCAAATGAAGAGCCGCGCTACCAGCCAATCTAGAAAAGGTAAATAAGATGGTCCTCAAGGGCCGATCAATGACATCCCAGATATTGATATTGCCGTCTCTACTGGGCTGAGATCCATCTCTATAAAACTGATGGATATAAGCTCTCATGGATTCACCCCCACGGGCGGATCCCGATAGTGAAAGAGGGGCACCACGTCTCGATAACCCCGTCAGAAAGTAGATGTCCTTGACTTTCAATGGAATAGATTTTCCCCTGATCTGGAATACCTGGTCGATCAGATCCCAAGCATCGAGAAAATATTGCAACAAACTGATTTGTTGCCTCATGCTGGATATGCGGAAGAATTTGAGCAAACCACAGTTTCGTAATGCAGTAACTGTGCCCTGATCGTGTAAGGCAATCATGTCCTCTTCTTCATGTTCGCGTTCACACCATGTGACAACCATCTTGATCTAACAAATATCTAAAACATAAACAAAAGATAAGTTAGGATCCAAATTTGAGCAAAAACAAGCAAACATTTCATGAAAAATCATTGTGCAAAGTTTCCCTTTTGTGCCCATCGCACCTTGCCTTTGAGCAAGGTGAGATGCATACTGACTGGCCAGTGTACAGCTCAGTATGCATCGCTCCTTTCGATGTAGGACAGGTGTGATGATGGGAGAACGAATTCTTCAAACCCCAGGGGCCCAGAAGAATGGGAAAACTTGCTCAAAATCAAGAAAGGATGGAATGAAAATGAAGAGCTCAAGGTTAGCTCCTACCTGGTCTTGACGGCACGGAGAATAGTCCACCAGATCTCCCGAAATCAGCTGGTGAAATTTGAGGGGGAAAACCACTCCAGAGCTCCAAAATCCCAAATTTGAAATGAAATGATGAAAATGAAAGGTAAAACTACTTTTTATGTTACTATTCATGTACTTCAAGTAAAATGTTAGTTTTAGTTCATTTTATCGTACATATATATGTATTTCTAATCAATTTGATGGAGTGATTGAGCAGGTTAAACGACCGTCGAAAGAATATCATGTGCTAAACAGTAAAAATCTTTGACCACTTCAATGAGCAATGTTTCTGCAAGGTTCAAGCTCGTTAAAAAATAAACCTGCCAACTGAGCATATGTTCCCCTAGAGTTCAAGCTCGTTAAAAAATGAACCCACCTTCAGTAAATAACCTTTGGGATTGCCATTATATTAGCCTTTTGAACCTTGGTTGTGTTCCTTCCATCACCTCCATCCTTTTGGCCGATCATACGCTTCCACTTGATTGTTTACCATTTTGAGGAACAGCTGTAATGAGTGGTCCTGTTAGCCACCCTCTTCACATCACCATGTTTTGAGAAGTTCCAAGATTACTCGGAACCAGTTGCTACCCTAAATGCCACTCGTTCCTCAAAAAACGAGTTCCTTTAAACTCTTTTCAGACTGTCTAAATATGAAAATATTGTCGAGCTATTGGCCTCTCTAGCTCGCTAAAATGATTGGAAGCGCCATCCCTCCTGTATAATTTTAATCTTTTTCGGACCTAAGGGATTATCTCACAAAAAATATCGAGTGCTTTTCTTTTTCAGCTAGCTAAAGTGATCGAAAAGTAATCCCTTTTATATTATTTTAATCTTTTTTCAGACTTAAGGGATTATGCTACGAAAAAGAACTGCCGGAGTTTCCTTTTCATCCCTTTTCAAACTCTCTAAACATGAAAAGGACCGAGTTATCTTTGTCATTAAACTTGTTAAAGCAATAGCGACAAACTTGTCCACCCAGACAAGAACGAGTTTTGCTGTCATTAAACTCACTAAAATATAGCGACAGGTTTTCCCGAAGGGCAAAATATAGAACAAGCATATGTTATCCTCCTCAATCTTGACAAAAATAAAGAGGTACTAGTCAGCAATGATTGGGGAAAAATGAAAGAAAACTTGAAGAATTTTATTGGTAGCAGGTCGCTCTTGAACTTGACACTTTCACTCCATCACCATGATTGAGTCGGGTTGGGTTATTCCGTTCACTAGTCATATCGCCATTGGTCCTCCATACCATCCATCTTTTGGGGTTAACGCTACCAATCCATTTCAGTGTCGCTGATATGTTCAAGAGAAGTCATTCAGAGAATTCACCATCCAGTTAATGCCTCATCCACTGTAATACCTTCACCCTCCATTTTTCATGACCGCCATTCCTGAACCTTGTATCATCAGATCGTTTCACCTCCAGAAAATCATTTGCTTCGTTTCGTGTCGTAGATGTGGGATACATTAAGGCCCTCCTATGACGGGTCACTTCTTGTCGACATCAGCTCATTATCCAAGAAGTTGACTTAGAAACAACCCTTTCAGTACTTTGAAGCTTGCATGCCTCAATGGCAAGTTTCTCACTTCCGGCGACAGGTTTACATCAATGGCCTTCGACCGAAAGATTTTGCGTGGTGTTCAACATCGGATCATATATTCACACCACGTGAATTGTACTATAGTACCTTGAGGGTCATTATCATTATCGGTGATTCCTCTCGTGCCTGTTAACAGCTTACATTATTGGCTGGTAATCAGGCGATGTCTTTCCATGTTCGACTTCAGGACATCTTTTCACATGGATCGACTTGTACATCGGGTGAAGATTGAACGAGTTTTGAAGACCCCATATCTAGTTTCATCCATCCGGGCTGCGATATATTCAGGAATATAAGGACATCAAGTGTACACAGAAGCTGCACAGATAGTCATCTAAGCCAGGGAAGATGACTCTTCATATGAAGAATCACTAGTCTGCAACTGCAGACGATTGTCTGTCCTATGTACATGACAATGAATTTATAAATCTAAGCATGGGAATGCCTGCCTCAGCTAGATCATGAAAATAACACAATGATGTATTGTATTGTATCTTATACAGGTCACCTTCCAGTTCGAATACCTCGGATCCTCATGATAAAGCATTTCACCCGACATCAAAAGATTTACGACTTCATGCTTTAGGGGGCAACTGTTATAGACATATTTGGGCACTGCAACCCCAATCTTATATGTCGATAAACCAAGGGCTCTTTAACCCCTAAAAGTGTTGTTTCATACCCTAAAGGATCATGGTCAACTGATTACATCATTCCCCAAAAGTTCCACCTGAAAAACCACTCAGAATTGGCCAAAACTGGACCATACTGACTGCTCCACTGTCAGGGTGCGATGCATACTGACTTCTACACTAGCCAGGTGTGATGCATACTGAAGAGGCCTTCTGTGGGGTGCGATGAGCGAGGATGGACAAATGTCTGAGACAGTTTGCTAAGTGGATGCTCATGGAATCTTCCATAAACTTCTCCTATGACACTTGCCTCTCTGAATCTGCCCAAGGATGAGTAAGAGATCCAAGAAATCTCCAAGTGGAACCAAAAACAACGAGTGGAATGACACTAATAAAAAATCCAGAGATGACTCACACCCTTGTAGACATCTATAAATGGATCCCTCATCTAAGAGATCTGGAGGCTGGAATGTTGTAATTTGTAAGAAAGTGCTGATAGTTTGTCTTTGAGAAGGAGCATTGTATTGTTGGGTGATTTTTCTTTTCATGAGGTGAAGAGGGCTTTGATGCTGGATCAGACAGCTGGGTTGTAATTCTCCCTTCTATTTTAATAAAGTTCTTTGAGTTTTCCTCCAAACAATTGTGTAGTTGTGAATCTTGTTATTTTTGAATGTTATTGTATGTTCAATGTATTTCTAATTCTGCATTGTTTATGATATAATAGATTGAGATGCTTTGATGGTGTTTTGTTACCTTGTTTCTACATATATTCTCTAAGCGGGACAAGTAGGAGAGGAGTTGCAAGCTCTATCAAGGGGGAGAGAAATCAAGCAAGGAGTCAAGCGGAAGATCCAGGTTGGTCCCTTTTCTTCTCTCTTATCTATCATACATAGAGGAAATCGCATATTACTTCGATTGTTTGTTTCTAGGATAGCTGCCAATCCTAGTGGGACTAGCAGATCGAAAAGACACTAGTTTTCCCGGAAACAACTACAACAGAATATCAATTACGATTTTAGAGACTCTAATGTTAAGAACCATCATATTCCAAAGATCAATATGAGGAATTTTTATGGCAAGGATATTGTAACATGGATACCACAGATGGAGTAATATTTTGATCTCCATAATGTGTAACACACACAAAAGGTATGCATTACATATTTATATTTAGAATCAAAGCATTTCGTATGGTATTGATGGATTTTTTTCTCGTAAACCACTTGTCACTTGGTCAATTTTTACGGAGGAAACGATAGTACATTATGAGGATACAAAGAGAAACACCTTCTTTAGACAATTGATAAATCTCAAACAAAAGGGTTCAATGGTAGAGCACATTGATGATTTCCAAAAATTGAATATCAAGGCAAATGATCTTCTAGAGGAGCATAGGATTGATGTCTTCATAGGGAATTTAAAGGATAACATCTAACATGAGGTTTGCCTTTGGGAACTTGATTCATTAGAGAAGGAATTCAGGGTGGCCAGAAAAGTGGAAATAAAAATTATGGCAACAGGGAAGTCTACCACTCACAACTATAAAGATGGAAGTGTTGTTTCTCCTAGCCTTCCACAACCTACAAGGTTGACACCACAACAATTTGAGGAAAAAAGTCCAAATGGGATTTGTTACAGTTGCGATAAAAAATACCCTAAAGGTCATAAATGTGCTGAGAAGAAATTATTTTATATATATTGTTAAGAGGAGGAATAAAAGGATCAATAAATGTCAAAAGAAGAGGATATAAACTAGGAACTGGCCCTAGAGAACGAATAAATGAATCCGACCATATCTTGTAATGCATTGGTAGGAATTACCACTCCTAAAACTCTCAAGATAGAAGGACATGTCAAGAAGAAAAATGCAATAGTATTGATTGATTCAGGTAGTACCCATAATTTTTCATTGTACGATAGCCAAGGAATTGAATTACTTCCTATATCCAACACCAGAGTGTCAAGTAATGGTTGAAAATTGAGGAACTATAAATTGCTCTGGAAAGTGTCATAATATCAAGCTATCCAATGGGGAATATGTATTGAATAGTACATTTCTTTCCATTCCAATGGGTGGTGCCGATGTTGTACTAGGAGTCCAATGGCTACAATATTTGGGGACGATAGCTTTTAATTTTCAAGAACTTTTCTTAAATTTTTTTGCGAAGGAAAGGAAGTTGAAGTAAGGGGTATCGCAGGGAAAACAGGAAATATAATAAACTCTAATGGCATGAAAAATCTTCTAAATAAATAACAACGAGGTGTAATTTCACAATTATTCTCACTAGATGTTCAAACATCGAAACCATCTATTTCTGCATATCTCCAGAAAGTCTTGGACATTCATTCCAAGGTATTTGAGACTGCCAAGGCTCTCCCACGTATTCATGATCATGATCATGCTATTCATTTGATTCCAGGAAGTGTTCCCCCAAACATCATGCCTTACAGATATCCGTATGCCCAAAATAGTGAAATTGAACGTATGGTTTGCTAAATGCTAGAGGATGGTATAATTCAACCTAGCCAAAGTTCCTTCTCTTCTTTAGTAGTATTGGTGCACAAGAAGGATGGATCATGGTGCATGTGTTCGGATTATAGGGAGCTCAACAAGCTCACTATTAATGATAAATTTACCATTCTTGTTATCAATGAAATGTTGGATGAATCACATGGACCAATTTGCTTCACCAAGTTGGATCTTCATTTAGGATATCATGAAATTAGAATGAAGACTGAAGACATTCCGAAAACAACATTTAGAAATCATGAGGGTCATTATGAGTTTTTGGTCATGCCTTTTGGCCTTACCTATGCACCTTCTACATTTCAAGGTTTGATGAATTCTAAGGTTAAAGTAGTGGAAGATCACATCGAACATCAACAACAAGTTCTCCAACTATTAAAGGATAACCTCGCTTTGGCACATAATCGAATGAAACAACAGGGATATCAACATCGCAAAGAAATAAGTTTTGATGTAGGCGGCTGGGAATTTTGATGGCTAGAACCATACAAACAAATGTTTGTCAAGCAAGTTAAGAATAATAAAAAATTATCACCAAAGTATTATTTTCCTTACAGGGTGTTGCAAAAGATTAGTACTATGGCATACACATTGGAGCTTCCTACACCTTCTCGAGTTCACCCAATTTTCCATGTTTCATGCTTAAGGAAGGTTATAGGTGACAAGCTCCCAGTTCAAACAATATTGTCGGAACTTGATGAGGAAGTAAAAATCATATTGGAACAGGAAGCAGTCATGGAAAAAAGAACCCAACAACTACGAAATCGATCAATTTCAGTGTATCTCATCAAGTGGAAGAACTTACCCGAGGAAGATTCCACATGGGAGGATAATAATTTTATACAGAAGCATCCAGAACTACCCAAGCATTGAGGACAACAATTTTTTGAAGGAGAGGGGCATGTTAGGTCCCTATACTACTACTTTAGCCCCTTATTGTTATTAGTGCAACCCCCTTATTGTATTGTTGTGCCCATGTAGTCCCCATTTTGTTATTATTGTGCCCCATAGAAGCTCACTATTGTTATCCTTGTGCCCTTACAATATTATTGTTATGTAGACTCTGATTATATTGTGACCCCTTAGACTCCTATATATAGAAAGGAGGTCTTGTCATTTGTATCATCCAAGAATTGTTCATTTGTGTAATGTAAAGGAGGTTTCCCCCTCAAAGATGATAATTTTGAAGTCATTGATCTATCTCTTCTCTATTTTGTGAGCTTGTTGCATAACAAAGGGTCCTTGCTTGAGTGGAATTTTTTGGATATATTGTGGATAGTAAGGCATGTTGAAAATAGCAACAAGAAATGCTAAAAATAGAATTGCTAAAAATATAAATTTAGCCAATGTTGATCTTAGCAACAATGGATGGAAAAATGGAAGTGCTAAAAATAGCAATCTATAAATAGCATTTTGGGATACCTTCCTATTTTAGTCAGTCCCTAAACTAAAATAGTGAAGTAAAATTCGAATTTGATCTTAGCAGCTGTTTGTAAAATAATTAATTAATTCATCTTGAGTTAATTAGTTAAGGAAAATCAAACATGAAGTCTATGTGGGGACATGCAACAGTTTCTCCATTAATTGAGGAATTTATCCATTAGTTAAAGAGATAAGGATGAGTTGTAATTAGTTGGCTCAGTTAACTGATTCAAGTCCAGTTAGATTAATTCAAACAGTTTGTTGAATTAATGTAAGTTTAGTTAGTTAATGCTTTCATGCATGTAACTACTGCACTTCAGATAAGTGAGTATTCTCTCATATATAACTCATGCATGTCAGTTTAGATAGAGACCCAATTGAGATCAGATTGAGGGGCAGTGTCCTATCAGTTGCTAGAATATTCCATTGTGAATATTCCTTGCATGCAGAAGGAATTCTTTCCTTGAGGATTGCGTAGTTAATTCTTCAGGTTTAGTGAGTGTGATGAGGCCAATTCACACATGTGACATCATTGCACCCCAAGGAAAACTGTGCAAGGAAATAAGAGGCTTGGAGGGTTTGAGGAGGACATATACTATGTCTATTTAGTCTGTGAGCTGTATTGTTTGATTGCAGAGAGAGTAGGATAGCTTGAGAGCTGATTCTTTTTGTAACTTGAACAAGATTTCCACTTGTATGATAATACAAAGATTGGGGTTTTAGGCTGAGACTTCACATGGGTTATTTCTTCTGTGTTATGTGTGATTGATTTCTCATTCTCAGTTATATGTGTTCTCTTGATCTTGCTCAATTCGATTAAGCTTCTGCAAAGTGTTGTAGAAGTAGATCTAGTATTGTGTTTTAGTATATTGCATAATCTGTTGATCTACAGTGGGAATTTCTACAAGGCAATATCATTTATTTTTGGTGTATTTGTCATATTTCTTTGAGTTTGTATTCCAAAATCTATATCACCAATTATTTTCTGGTTTATTTGTCATCTTTATTTGAGTTTGTATTCCACCATCTACATCACCAATAATTTGATCTTCTGGATGATGTTCTTAATGAAATTTATCCTTGATTAAGTTTGAGATGGTTCCTTTTGTTTTTCCAGCTCCTTTTCTTCTTTTGCAACATCTTATTTTGGATCTGCAAGGATATGGTATTATTTATTGATTTCACCTTCTTATTATGAAGAGCCTCATCAATCTTTACATCAATACTTTCAACTATCTTTCACAACAGATTGTTGTAGAATTTGTAGGCCTTACTTCTTGTATAACATCTAAGAAATATTTATTCATCAACCTAAGAATCAAACTTTCCTAGTGAATCATCATTGATCTTCATGAAACACTTACTTCCAAATATTCTGAAATATTTCACTAAAGTAGGTATTCCATTTCATAATGAATATGGATTTTTGTCACTATTCACCTGGAGTTGTGCCTTGTTCATAGTATATGCTGTTGCCCCAACTACTTCTCTGCAAAATTTAGGTTGTAAATCAACTGCTAATAGCATTGTTTTTGTGGTATCTTCTATAAATCTATTCTTCTTTTCAGCCACTCTGTAACACCCCCTCCTCCCAGGTCCACCAAAGAAACTAGCCAGTTGGGGTAAACTTGCGACAAGAGAAGCTACTATAAGTGATTCAACATCCTTTGTGACCTTAAGGAAATGGAACCGACGAAACATATCAAACAAACCCATCCACATCAACAAAAACACCCTCAAGAGACATGTCATCCACTTAGACATCCTATTCCTGAGTCCCATTGATGATTTAATCCTTTTAACCCCTAGTCTCTCTCATGATATAGGCATGACAACGTCCAACAACCCAAAGTCGCTCTCATAGGCCTATGTGCCAATGACTGTGGACTTTTCTCAGCAAACCTGTGCTAGTGACCTTAATATTTGAGCCACTTTTCTAGCCCAAAATCCTGACCTTTTCCTAGACTTGGTACAACCTTCATAATCCATCAAATAGATGATAACAATGCTGATAAATAAAAAATCAACCTCAAGACTAGGCCTGAGCATCCCCAACCGAGACTGACATTATGTCAAACACTTGGCATGAATGCAATCTACAGGTCTAGGATACAAGATAGAGTATAAATGACTGAAAGAACTTATGAAACATAACCAAAAGGATCACCTCCTTCTCCATTGAACTATTACATCATCAGTTAGGTCTTGCATCCATCCATTCAACAATTACAAGTAAACACATGAAATAACCATGACACGAACTAGTCATTAACAATGCTTATAGCCAACATAAAACCATATAAATATCAAAGATATGACAACCATTAAATCCACATATAATCCAATGCAAAAGTAAGAGAACTTAGATTTTATTAATCATAGGAAATTCCCACTAGGTTCGGGACTTCCACGTACCACTCGACCAAGGACATGGCTGAAACAAATATCTCTTTCTACTAGTCACCCCCATGCCATATTCCAAGCATGAATGTGGGATCTCATAGAACGACCAATCCAAGAACAACCAAAGGAATCCAGAGGTTAAACCACCTCCATCCTCATCAAACCATGTGTTAATGTCGGTCATGATGCCCTCCATCAGTGATCAAAAATCTCTTTGCATATGCATAAGTAGGTGTCTCATCAATGTCAGTTTTGCATTCCATTAGGCATGCCATAAAACTGATGGAGGAGCTGGTCCTTGTTCCCTTCTTGGCTTTGCTGGATCAGGTCATATCCGTTAATGAACTTGTGTCACACTTGTTTTGTTTTGTCTTGAAGTCCAAAGCCTTAGGTCTAGGGTTTCAGTCAAATGTCATTGCAAGATCATGAGTCAGAGGTCCATGAGTCCCCAGCAAGCCAGAAGGAGGTATGTAAATATGTTTCATTGATATTTTTCATCATGTACAACCTTTTTATACCTTGGATTTAAAAACCCTGTTTTTAAAGCCAAGGTCATGTCAATTTTGTAAAACAATAAGGAAATTTCAAAAATTCTTCAAAATGCCGGCGATAACTCTGGTCTCCTCCCTAGAGTCCATCAGATGGTCTACCTGCAAAAAGAACGGAGCTAAAACACCCAAAAGATCAAATTCAGAACAAAGGAAAACTCAAAACAGTGTTAAAAAAAAGTGTCAAGGCAAAACATTAGAAAGTGGGTTTGGTAAGTAAATTTTTTTAAATTGAGCTTATAAAGAGTCAAGTTCCCTCTCAATACCCTCATTGTGCATCCAAAGAGCTTGCAAGAAGAAGTGAGAGGGCGAAGAGGCGAAAAGAGGCAAAGTGCAGAGAAATTCAACCAATTTCAGGTGCGCTACCCGTCAGAGGTTGTGCGCTACGTGTTGGGCTGTGCGCTACTCGTCAGGCGCCTCCCAGCAGTGGTAATTTATAACGGGCGCTACGTGTCAGGCACATGTGCACTGCATGTTAGGGAATTTTGCCTATTTTGACCAGTTCGGCCAGAAAAACACTGTTTTCACTTGGTTTAATGTTTTGGGCATGTAAATCATGGATTTTTATGTAACTTTCATGGCTCTAAGATACTTTTACTCTCCTTGATCACTTCTAGAAGTTTCTTGAATGTAAATGGTAAATATTTAATGCATGGATAGGTTTCCTAAGTTTTAGAGGCAAGTTGTTTTGACTGCCTATTATCTAGTGCTTAGTTTGGAATTAGTTGAAACAGCTCCTAGGAAGCTGAGCTCGACCCCTAGAGGTGGGGAAAGGAGTTAGATCATCTATATTATGCCTTCTCTTGCTCATTTTCATGGTTGGACTCTTGAGGGAGAAGCTCCTATTGTATATTTTACTTGTACCTCTGCAATTTGAGGAAAGGGAAGACCAGGGTTTTGCAGACATCATTGGGATTCTTGTGGACTTTTGTGTTGATGGTGTGTTCTCTTATTGTAATTGTAAGTGTGTTTACGTGTTCCATCTCTTTCTTTACTGCATCTTATTAAACAAATGAAGTGATAAAGTTTGAATTCATGCTTGCCATGCTCAACTTTCAAATTTGTTTAATGTTTATGTTTTCCACTGTCTAGAGAGGATTCAAAGTCATTGTTTGCCCTCTTTAGCTTCTCTTTTTCTTCCTTGATCATCCATCTCAGCTAAAGGCATCAGCAAAAACTCCTACCTTGCCCCAAAGACCCACCTGCAAAAACTGAGCTCAATCCCCGCACCTTGAATCGCACTCCCTCCAATTGCCACCAAAAACACCAAAAGCTTTAAATCAACCCCCCTTATTAGTTTACTAGCCTAATATCAGTGTTCCTAATTAGGTCAGCTCATCCTATTGAAAGATCTACCGAGTTTGACCGGAGAGAGCCTTCTCATACCCCATAGGGCTAGCTACGAGGTGAAATGGTTTGATGTTGCCTTGAAGGTTTACCTTCCTCAGCCTAGGGTGAAATCTCAAGCGCTAACATACTGGCGACCATACTGGGGAGAACAAATTGATTGTTTGCTTATTGGCGTGTTTAATTCATAAGCTTAGACGGAGCCTGAAGATACGCCAGGTAGCCTTCGAAAACGCTCTTGTTTTACATCAGCGTTAGTAGATAAACGCTGCTTCAGTCAATCTCCGTGAGCTAGTGAAGGTAACATGGCAATCTGCGCTTTTAACCCAGTGTGTTTATTAACTCTGAACTTTCGGGTGATTGAGTTGAGAGTTTTATAGGCTGATTGGTTTTTCGTTCCTTGATTTCCAAACTGGCTTCTAATTCTAGCCGCATACTGAAATCTCATTCATGCCCAGCTATTTTTGAGTATCTTGAAGATCTTGATTTCGACGAAAGCTTCGAGTTGTCCTTGTTCAAAACTAAATCTGAAAGTGCACTTGCTACTCTAGTTCCTAATCCTGATTTTGCAGCTGCTATTGAATTTGAGAGGCATAATAAATTAGTTGAAAATTTCATTTTGAGGAATCTCCAGACACGTGTACAAGCTACAACTCTTGCTGATTTCCTTGAAAATATCTCTGGTCATATTGGATCTTCTATCACGGCGCATGAACAGGCAAATCCCCCTTATATTGCTATCACTCCCATAGTTACTCATCCCCCATCTACAGTTGTTTCACCTTCGGCTTCACACACTGCTTCTCCTCCTCCTACTCCTCATACTGCCACACCTACTCCGCCTGCTACTCCAAGACCTACATTACCAAGAAAAATGGCAGCCCGGTTTGCCCCACTTGTATTGCCTGCTAATCTTCATGATATGCCTGCTGATTACCAAAGTAAAATTCCCATGTTTGATGGTACTCCACAAAGTATTACAGCACAGCAACATATCGATAAAATGTCCACTTTCTTTGATCTATATGAGTTAGATGAAGAAGATGTTACCATGCGGTTGTTTGTGCAAACATTTGCCGGAGAAGTAAGAAAATGGTTCAGAGGGTTGGCAGCTAACAACATCACCACCTTGGAAGCACTTGAGAATCAATTCTTGGATCGATGGGAAATAAGAAAAGACCCGTTGCAAATCAATGCCGAATACAATAACCTCAAGCGTAATCCGGGTGAGTCAGTTCAAGATTATATAATCAGATTCAATTCAGTGTATAATGCTATTCCCGATGATTTGAGGCCATCTAGAAAATCAGCACTTCTCAAATTCCCCGATGGTTTTGATCCGGAGATGGCTTATTCACTAAGGGACCGAGATCCCCCTACCTTGGAGGATATGCAGAAAATTGCAGTCAGTGTTGAGGCAAATTTAAATGACAAGAGAGCAAGGATGAAGGCAGAAAAGCGAGTTACAATCAAGGAGGAAGCATCCACATCAAATCAGGTTCTTCAGTCAGTTGAACAGGTGAAGAGGTTACTTGAAAGGGTCATAATTGACGAGCCAGAACCTCATATTCGTAACCCAAATTTCAGAGGTCAGCAGCAACAATATAGGATCAAGCAGCGTGAAACAAAGGCACAAGACACGACAGTTCAGCAGCAAATGAAGCCACCTTTTCAGCAGAATTTTGTTAGTCAAGACTCTGAAGATGAGGGTGACAATGTTGGTGAGGAAAATCATTTTTTCACCCCTGATGATATGCCTACATATATCACGGAAGAAGATGAGTTGGTGAGTAATTCCATCTTTCCCCAGGATGAGCATTATATTTTGTCAAGTGATACAATGCTTGAAGAAGAAACTGAAGAATATCAAAGAGGGTACTTGAATGCATTATCAGCTCAGCAAGGACAACAAAGGCAATTGAGAGGTCGGACTATTCCTATAAATCCTTTGCAGAAAAAGAAAGATATTGCAGCAAAGAATGACTCTGTTTCATCAAAAGGAAAAGACATAGTCGGTTCTTCAACAACTCCATCATCATCAGCAGCAAAGATGGATCAGCCATCAAATGCACCAAAGGATAAAACTGAAAAAAGAGATAATCCGGCAAAAGAAGGTGAGAAGCTTCCAGTTTTCAGTTTGGAAAATGAGATTGCAAAGTTGAAGATATCCATTCCTTTGACAGAGGTCATGAGGAACACTACTTATCGAAGCCAAGTTTCCAAGTTGCTGAATTTTGACCCAATGCTAGACATGGTAAATGTACAAGATGATCAGCCGGAGTTAATCTTTGGGCCAGCTTTGAATGGTGAGTCTCCTGAGAGTGATATTCCTCCCTTTTATATCAGTTTGCGTCTGCATGAGTTTGTGTTGCATAATGCCATGTTTGACTCAGGAGCTTCACATAATTTGATGCCAAAAACCATCATGGAGAAACTAGGGCTTGATATCACTAGGAAATATCATGATTTGTATTCATTTGATTCCAGCCAGGTAAGATGTATTGGCTTGATCAAAGACTTGGTGGTGAGTCTAGATCAAATTCCAGCAAAGAATGTTTTGATGGATGTGGTGGTAGCAGACATTCCTCCACGATTTGGCATGTTGTTGTCGAGGTCATGGGGAGCCAAACTCAAAGGTACGATTCAGCTTGATTTTTCATATGCTTCAATTCCAGTTTTTGGTCAAATGAGGAAGCTATATCGAGAACAGAAGATGAAATACATGATCACTAGTAAGGAAAAGCCCGTGAATCATCCTGTAAACTATGTACAAACAGATTTAGAATCTTTTGTTTTGTTTGCGGAAAATTTCAATGAGATAGATAGTCAGTTAGTTCAGGTAGAAGATATCCCAGGCATTGCAGAAAATTTCAGAGAAGTATTGAGAACGGAAAGTGAAGAAAGGACTGCTGTCATAAGGTCAATCGCTGAAACAAATGGGCAGCAAATCATGACTTCAACAACATCAGATTTTCAGCACCTTGAAGATGATGAAGAGGGTCTTTGGACTATGGATTTTGATGGTGCAGTGGGCAGCGATGGCGCTGGTATCGGTGTGTGGATTCGAAGTCCATTCTCATCCCAAGATTGAGTTCCAAGCAAGGTAAGGGTATGTTCTTATAAATTAGCATTTGATTGCTCGAATAATGAGGCAGAATATGAAGCTCTTATTGCTGGTTTGAAAATCCTTCTGAAGTTAAAGGCAAAGAAAATAGCAGTATATGGCGACTCCGAACTAGTTATCAAACAAGTGAAAGGTGAATTTCAGGCCAAACACCCTCGCATGAGAGCTTATAGAAATGCTGTTTTAGATATTCTGAAAAGATTTTCTGAACATACTTTGACATGTGTGCCCCGGATTCAAAATGGTGTTGCGGATGCATTGGCTAAAGCGGCAAGTAATCTGAAAATACCAATGAATTCAAGCAACAAGTTTGAAATCTATGTGAAGCATCGTCCTACAATCCCGGATAATCAAAGGTGTTGGCAAGTCTTCCAAGATGACGAAGAGATCAAAGACTTTTTACATGGAGAAGGTAAATTTGAAGAAATCTCAATAGATCTGGAGCCTGAAGGAGTGAATCAAATGGATGTTTTGCAGCTGAAAGACAATTATATTCCTAAGGGGTTAATTCCTTTAGAGGAACTTTTTGATCAAGATGATGTGGCCCGCAAGCCAACTTTGATGCCAACAGACGCAGGTGTGGAAGATGTGAATCTTGGGACAGCCGACAATCCAAAGATGGTGAAGTTATCAAAAGCATTGCCGCCCAAGGTAAAGAATCAATACATTAGATTATTGTCATCGTTTTCTAATGTGTTTGCTTGGGATTATTCAGATTTAAAGACCTATGATACAAGCATTATTCAACACACAATTCCCATAAAGCCAAATCAAAAGCCGTTTCGACAAAAGTTGCGGAGAATTAATCCTAAGTTGCTGCCATTGATCGAGAAGGAAGTCAATAGGCTCTACAAGTCTGGAATTATAGTCCCTATTCGCTTTTCTGATTGGATCTCCAATCTAGTGCCTGTGAGAAAGAAGACCGGTGAAATACGCTTGTGCATAGACTTCAGAAATTTGAACAAAGTATCTCTCAAGGACAACTATCCACTGCCCAAAATGGACCACATATTGCAGCGGGTAGTGGGCGCTTCAAGGATGTCATTGCTAGATGGATACTCCGGTTACAATCAGATTTTAGTGCACGAAGATGATCGTGATAAGACAGCTTTCACTACACCTTGGGGAACATTTCACTATGCCAAAATGCCGTTTGGATTGGAGAATGCCGGTGCTACATTTCAGCGGGCAATGGACATGGCCTTTGCCAATGAAAAGGATGTATTCTTAGTTGTTTATCTTGATGATCTAACCGTGTTTTCTAAATCAGATGAAGAGCATTTGTTTCATTTGACTAAAGTGTTCCAAAAATGCAGAAAATATGGCATTTCCTTGAATCCGAAAAAGAGTCTTTTTGCCATGAGTGAAGGCAAGTTGCTGGGACATATCATTTCCAAAGATGGTATTCGAATCGATCCTGCACGGGTGGAAGCAATTCAGCAGCTAGAGCAGCCCCGAAACAAGAAGGAAATACAATCATTTAATGGCAAATTAAATTTTCTGCGCCGCTTCATTCCTAACCTTGCAGAGCACCTTAGAGAGATAACCAATATGCTTCGGAAGGACAGCGAGATCAAATGGACCGAGGAGGCGGTCAAATCTTTCAATCTAATCAAGGTAATCTTGTCTTCAGCCCCAACATTGATCAGCCCCGATTATACTCAGGATTTCATTTCATTTTCTTTCGCTTCTGAGCATACATTGGCAGCCGTATTGATGCAAAAGAGAGAAGGAGTTGAGAGGCCAATTGCATTTTTCAGCCGAATCATAAGAGACGGGGCGCTGAATTATAATATCATTGAGAAGCAAGCGTTGGCACTGATTAAGGCTCTGAAAGATTTCCGGGTATACATACTCAACTCTCATGTATTGGCGTATGTTCCTAGTGCAGCCGTAAAAGGTGTTTTGGTGCAAACGGAGCCGGAAGGAAGGAGGGGTAAATGGATTGCCGCTCTTTTGGAATATGATGTTGAAATCAAGCCTACCAAGCTGATTAAAGGCCAAGGTCTCACAAAGTTGATGGCTGAAACAAACCTTCATGCCCTTGACATCAACTTGATTGCTGCCTTATCCGATGGTGATGAAGAAAATTCAGCAGTTCAGGTATCGGATATTTTTATTACTTCTCCTTGGTATGCTGATATAGTTTATGTGCTGAAAAATGTATCCGCACCTCCTGGAATGTCAAGAAACAAAGCAAGAACATTGAAGCTAAAGGCTGCCAAGTTTTGTATTCTGAAATCTGCACTTTATTGGAGAGATCCCGGTGGCATCTTGCTGAATTGTTTGGTTGAAGACGAAGCAAAGGTAACAGTAGAGGATTTCCATAAAGGCGACTGTGGAGGTCATTTGTTTTGGAAAACTACAGCCAATAAGATCTTGCGGGCTGGTTTCTATTGGCCTTCTCTATTTTCTGATGTGTACAAAGTGGTGAAAAGCTGCCATGAATGCCAAATATTCCAAGGGAAGCAAAGGTTGCAACCATTGCCTCTCAAACCGGTGGAAATCAACGCACCATTTCAGCAGTGGGGCTTAGACTTTATTGGCGAAATACACCCAGCATCATCCGGGCAGCATCGATGGATCTTAACTGCCACCGATTACTTCACAAAGTGGATAGAGGCAATTCCCACTCGGCAGGCTACGGATTCGGTAATCATTTCTTTTCTTGAGAATAATATCTTGTCACGTTTTGGCTGTCCAGTCAAATTGCTCACAGATAATGCAGCGGCATTTAAGTCCAAGAAGATGGTTGATTTTTGCTATAAGTATAACATCAGCTTGGGGCACTCCACGGCTTATCACCCGCAAGGTAATGGGCTGGCCGAATCGTCAAATAAGTCACTAGTGAACATTATCAAGAAGATGCTGGAAATTAACAAGAAAAGTTGGCATAAGAAATTGATAAATGCACTGTGGGCTGATCGGGTAAGTCAAAAGAAGTCAATTGGCATGTCACCATTTGAAATCGTTTATGGAATTGATGCCGTTTTTCCAACATCACTTAGTGTACCGGTTGCGAGATTGCTTCAAGAGGCGGGTGAAGATCCGGATCCAATACAAAGACGAATCAATCAAATGATTCACTTGCAGCAAACAAGGGAAGAGGCTCTCCAAAATTCTTTGAGGCTGCAAGAGCGCATCAAGAAAATCTATGACAAGAAGGCAAAGTCGGAAAATTTTCAGCTGGAAGATGTCGTTTTGAGATGGGATGCCCGCAATGAGGACAAAGGGAAGCACGGTAAATTCGATAATTTGTGGAAAGGTCCTTATAAAATTGCTGCATATCGTGGTCCCAATGCTTTCCTTCTCAAAGAGATGAATGGTGATGAATGTCCCGGTGGGTCGGTGAATGGCCGGCTTCTGAAAAGGTATCATACTTGAGAAATTTCTGCTCCAATCATCCTCATTGTAAATACCATGTTATTTTCTTTCTGCAGCAAGTGTGAAACTGATCTCTCATCCTTAGTTTGGGGCCCGCGGTGAAGGCTATAATTCTAAGGATGGTGATTAGTTGGTGTGAAGTTTTCAGATTGTTTATCTTCTGCAAAAGTTAGTTTGTTTGTGTCGAAGTCCTTTGAAATTTTAGCTCATGGTCAAGTCCAATATAGTCATTTCAAGTTTGGTCACGTGTGTACAAGTTGACTCCTTTGCCCAGTAAATAAGGCACTGGTCTGCTCTCCCAGAGGTCTAAGGTTCTTGGCACCTCCAAGGAGCTACCATCCCCATTGGAGCCAATGTTAGTGTCGGTCATGATGCCCTCCATCAGTGATAAAAAATCTCTTTGCATATGCATAAGTAGGTGTCTCATCAATGTCAGTTTTGCATTCCATTAGGCATGCCATAAAACTGATGGAGGAGCTGGTCCTTGTTCCCTTCTTGGCTTTGCTGGATCAGGTCATATCCGTTAATGAACTTGTGTCACACTTGTTTTGTTTTGTCTTGAAGTCCAAAGCCTTAGGTCTAGGGTTTCAGTCAAATGTCATTGCAAGATCATGAGTCAGAGGTCCATGAGTCCCCAGCAAGCCAGAAGGAGGTATGTAAATATGTTTCATTGATATTTTTCATCATGTACAACCTTTTTATACCTTGGATTTAAAAACCCTGTTTTTAAAGCCAAGGCCATGTCAATTTTGTAAAACAATAAGGAAATTTCAAAAATTCTTCAAAATGCCGGCGATAACTCTGGTCTCCTCCCTAGAGTCCATCAGATGGTCTACCTGCAAAAAGAACGGAGCTAAAACACCCAAAAGATCAAATTCAGAACAAAGGAAAACTCAAAATAGTGTTAAAAGAAAGTGTCAAGGCAAAACATTAGAAAGTGGGTTTGGTAAGTAAATTTTTTTAAATTGAGCTTATAAAGAGTCAAGTTCCCTCTCAATACCCTCATTGTGCATCCAAAGAGCTTGCAAGAAGAAGTGAGAGGGCGAAGAGGCGAAAAGAGGCAAAGTGCAGAGAAATTCAACCAATTTCAGGTGCGCTACCCGTCAGAGGTTGTGCGCTACGTGTTGGGCTGTGCGCTACTCGTCAGGCGCCTCCCAGCAGTGGTAATTTATAACGGGCGCTACGTGTCAGGCACATGTGCGCTGCATGTCAGGGAATTTTGCCTATTTTGACCAGTTCGGCCAGAAAAACACTGTTTTCACTTGGTTTAATGTTTTGGGCATGTAAATCATGGATTTTTATGTAACTTTCATGGCTCTAAGATACTTTTACTCTCCTTGATCACTTCTAGAAGTTTCTTGAATGTAAATGGTAAATATTTAATGCATGGATAGGTTTCCTAAGTTTTAGAGGCAAGTTGTTTTGACTGCCTATTATCTAGTGCTTAGTTTGGAATTAGTTGAAACAGCTCCTAGGAAGCTGAGCTCGACCCCTAGAGGTGGGGAAAGGAGTTAGATCATCTATATTATGCCTCTCTTGCTCATTTTCATGGTTGGACTCTTGAGGGAGAAGCTCCTATTGCATATTTTACTTGTACCTCTGCAATTTGAGGAAAGGGAAGACCAGGGTTTTGCAGACATCATTGGGATTCTTGTGGACTTTTGTGTTGATGGTGTGTTATCTTATTGTAATTGTAAGTGTGTTTACGTTTTCCATCTCTTTCTTTACTGCATCTTATTAAACAAATGAAGTGATAAAGTTTGAATTCATGCTTGCCATGCTCAGCTTTCAAATTTGTTTAATGTTTATGTTTTCCACTGTCTAGAGAGGATTCAAAGTCATTGTTTGCCCTCTTTAGCTTCTCTTTTTCTTCCTTGATCATCCATCTCAGCTAAAGGCATCAGCACAAACTCCTACCTTGCCCCAAAGACCCACCTGCAAAAACTGAGCTCAATCCTCGCACCCTGAATCGCACTCCCTCCAATTGCCACCAAAAACACCAAAAGCTTTAAATCAACCCCCCTTATCAGTTTACTAGCCTAATATCAGTGTTCCTAATTAGGTCAGCTCATCCTATTGAAAGATCTACCGAGTTTGACCGGAGAGAGCCTTCTCATACCCCGTAGGGCTAGCTACGAGGTGAAATGGTTTGATGTTGCCTTGAAGGTTTACCTTCCTCAGCCTAGGGTGAAATCTCAAGCGCTAACACCATGATCACACCAAAATCGGTGCTCTGATCACAACCGAACCGAACTTGGAATTCCATCCAAAATCCATCACTATCCTTGAGGAATTTTCCATCTCCTTGTCTCTTAGGCTTTACCACAATCTAATCTTGGATCACTAGGCCCTAAACTAAGATTAGTTTCTCTGGCTTTACCGTAATCCAAACCTGGATCACTAGGCCCTATTATAGACATATTTTGGCACTGCAACCCCAATCACATATGTCCATAAACCAAGGGCTTCTAAGTCCCTAAAAGTGTTCTTTCATACCCTAAAGGAGCAAGGTTAGCTGATTACATCATCTCCCAGAAGTTCTCCATGAAAAACTACTCAGAACTGGTCAAAACTAGACCATACAGACTACTCAGTGCTAAGGGTGCGATGCATCTCACCTGCCACATGCAAAAAGTGCGATGCATACTGGAAAGCCCTTCTGTAGGGTGTGATGAACGAGAGCAGACAAATGGCAGAAGCAGTTTGCTAGGTGGAAACCCAGAGAATCTTCTAGAAGCTGCTCATTCGACACTTGCCTCTCTGAATTCACCCAGGGATGAGTAAGAGATCATGAAATCTCCAAGTGGAACCAAGAACTATCAGAGAGATGACACTAATCAAAATCCCAGAAGCTGACTCACCCCCCTGCAAACATCTATATATGGATCCCTCATCCTAGAGATCCAAAGGTTGGAATCTTGTATTTTTTAAGGAAGTGCTGTTGGTTTCTCCTTGCAACATTGTATTGTAGGGTGATCTAAGCTTTTCATGAGGTGAAGAGGGCTTTCATGCTGGGAGGATGGCGCTGGGTCAGACCAATGGGTTGTAATCCTCTCTTCTACTACTTCTATCAATAAAGCTATTTGAGTTTTCCTCCATATTCTTGTATATCTCTGAATCTTGTATTGATATATGCATTTGTATGGTTAATATACATCTGATCCTATATTGTTTATGGTTATAGATCTCTATGCTTTGATGGTATTATGCTGCTTTGACTCTATAGGTGCTCTTTGAAGTGGGACAAGTAAGGAAGGAGTGGCGAATTTCTGTCAAAGGGGAAAGGAAACAAGCAAGGAGCCAAGCGAAAGACTGAGGTTGGTACTCTCTGCTTCTTTCTCATCTATCTCTCATAAAGGAAAACACAAGTGACTTTAGTTTGTTTGTTTCTAAGATAGCTACCCGTCTTAGTGGGACTAGCAGCTCTGAATGGACACTAGTTTTCCTGATAACAAAATGGTGACTCCGCTGGGGAGCGAATAGTTTGTTTGCTTGTCTCTATTTGTTTGTTTCATAAACTACAAACAGAGCCTGAAGTTAAGCTAGCTAGCCTTCGAACTACATTTGCTATGCAAGTGAAAAGTAGATCAATGCTACTTCAGTCAATCTCCGGGTTTGTTTATGAACTGAACAACTGACTTGCAAACATCCTAAGTTCCCTGGTGGTAGCTCAAGTAACCTCATTAGATCAGCCCCTATACTTTGTGTTTACTGACTATCATTAGCTCAACCTAAATCCCTGAACTAAGCTACAAACTGTGACCAAAAACCAAGTGAAAGTCTCGTCCTTGGATCATCGCACTGTCTCTTTTTGACATTCTGGATGCATCACACCTCCCGTGTACAGTAGGTGGGATGCATCCCTGTTTCCCTGCGTTACAGGTGCAATGATTAGATAAGACTGTTTCTGCCTCCAGATTTTGTTTTTTTCTTCATTGTCTTCAGCTTTATTCAGGAGTTTTTCTGTCTGTGATCAGTATACCACTGTGGAAACTCCCTTCCTTTGCATTATTCAGCCTCCATTGTACAAAGAATTGTGAATGTTTTTATGTATTTTTCGCCATTTATAGTTCTCCTTTACAAAAAGGTAGCTTAATCGAACTGTCGTCTTTTGATTTGAAAGTGTCGCAAGTGTCGTTTTCAGTCAAAGAAAAGAATCCTACTCTTTTTGATGGTTGATTACACTGTTACTCTTGTATTTGATTTGAATTAATAGTATTTCAAGTGTCGAAAACAGTTTTCAAATTGAAATTGAAAGTGTAGCTATTAGTCTCCCTTTCGTTTTTCAAGTTCGAAATAGCAAAGTGTCATCTTAGCCTTCCTTTCATTTTTTGAATTCGAAATCGCAAAGTAGTTTTCCTTTCATTTTTTGAATTCAAAATCGTAAAATGTCGTCTTAGTCTTCCTTTCGTTTTTTGAATTGAAATCGCAAAGAGTCGCCTTGTCTTCCTTTCGTTTTTTTTCAAAAGAAAATTATTAGTACTGTTGCTTTGAAAGAAAAGATAATTCAAATTTGTACTTAGCATTCTTTTTGTCATTCACACATTAAGAAAGCAGAAAACAAATACATGCATGTGAATTTGCATTTAGACTGCTTATTGATTTTGATTTAGGACAATGCATGTAGTGTGTGCTCTCTACTCTATGTTGAAAGAATTTCGCTTCTCTTTCCTTAGTAGCTAGGATTTTCATTGCAAAAAGAAGAGTAAACGACTATTTATCATCTTAGATTTCATATTTAGGAATTGTATATCTACATCACGCGGTGAACCTTAAAGGAAAACTTCTTAAGAAAGATCAACTGTAAAATAAATTTCAATGAACATAAAAATGCTTTGGAACCTAACGCACAACATTTAGAAGTCTAGGCTAGAGACGTATTCCGGCATCGTAAAGCCTGGTAACTATCACTTTCATCGTAGGTTGGGTGATTCCTCCTCTTTGAGACGACAAGTGCCAGTACGGACTTGTGCTCCCATGTACCGTCGAGTATATATTGGGAGACCACAATAGGCTATATCCTTTATCCTTAGGAAGCCGTGTCTGCTGCCCTATCGATCGCAATGCACTGAACACAGCATTCGGGAAGATTGACTGCTGTACCGTAAAAAGTATTCTACAGTTTTGCGATTGGTTTGGTAATCCCTCTATCTAGATTTCCAGAGTAGTCACTTTCGTTCCTTTTCAGACTCCTTAAAAGAAAAGGTCCATCTGAGCACTTGTCACTTTAGGCTCATTAAAAATCAAAGGCGACTAGAGTCATCTTTAGCTTTTTCTCGACTCTTAAAAATTGAAAAAGCAAGTTGTGTCAAAGCGTCATAAAATTTATTTTAATCGGAATAACATCCCTGTTCCATCGTTGATCTTAGGTTGAGAAAATGGAGTCCACCAACCAAGGATTTCCCCTTGGGGGAAATCCTAGTCCTTTCTCCTCTTGGGGAGTTGTTGGTGCACCTCATATGGCCACATTGTCCCTTCCAGGACTAACAATTGGCCTGTCGGTATGGATTTTCTCGACCTCTGTCGTTCAAAGCACCGTGATTCTTGAGCAATCAATTCAACAACCGGATGATACTAGAGTTACCCCCCAACCTTCTACTTCGTTTGTTTCTCCCTCTCTTTCTCCCTCTTCGCTTGGTAAAACTAAAAACCAAGTAATTGAGAAGAAGAAGAAAGGGAAGGAGAAGAAGAAGAAGGAGCCAACGACAAAAAGGGGCAACCATACATCGTCTAGCGAAAATCCACACACTGCACCATCCAAACCTAAATCTCCATGTGTCATTTGCAAAGGGGACCACTATCATCGAGATTGTCCTTGCATCCCACGGATCTTAAGGGACTGGTCTCCCCGCTTGCATAATCCGTTGTCGTCAACCTCTAACGATCATGTTGAGAGTACACCGTCAACTAGTGAAAACGAAGTCAATGGACAGAAAGGAAGATCTAAATTTCCTTGCAGATTGTGTGAAGGTGATCATGCCCTCCACCGTTGTCCCTTCCTGGATGAAGCTAAAAGAGTCTTGGATAACCGTCTTGTGTCACCGCAGCGACTTCCTCCTAGATACAAGAAACTCTTGCTGAGTCCATCATTAGTTGAAAATCTGACTGACACACCTTTGTTGTCGGTCGAAGCAGCTACCATTGAAGATAAACCCTCTGAGTCCACCTCGAACCAAAGTCAACAGGTCGAGACGACAGTCGACCCCATCTTGTCTTCAGAGGATCCACCTTCAGATGATACCGTCACCAAAGAGAATGAGAACGACACTGTTCAAATTCTTTTCGTAAACATAGACTCCGATGAACATGGGGGCAATCTACCCGTTCCTTTACCGCAGGAAGGAAGTTCATCAGAGATTTATCCGGTCGTTTATTCGGTCCCACCTCCAAGCAACCTAGTCATTTCCTTCGATTGGAATCTACTAGGCAGACCCCGTCTATCACCTAATGTACCATTTTGAATCATAGTACAAGCTTACAGAATGATCATGGTTGGTACTATCATAGATGAAGGGGCTTCTGTGAGTATCCTTTCCTCAACTGCTTGGAAAGCGCTTGGTTTGCCATCGCTTCTGCCTGAGATGTGAAATCTGACAGGCTTTGACAAAGGAACCAGTTGACCGTTAGGGATCCTTCCAAATTTGCCTATAACTTTGAGAAGGAAAACCATTTATCTGAACGTGATGGTAGTCCAAGGACCTTTAGATTACAATCTACTCCTTGGGTGTGACTACATTTATAGCATGGGAGCTATTGTTTCCTCACTCTTTCAAGTGATGTGTTTTCCGCATGAAGGCAGAGTGGTCTATCTCGTAGACTAGCTTTCATTCCCCGGTTCACACATACCTGATAGTCAAATGCCATCCCTAACTGGTCTTTTTGTGCAAGGAATGTCTCATCAATCTCCAGTCCGTCCACCTAATGAGCGCAAGTGATTCAGTGATTGTGACTGAAACCCAGGGGGCATGTGCCCTGGTCTACGTCGGCAGGGAAACCCCAGTTTTAAGGTGGGTCTCTGCGTAGGAATATGACTAGTCTGACACACCTGTCCATTTAGGAAAATGGGATTAGACTGGAATAAGATACCTCCGTTAGAAGGTAGGCCTTTCCCGACAGAGCAAGTGTTTTGTCTGCAAATTGAAGGGTAACCTGGAAACTCTACTTCATTATACCTAGGGGCATGCAAACCTTTTTGCATGAAAATGAAAAGCGACCATTTATTTTCTTAGTTTGTAGGTTCTTAACCCTTTAAACTCGTAGGATTGGTCGTTCCTAGCTTACATAATGAAAGGATCCGGAGCAAAGTTGCGCATGGGGCAAGCTCCCTAAAAAATGAACCTACTGATGGGACATCCTCATTATACGACTGGCACGAGTAGTTTTATGCAAAGTTCAAGCTCGTTAAAAAAAATAAACCTCGCCACGAGCAGTTTTACGCGAAGTTCAAGATCGTTAAAAAATAAACCTAGAAATGAGCATATGTTCCACCAGAGTTTAAGCTCATTAAAAAATGAACCCACCTCCGGTAAATAACCATTGTGATCGCATTATTATCAGCTTTTGAGCCTTGGTCGTGTTCTTACCATCACCTCCACTCTTTTTTAGCCGATCATACGCCTCCATTTGATTGTTTACCCCTTTTGAGGAACAATTGCGACGAGTGATCCTATTAGCCACTTTCTCTACACTGCCGTGATTGAAAAAGTTCCAAACCTTATCTGGAACCAGCTGCTATCCAAAAACATCACTCGTTCCTCAAAAAACGAGTCTCCTTTAAGCTCTTTTCATCTGACTCGTAAAATATGAAAATATTGCCGAGCAATTGGCCTCTCTAGCTCGTTAAAGTGATTGGAAATGCCATCCCTCCCCTAGATTTTAATCTTTTTGGACCTGAGGGATTATTACACAAAAAGCTCGAGCGTTTGTCTTGTTCGGCTCGTTATCCTTGTCGTTAAACTCATTAAAACAATAGCAACAAACTTGTCCATGCAGACAAGAGCGAGTCTCACTGTCGCTAGGCTTGTTAAAACGTAGCGACGGGTTTGCCCGGAGGGAAAATTATAGAACAAGCATATGTTATCCTCCTCAAGCTTGACAAAAATAAAGAAGTACCGGTCAGAAACGACTGGGGAAAATTGGGAAGAAAACTTGAAGAAACTTTATTGGTAGCAGGTCGCTCTTGAACATGACACTTTCACTCCATCACCATGATTGAGTCAGGTTGGGTTATTCCGTTCACCGGTCATATCACCATTGGTCCACTATACCATCCACTTTTGGGGTTAACGCTACCAATCCATTTTAGTGTCGCCGATATGTTCAAGAGAAGTCGCTCATAGAATTCACCAACCCATCTTGTGTCTCATCCGCTGCAATACCTTCACGCTTCATTCTTTCATGACCGCCACCCTGAACCTTGTAGCATCAGATCGTTTTCACCTCCACAAAATCATTTGCTTTGTTCCGTGTCGTAGATGTGGGATTCATTAATGCCCTCCTACGACGGGTCACTTCTTGTCGACATAGCTCATTATTTAAGAAGTCGACCTAGGAACACCCCTTTTCAATACTTTGAAGCTTGCATGCCGCAATGGCAAGTTTCTCACTTCCGGCGACAGGTTTACATTAATGGCCTTCAATCGAAAGATTTTGCGTGGTGTTCTACATCGGCTCGTGTATTCACACCACGTGAATTATATTGAAGTACCTTGAGGGTCATTATCATTATCGGTGATTCCTCTCGCGCCTGTTAACAGCTTACATCATTGGCTGGTAATCAGGCGATGTCTTTCCATGTTCGACTCCAGAACATCTTTTCACATGGACCGACTTGTACTTCAGGCAAAGATTGAACGAGTTTTGAAGACCCCGGATCTAGTTTCATCCATCCGGGCTGCGATATATTCAGGAAAATAAAGACATCAAATGTACATCATTGCTGCACAGATAATCATCCAAACCAAAGGATGATGGCTCTACCAAAATCATCAGTCTGCTACGTAGATGGTTGTCTGTCCTATGTACATGAAAATGAATTTATAAAGCTGAGCATGGGAATGCCCGCCTCAGCTAGATCATGAAAATATTATGAAGATAATGTATTGTATTGTATCTTATTACAGGTCACCTTCCAGTTCGAAAAACCTCGGATCCTCATGATAAAGCATTTCACCCGACATCAAAAAGATTTACAACCTCATGCTTTAGGGGGCAACTGTTATAGACATATTTGGGCACTGCAACCCCAATCACATATGTCCATAAACCAAGGGCTTCTAAGTCCCTAAAAGTGTTGTTTCATACCCTAAAGGAGCAAGGTCAGCTGATTACATCATCTCCCAGAAGTTCTCCATGAAAAACTACTCAGAACTGGTCAAAACTGGACCATACAGACTGCTTAGTGCTAAGGGTGCGATGCATCTCACCTGCCACATGCAAAAAGTGCGATGCATGCTGGAAAGGCCTTCTATAGGGTGTGATGAGTGAGAGCAGACAAATGGTAGAAGCAGTTTGCTAGGTGGAAACCCAGATAATCTTCTAGAAGCTGCTCATTCGACACTTGCCTCTCTGAATTCGCCTAGGGATGAGTAAGAGATCATGAAATCTCCAAGTGGAACCAAGAACTATCAGAGAGATGACACTAATCAAAATCCTAGAAGCTGACTCACCCCCCTGCAAACATCTATATATGGATCCCTCATCCTAGAGATCCAAAGGCTGGAATCTTGTATTTTGTAAGGAAGTGTTGTTGGTTTCTCTGTGAAACATTGTATTGTAAGGTGATCTAAGCTTTTCATGAGGTGAAGAGGGCTTTCATGCTGGGAGTATGGTGCTGGGTCAGACCAATGGGTTGTAATCCTCTCTTCTACTACTTCTATCAATAAATCTATTTGAGTTTTCCACCATATTCTTGTATATATCTGAATCTTGTATTGATATATGCATTTGTATGGTTAATATACATCTGATCCTATATTGTTTATGGTTATAGATCTCTATGATTTGATGATATTATGCTGCTTTGAATCTACATGTGCTCTTTGAAGCGGTAAAAGTAAGGAAGTAGTGGCGAATTTCTGTCAAAGGGGAAAGGAAACAAGCAAGGAGCCAAGCAAAAGACTGAGGTTGGTACTCTCTGCTTCTTTATCATCTATCTCTCATAAAGGAAAACACAAGTGACTTTAGTTTGTTTGTTTCTAAGATAGCTACCCATCTTAGTGGGACTAGCAGCTCTGAATGGACACTAGTTTTCCAGATAACAGGCCCTAAACCGATATTTATCCCTTAGGATTTACCGTGTATCCCTCCAAAATTGGTCAAGGGATTCCTAGGCCTTTGGGAATGAAACTTGAGACCACCTCTATCCCAGAATCCGAAATCCATCCGACAAACCAAAGCTCAAAATCGAGATAAACATCCCAACATACCATGGCATCTAGAAAAAGGCAAGGCTAGGCTGAAAACCACTATGATAACCTGACAAAACCATGCCACCAACAACAAGAGAACCATACACCAACATGCAAAGCCATGCATGTCCAAACCAGTTATGAAATCACACATGCAAAAGGTCACCTGCAAGTATTCCCACCGAAGTTGCTTGATCTTGCTTTCCTTCCTTGATCCTTAATTTCCTTCCTTTACCTTTGCTTGCTTTTCCTTCCTTGCTCCAAATCTAGAGTTCTCCAAGAAAACTCTAATTGACCAAGAATGAGTGAGAGAGAGAGAGAGAGAATAATGAGAGAGCTCCAAAATTGAACTGAAAAAAGGTTACCTACTGATCCTTAGAAGCCTTTTGATGAATGAGGCCTCTAATTTCTTCATTTTCCATAATTTCCCTTCAATTTCCTCCTCACATGCAACCTGTGACCTTTTGCCTTCCTTTTCTCCTATTTTATTTTATTTTCATAAATAAATGTGCCAAAAATGACTTCTTGCCTTTTAATGCCTTTGCCTTAGGCTTTGCCAATTTTCCTTAGCCAAAACACACATCTAGTGATGCCCACTAGGATATCTTTGCCCAACATTCAACTTGGAATAAGTGTCCCTTAACGGTGGTATTATTTTGCCTTTATTAACTTTTATTACATTAAATTTTTACTAGGACCATTATAGAACCCTCCCCCTTGGGTAACACCATCCTTGGTGTTAAACCACACCGTGACCTCAACAAAAACGCTGAAAATAAAACATACTTCCCATGGAGCTCTATAACTTCGCTCATTGCAATGTTTACAATGAAAGACTTGCTTAAAATCAAAACTTCATGACAACATGAAAATATAACAACCATAATAACATGACACCCATACCACTTATTGGAGCTTTATAACTTAGCTCATGGTGGTATTTACATCCGTATACATATACATACATATACCAAAACATCAACAAAACATATGCCAAACATATACCAACATCAAACCAAAACTGCTTTGCCTCAACTGGCAAACAATGAAGGATACAAGGCCCGCATCTGATCTGCCATCTCCCATGTAGCTTCTTCAGGCCCAAAGTGCTTCCACTACACTTTAACTTGATCTATGGCTCTATTCCTGAGCATGAGATGTTTTTTCTGCAATACGCACTAAGGCTCCGACTAGAACTCTCCTTCTTGCTCCACCTGCAATGCATACCAATCAATAACATGATCAACATCATTTATATACTTCTTAAGGAATGCAACATGGAAGCATAATGGACTTTCACTGTTGGAGGCAGTGAAAGTAGATATGACACCAGTCCAATCCTCTCAAGGATCTTAAAGGTCTACAATACTGTGGTGCCAAATTGGCACATGAACCAATCCTCAAAGAGATTTTCTTGGGCTTGATGTGAAAATACACATGCTCCCCAACCTGAAACTCCTTGAACACCCTGTGCCGATCTGCATAACTCTTTTGTCTATCATGTGCTTCCTTTATATTATTCTTTATAACTTTCATTTCCTGCTCCATGTCTGCCAACATGTGTAGTTCAATAAGTACCATGTTCACTAGATCACTCCAGTTGATGGGAGTGTTACAACTCCGCCCATACAATGCCTCGAAAGGACTCATCCTCAATGACTCCTGATAACCATTGTTGTATGCAAACTCAACCAATGGAAGATACTCCTCCCATTTCTTCTGCTGGTGCATCACGTACATCCTTAACATATCCTCCAAGATCCTGTTGACCCTCTCTGTCTGTCCATCTGTCTGTGGATGATAAGCTGTAATGAAGGCCAACTTTGTACCCAAGCCTATAAATAGCTCCTTCCAAAACTTGGAAGTGAACTTTGCATCCCTGTCCAACACAATATTCTTCGGAACACCATGCAGTCTCACTATCTCTTTGATGAACACCTGTGCTACCTCACTGGCTGAATATGTAGTCTTTACTGGAATGAAGTGAGCTACCTTGCTCAACCTATCAACCACGACCATAATAGAATCATGCTGCTTTATTGTCCTCAGAAGACCTGTGATGAAATCCATGGAAATGACCTCCCATTTCCATTCCAAAATCGCTATAGGTTGTAGTAAACCACCTGGATTCTTACATTCCACCTTGACCTGCTAAAAATCTAAACATCTAGCCACGAACTCTGCCACTTCCTTCTTCAGATTTAGCCAATAATAGAATTTCTTTACCACCGTCAATGTCTTCCGATATCCTAGATGGCCCGAGAATGGATTGACCTAAAATTCCCTCAAAATAAGCTTCTTGAGCTCACTGCAATTCGGCACATAGATCCTATCTCTAAACCTCACCAAACCATTTTCCATGAGGTGATAGTCTGCATCCTGACCACTTGCAATTGTACCTGCACCTGTACCTGCGCTCTGCTATAACTTGTGCATAATATCCATGTATTTGTCATCCCGCTATCCTGCCTACAAGATCCTATCCTGTAACTCTGTCCCATAAGAGCTCATAGATGCTATATGATTTACTCATACCTTCCTGCTAAGAGCATCCACAACTCAGTTCTACTTCCCTTTGATGCATCTAATCTCGAAGTCGAACTCGCTAAGGGTAGAAAACCATCTAGCTTGCTTGGCATTTAGATTCAACTGATCAAACAAATACCTCAACCCACTGTGATCATTGATCAATGTAAACATCTTGCCAAGAAGATAGTGCCTCCACATCTTCAATGCATGTATAATTTCTGCTAGCCCAAGATCATGTGTTGGATAGTTTTGCTCGTGCTCATTCAATTTTCATGACTCATAGCACACTACCTATCCTTCTTGCATCAGAACTCCTCCAGGTCCTCTCTTGCAAGCATCTTTACACACTGCAAACTCCTTGTCTGGATCCACAATCTTTAGCACTGGTGCATGTGTCAACAACTGCTTAAGCTGCTCAAAACTAGCCTCACATTCTTTTGTCCATTCAAACTTCTTACCTTTCCATTGCAATGATGTGATAGGATATGCAATGCATGAAAAGTTCTTGATGAACCTCCTGTAGTAACTTGCCAATCCCATAAATGATCTCACCTCATCCACATTATTAGGAGCTTCCCCCCTTATCTTTTATGGATCCACTACTATGCCATCCTTGGAGATAACATGTCGTAAGTAATGTACCTCAGTATAAAAGAAGCTACACTTTCTAAGTTTAGCATACAACTGATGCTCTCTTAGAAATCTCAACACTACTGCTAAATGCTCGTCATGTTCTTCCTCATTCTTAGAATATACCAATATGCCATCAATGAATACAATAACAAACTTGTCCAGATAAGGATGCAACACACTACTCATCAAACACATAAATGTAGCTGGAGAATTAGTCAAACTGAATGGAACAACACCAACTCATAATGGCCATACCTGGTCCTAAATGCAGTCTCGAAGATATCCTCTTCCTTTATGCATACTTGATGGTATCCCGATCTCAAGTTGATCTTAGAGAACACTGTTTCTCCCTTCAATTGATCAAACAAGTCACTAATCCTCGGCAACGGGTACCTGTTCTTGATCGTTACCTTGTTCAACTGCTTGTAGTCAATGCACAATATGAGAGTACCATTTTTATTATTTACGAACAACACTGGTGCACCCCAAGGTGATACACTTGGTCTAATGTATCCCTTGTCAATCATCTCCTTTAACTGCAACTTTAACTCTACCAACTCAGGTGTGCTCATCCTGTAAGATGCTTTTGATGCTGAAGTTGCTCCTGGCACAAACTCAATAGAAAAATCTACCTCCTTGTGAGGTGGAAAATATGCAATGTTTTCAAGAAATACATCCTGAAACTACTGCAAAACTGGGTACCTGCTCAACACATTGACATCCTCAACCTCCTTACCCTTGTCACTAGAAATGTGTAGTGCAAACATCACACAACCTTTTCTGCAACTATGCTTAGCTTGCATAGAGGTAACCATCCTCACTGATGTAGGATTCTTCTTTCCCGGCAAAGTCCTATTTTCCCACTGTCATCCACACACTCAATGGCCTTGTCGAAGAAATACTCTTTGGTTCTATGAAGGTATAGCCAATCCATACCCAAAAACATACTATATGACCCAATGGAAATACATTCAAATGTTCTACTATATGCATACCATTTAGCTCAAATGCACAAGCTCTTACCCAATGGCGATATTGCTTCTTTGTACTTGTAGGCAACTGTACCAACCAAGATTCTGCATGCACTTCTTTTCTCAAACCACACTTATACACTAGGTCAAGATTAATATAACCATAGTTAGATCCAGGATAAATCAAAATAGAAACAACTTGATCACAAAGCTTACCGTCCATCTCAATGATCAATGCCTGATGATCCGCCTGCCTGTTGTCCATAACAGCATAGATCCAAGGAATGCTATGACCAAATCACCAACTGTATGCGCTTCCTAAGCACTGTAGATCTGGGATATACCACCACGTTGATACTACAGACAATCCATCTTACGACGATCCTTACCACATATCCAACACTGCAATGGTTCCCTACCACCGCCTCTAGCCTGCTGTTCTCCACGTCCCTTCTCAGTTGTATTGAATCTCTTATAAGGAACTACATTTTATTTCTCACTTGCATCTTGAGGTCTTCCTCTCTTTGGTGGCCATTTTCCTTTAGCTTTCTCATTTCTTTTCAAGTCATGCTTAGGCTTAACTTTCTCCTTCGACTACTCATATCAATGCTTCAAATTTTAGATGGCGTCCTCCAACGATCTAGGCTCATCAAACTCTACAACTGGCAGTCCACTGATGAATATCTGAACCTTGACCTTCTCCTCCCTGAGGTAAGGCACATATCGCAACAACTCCAAATATCTACTAGTATACTCATCATCTATCATAGAATGCATCTGCAACTCATAAAACTCCTTAGCTTTGTCATCATAGTACCTCTTAGACAAGTAATTATTCTTGAAGAGCCTTTAAAATGCATGCCAAGTCAAAAATTCCTCATGTATACCTTTGACATTCTTCACGTCTTCCCACCAAATATCCACTTTACCTTTAAGACTGAAAGTGGCTATCTTTTCTTTCATGTTTTTTTTGAATAATCATGCAATCAGAAGAATTTCTTCATACCCAACAACCATGCCTCTAGATCTTGCGATTTCCTCATCTCTCCATCAAAGATAGGTGGATTTACCTTCTTAAACTCATCCGGGAAGTATCCCCTATCACTCCTCTTGTAAGGATGATACCGATGATGATCATGATGCCTATTAGAACTAGAACTGGAGTGGTACTTGTGTTGATCACCTCTCTTATACGAAGTGTTCAACAACCTGTCATATCTGATCGTGTCAGATATATTTAAGATATGTGTAATAGGATACCTACTACCATATGCCCCATTAGTTCCGTCTTTACATCCATGGTTGATCCAAAGTGGTCCCTGTTGTTGCAAATACGACAAACTCTAAATTAGTATTGCATTAAACTCTGCTTGTTTCTCTTGTGCGTGCATGATTTTGTCATTGTCTGCTTCGCATCTCATTATTTCTTCCTTAAGGGTTCTTAATGTGTCTGCCAAGTCAAAAGAGTGCCCCACACCACGCTACCCATCTTATGCATAAGGAGATTCTATGTAGTCTACCACCTTGCTATCCATCTGGTCTCTTTCTTGCAAGGCATACTATGTCAGCTAAACCAAATCATAATAAACCAACGTACCTTAACATAATTCGGGGAGGATACCTTGTTTGAAAGATCATCAAATCAACATGATACATGTATAACATAATCATAACAACATATAAACATATATCAAATAAGTGTATCAATGCATAAACATCATTCTAGCTAGGGTCCAGTCATCAATGCAAGGCCATGTCAACAATACATGCTATGACCTCATGCATGAAAACAATCATTACTCCATTGCACACATTTCCACATGCAACTATCAACATGCATAAGCAATGCCTAATCAACTACACATACGTATGAGAACGTGTAGTCGAGCATAAATAATCAATTCTTATAATCAACCTACAAGACTGATACACGTAATCAAAACATTCAATAATGCGCCTTACATACAAGGATGTAGTCAAGTGACATATAATCAACATGTAAGCGACATATAACCATATGAAACTAGTCATATACTTCCGACAATGCATCCCACAAAATCACATCAAGTTCCTCATGACAACCTTACTATAACCATGATTAACATGATGCAATGCAACAAGAACATGGAATGCAAGTGTATGAGACACACATGCAACTAACATGCATGCATGACCAAAATTTTCACCCAAGGAGAGCGCAACCATGCTCTGATACCAATTTATAACACCCCTCCTCCCAGGTTCACCCAAGCAACCAACTAGCTAGGGTAAACATGCGACGAGAGAGGCTACTATAAGGGATTCAAATTCTTTGGTGACCTTAAGGAAACGAAACTGATGGAACATATCAAACAAACCCATCCACATCAGCATCAATACCCTCAAGAGACATGTTGGCAACTCAGACATCCTATCCCTCAGTCCCACTAATTATTTTATCCTTTTAACCCCTGGTCACTCTCATGCTATAGGCATGAAAACGTCCAACAACCCAAAGTCGCTCTCATAGGCCTATGTGCCAGCGACTGTGGAATTTTCTCAGCAAACTTGTGCTAGTGACCCCGATATTTGAGCCACTTTTCTAGCCCAGAATCCCTACCTCTGCCCAGAACTTGATACAAGCTTTAGAATCCATCAAAGACATGATAACAATGCTGATGAATAAAAAATCAACCTCAGGACTAGGCCTGAGCATCCCCAACCGAGTCTGACATTCTGTCAAGCACTTGGCATCATTGCAATCTACAGGTCTAGGATACGAGACAAAGTATAAATGAATGAAATAACTTATGAAACATAACAAGAAGGATCACCTCCTTCTCCATTGAACTATTTATCATCAATTAGGTATTTCATCCATCCATTAAAAAATTACAAGTAAATACATGAAATAACTATGACATGAACTAGTCATTTAACCATGCTTATAACCAGCATAAAACCATATAAATATCAGAGATATGACAACCATTAAATCCACATATAAACCTGTGAAAAAGTAAGAGAACTTAGCTTTTATTAATCATAGGCAAATTCGACCAAGTTTGGGACCTCCATGTGCCACCCAACCATAGATATGGGTGAACCAAATCTCTCTTTTAGCCAGTCACCCCCGTGCCATATTCCAAGCATGAATGTGGGATCTCATAAAACAACCAATTCAAGAACAACCAAGGGAATCCATAGATTAAACCACCTCCACCCTCACCAAACTGTGATCACACCAAAGATGGTGCTCCGATCACAACCGAACCGAACTTGAAATGCCATATGGAATCCATCACTATCCTTGAGGAATTTTCTGTCTCCTTATCTCTCAGGCTTTATAGCAATCCAATCCCAGATAACTAGGCCCTAAACTGAGACCAGTCACTCAGGATTTAACGCAATCCAAACCTAGATCACTAGGCACTAAACTGAGACTTCTCCCCCATATTTACCATGTATCCCGCCAAAACAAGGCAAGAGATTCCTAGACCTTTGGGAATGAAACTTGAGACAACCTCGACCCTGGATTCCAAAATCCATTTGGAAAACCAAAGCTCAAAACTGAGATAAATATCCCAACAAACCATGGCATCAGAAAAAGGAAAGGCTAGGCTAAAAACCACTTTGATAACCAGACAAAGCCATGCCACCGACAACAAGAGAACCATACACCAACATGCAAATCCATGCATGTCCAAACCAGCTAGGAAATCACACATGCAAAAGGTTACCTACAAGTATTCCTGCTAAGGCTGCTTGATCTTGCTTTCCTTCCTTTATCCTTTCTTTCCTTCCTTTCCCTTTGCTTGCTTTTCCTTCCTTACTCCAAAGCTAGAGTGCTCCAAGAAAACTCTAAGTGACCAAGAGTGAGAGAGAGAGAGAAAGAGAATAATGAGAGAGCTCCAAAATCGAACTAACAAAAGGTTACCAATTGATCCTCAGAAGCCTTTTTATGAACGAGGATTCTAATTTCTTCATTTTCCATTATTTTCCTTCAATTTCCTCCTCACATACAACCAGTGACCTTTTAACTTCCTTTTCTCCTATTTTCCTTTATTTTCATAAATAAATGTGCCAAAAATGCCTTTTTTCCTTTTAATTCCTTTGCCTAAGCCTTTTACAATTTTCCTTAGCCAAAACACACATTCAATGATGCCGAATATCATATATTTGCCCAACATTCAGCTTGGAATAAGTGTCCCTTAACTGTGGTCTTATTTTGCCTTTAATAAATTTTATTACATGAAATTTTTACGAAGGATGTTACACACTCAATTTTGTTTTGGAGTACTAGAAACAAGTAGTTCCCTCTTGATTCCATGATTTTCATAGAATTCATTTAATTCCCCTAAAGTAAATGCTTCTCCTCTGTATGCCCTTAAAAAATGATTTTTGAATCACTTTCATTTTCAATTGTTGATTTGAAGGTTTTAAAATATTCTAGCGCTTATGACTTAAATCTTATAAAAAATGCCCACATCATTCTAATATAATCATCTCTAAATAATATAAAGTACCTTTCTCCTTGCAGAGTTGGAGTTTTAGTTGGCCCACACAAATATGCATGAATGCTTTATAAAGGCTTGGATGATGAGCATTCCTTTGTCTTGAAGCTGGTCCTTGTTTGCTTTCCATGTTGGCATGGTGCATAAATAACCTTATCATGTTTTAAAATTATGGGGATATCTCTCACTACTTGAGTTTTGTTAATCTTCACCAAATTATCAAAGTTTCGATGTCCCATTACTTGTGCCATAGCCAAGTTTAATCTACTTAACCCATGTAACATTTTTCTTCTTGAATTTAACTGATAATATATACATTATCTTCTGTTCTTACTCCTCTTCCTACCAATTTTCTTGAATATAATCTCCTTATCTCACAATACTTGGAACAAAGATCAGATCATGACCTTAATCACATATTTGGATAACACTTAGATGATCATGCTTGAGTCCTTCTATATAAAATGAATTTTGTGCTTTTATCTTTCCATTGATGAGACTCACTATGCCTTTACCAACCATTTTAGCAAGTCCACTACAAAAAATCACATTTCCATATTTCTTGTTTAGTGAGATGAATTCGTTTTGATCAACAATAATGTGCCTAGAATATCCACTGTATTCAAACCATTTTTTTCCTCTTTTTGTGCACACAAATCTAGGCCACACTTTTCAGGGGTGGATTATCTAATCTTCCTTCTCCATACCTTTTCTCTCTGTTCTAGTGGAAACTTTTGTGCTTAATGACCTAGATTATTGCATTTGGAGCATTGATCAAATGAGTTATAAGTCTTGACATGGTTTTGTCTCCTTGCATCAATAGTCTTATTTTGGTAATTTGTCCCATACTTTCTTGAGTCAAGATTATTACCTCCATAAGCTTTGAAATGCTTAGCCTGATGCCCAAATTTTTTACAAATAAAACAATGAACAAGGAAAATAGTTTGATACCTGTTAGTATAAGCTTGGCTTGATGTAACATTCCTTTCTGGATACAACAACTTCTCATTCCTTGGATTATTACAAGGAGGTCCTTTTGGTGTGTTGAACTGCTTCTCACTTGTTGGATGAATGTGAAGAGCATCAACACAACTTCTTGTTTCTTCTTCATGATGGATAGTACGGTTCTCATTTGAATTAGAGGATTCACCTGCATAGCCAAGTATTGATTTGTCATGTTGTGGTCTTTGAGTGTTGAAGATGAAATCTAGGGTTTGATAAATTTTCAAGGTTTTATTGACCTTATCCAATTCCCTTTTTAGAGAGACAACTTTAGATTCTATTTTTTCATAGGTCTCTTCCTTTTCCATTAGCTTGTTGTTCAATACTTCTTCCATCCTTTTTGCTTCTTCTTTTTCAGTTTTGAGAGAGATGATTTCTTGTGATAACTTTCCATTCCTTTTCCTTAGTTTTTCATTCTCTTCAATGTCACTAATAACAATTCATCCACATTTCCTTCTTCTTCTCTTTAGGTTTATTTACTCCATATGTGAAGGCCATGCATAATACTTCTCTGCTTCCCACATAATCATCATCTTCACCATAATCTTCACTATCTTGCTTGGAGAAAAAATTCCTTTTGTTTGCACCTTTATTTTTGAATGTTATTTTCTTAGGTTCATCTTCATCAAAGTCATGATTGTCTTGTTTATAGAAGAAGTTCTTTTTGTTTTAACCTTTATTTTTGAAATACCTTCTTTTAGGTTCATCTTCATCATTAATGTCATCCTTGAAAGGACATTTTGCAATACAATGTCCTATTTTTCCACATTTAAAACAAACGAGAGGGTACTTACCTTTGAGTTTGGATCTTTTCTTCAACTTCTTGTCAAATTGCGACAATTTTGTTTATGTATCAAAATCATCATTCTTGCAGTCACAAATCTTCCCCTTCCTTGATGTCTTTGATGCTTTGAAAGTAACTTCTTTGAGAGTTGAGTTTCCTATTCTCATATCATATGCAATAAGAATTCCATGAAGCTCATTCATTTTCAATTCATCCAAGTCTTTCAATTCTTCTATGGCATTGAATTTGGCATCAAAGTGGTCTGGAAGTGATCTTAGAAATTTTTGGACAATTGTTTTGTCTTTGATGTCTTCACCTATTCCTTTGAGAGATTTGACTTGACAACTTCATCTATCCAAAAAAAGTAAGTAGCAATGTCTTCTTCTTCATTCATTTTGAGACTTTCAAACTGCCTTCTAAAGGTTTGGAGCTTTTCCTTCTTGAATTTATCATCTCCTTCATAGATGTTAATGAGTTTGTCCCACAACTCTTTAGCTGTTTTAATATTCACCACTTTAGTGAAATATGAATTTGACAAACCACTTGCTATAGAATTCAAAGTCTTTGCATTTTCCACATATGCTTTCTCCCCATCAGGATATGCTTTCTCTCCAAAATTGGACTCTAAGAGACATTAATTAGAAATTCATTCTAACTTTCAAAAAGGTAATTTTTTTTCCATCAAATTGGGGGACCCTATCATCCTTACTGTCATTGTGATTCAAAAATCCTTCTTCCAAAGGTTAGGTTGTTATTTGAAGAAGCTGGCTCTGATACCAATTGTTGGAAATACTAAGAGGGGGAGTGAATCAATATTTCTTTCAACTTTTGTTTTATGTCAGCTAAGATTTTTATCACAACATAAACCATAACACAAGAGATAGAAATAAAATAATTTTATTGATAAAAAATAATGAGGACTCCAATACTCTTTTACAACAAATCTTGTACAACAAATTATTTTACTTCTCAAGGCTCCAACCTTGAGTGAGGACTACAATCCTATATGAAAATAAAACCTCCAACTTGGTAAATTTGAGGACTCCAATCCTCTTCTAACAATCCAAGTTCCAAATACTTGCTAAGAAATCATAACTTCAATACTTACTTCAACATGTTCTAATACTTCGCCAACAATATCTTCAAATGCCTTCAATAGCACTTCAAATTTCTTCAAGGTTGACTCCAATAATGCTTTTAAGGATACCTCCAATAATTCTCCAAGTGTTAGCAAAGACACTTTCCCTATATTAGCTCAACAAGTCTTCAAATGAAGTTGCTCAAAATATCCACAACTAATCTACTCCAACACAAGCTTCAAATCAACACAAAATTTCTTTAATGAGGCTTCTCCAATGATGGCTTCAAGGTCTTCAAATCTCTGCTCCAAATAATCTTCAAAATACCTTAAAAAATTGTTCCAAGGATGTCACTAGTTAGCTCCACAAGAGTTGATATAGAAATATGGTCCAAGACTCAGTAGGTCTGCTCAACAAGAGTGTTCCATTAAGCCCAAATACATTTCTCCTTCTCAATGTCAAGTACCCTTTAATGAACCCATAGGTCGACTACTTAAGGTGGGCTGAAAAGCTACTTCAAGATGAATTTAAGGTCTTATAAGTAGGTATACTGATGCAATAATCCCAAACCTTGCTCTTTTCCAAATCAAGGTCCATTGCTTATAAAACAAAGGTTTGCTCCTAATAATGTCAATATATGCCACACAATTCTGAGGCTAGGCCAAGCTTTGTTTAGGGATAATTATCATAGGATTGATCCACATAAAGGGCCAAAGTCTAAGGTTTGTCCTAGCCTAAAGGCCTAGCCACAAAGAGCCAACGTATGGGCACAAGTCGAACCACATTCTAGTCATAGACCTGAGCCACAAAGGGGCCAAAAAAAGAGGGCCAAATTTCTACTCCTTGCTCAAATATATATGCTCCAAAAGAGGCCGAGAATATACTTCAATATGTCTACAAAAAAGTCCAAAATTTTGATCCAAAAAGAAGATAAAAATCAACGAATCCAACACCAAGGATATTAAAAAAGAGTAACTAGAATTTCCAAGAAAAATCAGATCCAAGAAACCAAGTCCAAAAATTAATTATTCTTTTAGCTTGCCACCAAGTTCATGAGTTATGAACTTCTTCTCTTCACTTTAGATCTAATGTTTGTCTTCTTTGTCTTGGTTGAGTTGGATCATTGGAATGAGGATCCACATCTTCTATTTGTACTTGTGCGACCTTGTTTTGAATAGTCACATCTTTGGGAGAGGGGTGGACTTATGCTCATGTAGTCTAACTTGTAGAAGAGGTCAAACATTGATTTTTGCACATAAAAAATTCATTTCTCCTCTTGTGAGAGGAGTGATGAGGCATGCTATAGCTCATTTGAAAGGGCTTGGAGTACTCTACAAGAATAAATAATTATTTTCTTAAGCTAGTGTCTTCTTTGACATCATAACAAAAATTTGTCCAACATTAAATAAGGCATATCTTGTCTATCAAGGAATCAAGCAAGGTTTTGCATTAAACATTAGCAAATTAATAATAGTTGGAGACTCATCACTTATAATAAAGCATGTACATTCAAATTATCTCTCTATAGATGATAAACTCAAGTCAATTTTCAAAATGCTCTAAACCACAGTTAGGAATTCCAAGTTCTTCATGTACTGAGACAGAACAATCAACATGATGATGTGATAGTAAATCATGCCACACAACATGAAGAAGGAACAATAGGAATTAATGAGAGGGGTCTTCATTTCCCAATCCCATTAACAAGGTTATCGATGACAACCAATATATGACAAAGAGTGGTGCTAAAATACACGTGGATAGAAGCAATAATTGCTAATGATTTAAAATCTCTCTTTTACCTCCCTCACACTCACTTCCCTCATTCCTTGTATTTGCTACAATACTCCTCACAACTAATTTTCATGATGCAAAGCTTTAGTTTAACACTTAGATTCTAGTCAATGTATAGGAGGCAACTGCTGTCTCACTTAATTATCTCCATGCTAAACTTATCTTCAACAGTTGGGGAATTGGTTATTGTTACATCGATTGGATGGAGTTTCCTTGTGTTTCGACCTTCCACTATGTGCTCAAAATTTTCCCGATGTCATCTCCTGTGAATGGTGCAGTATAAATGATTTTTCCCTATTAGGCCCTGTTCCCAAGATCGTCTCTTAATATTTTCCAATGAGGGAGTTCATATTGTGGCAAGTTCCTATTTTAATTAGAGGGAGTAAAGCCTTGTTGTGCTCTTGGTGGATATGGCTCAACACTCCAAGAAATACAAAATAGACATTTCTCCAGCCATGCAGAAGAAATTTCTGACATGCAACATGAAATAAATCAACGCCAACTTTAACAAGCACAATTAGTAGCAAATTGGTCCAGTTCTATGGACATCCTCATAAGTTGAAGGTAGAAAATACACGATATGGAGGATGGAATTGATGCTCTCAGGAATTAATGGAACCCTTGAAACTCTCAAGGCAACAAGATCTCTAGTCTCCAAATTCAATAACTCTTTTAGTTGGCTCTTCTCCACCTTCTCTACCTAACATAAATGCAAAACTATAGCTAATCCCTCCCTTAGGTTGGGCTAACAACCCCCATTATCTAGTTGTCATATGTAGGTAAAATCTTGTCAAAATTTGGGCATTTTTTATATAGTATACAATACGGAATAAGAGTTATAACGATTTTGGATTGAAGTATTGTACAAAATATAGGCCGTTGGCCATGCTTGGAGAAAATAGCTAAATGGAAAGTTTTGAGGTAATTCTAGTATATTGTTGCACCCCATACATAGATTTATATTTATATCAATATTATGGTTCTGGTTAAAAAATATCAAAACTAGCCTTTAAGGATCTTGGTGATATTGGAGAGAAATGAACACGGAAAATTTTAAGGATGGAAATTTATCTCAAAGCTTAGAAACCTTAACGAATCTCACTAGTCCATAATATGCAAACCATAAAATGTTTGTTGATATCTTTGTAAAAATATTCAGATTTCTATAGACTTTATATATGGTGTCTATATATTTTTGGTGATTTTGAAGAAAAAATAATTCTATGTTGTAAAATTTGGGCTAATATTCTTTTACACAAAATGAATATTGGTGAATCTTTTTTGGGGAAAAATCATGGAAAATTAGCCCACCTACAAATATTAGCCCCTAAAATTTTCCATGGAAATGAACTAGGGTAATCTTCATAAGCAAAAAATTCAAATATAAGGAAGACGATGCAAATTAAAGCTCATGAACGTTGAAAATTAAAAATTAAAATGAGGGGCCCCATGTTATTTTCCTCCATAAAATACTAGAATTAAAAATAGTATTTTGGGGTGGAGGGGGGTGCTATTGTTAGCTCAATAATTGGCGATACACTCAGTGAAGCCATGAATCTCTACAAATAAACCTTGAGGTCATTACTAGTTAAATTAATGGATTTTACTTTAATATAGCACCCAAGCTTCAACCCTTAATATATCATTGCACCTTTTCATCCATATTACCTAAATGAATAACCATTTTCCAGTTTGGGTAGGTCACTAGTTATGAATATGAGGCATGAGTGTGAATTTCATTCCCTAACTTAATCCTCCCTTAGAGGCTAGTGCAATATCAGAAGGTAACTACATATAAGCAATGCTAAAAAGTTTAAGTTACTCATTTCAATTCTCAAATGTTACTCCACTGCCAGTGAGAATCTATAGCCCTAATGCAATCACTTCAATATCACATGACCTGCTCCACTGCCAGCGAGTATCCTAAGACTTGGCAGAGATATTTACAACTCCCACATGATCTGAAATTCCTTTCCCAAACCTTTATATTTAAAGTATCCTCTTTTTTATTTTATTTTTAGAGAGAGAACAAAGTTACCAACTTCATGAGAATTGTAACATCAAAACAAGAGCTCCAGCCCAAAAAACCCCTATTTTTGCGCAAAAAACTTGAAAAGACACCCAAAAAATGAAAAGGGTTGATGTTGCATCAATTATTATTATTTATTTTTTCGTGTTAAAATTCCAAATTCTTTTAGCAGTGACTTTAAAAACAAAAAAAAATGTGCATTAAACCTGAAAAACACCTCGAAAATGAAGAGTGTTGATGCTGCATCAACACCATTTTTTTTTTTAATTTTTCAGGTTAAAATTTGATTTTTTCTTAACAATGGGATTAAAAACTATTTTTTTCGTGCAATAAACATGAAAAACACTCTGAAATAAAAAAAAGTGTTGATGCTACATCAACTTTTTTTTTGCTTAAAATTCTAACAATTTTTAGTAATGACATTAAAAAAATATGGTGCCTTTGAAAAACCTTAAAATTCCAATAGTTTTTTACGATAGTGTTAAATATAAAATATCACAATTGCAAAAACCTAAAAATTCCAACAATTTTCGACTATGGTGTTAAAGATAAATATATGGCTCCAAAAAACTTTAAAAATTTGACATTTTTCAACCATGACATCAAAGATAAAATATCACTACTCCAAAAAACCTTAAAATTTCGACATTTTTCAGCCATAGAATTAAAACCAAATATCATGACTAAAACACCTCATAAAAATGGATACCTAAATCAAAGAGTCATTATACCAAGAGCAAATTCTTTTTTAAATGCTAAAAGTATAGCTCTTTTAAAATCTTAGCCTAAGACAATTAAACACATTACAATGAAAATTTAAAAATCAACCACCAAATTGACATGTAGTGGTGGTGAACTTGACCCATTGCAATGAAAACTTAAAAATCAATCATAAAATTGACACATGGTGGGGGTAAGACTTGATCCAGTGTGATGAAAAATTTAAAATCAAGTACCAAATTGACATATAGAGGTGTTGGGTTGCTAACTGAGCTTTGACACGACCTTGCAACAAAAAAAACCCCAAAGACAAAAAAAGGGGAAAAAAGTGTAAAATAATATATAAATAAATATGAAGAAAACAAAACAAAAAAAATGAAAATAAAAAAAAGTAAATAAAAAATAAATTTAAACATAAAAAAAGAGTTAAAAAAAAGACAATAAAATAAAATAAAATCAAACATAATAAATTATAAAAAAACCGAAAAAATAGATATTCAATAAATAAAAAAATGTAAAAAAAAACCAAAAAGAAAACAAATTAAATAATAAAAAAACCAAATAGATTCTCTCTCTCTCTCCCTATATATATATATATATATATATATATATCAGTCTAACTGATATATATATATATATATATATATATTATCAGTCTAACTGATATATATATATCAGTTAATATATATATATATATATATATATATATATATATATATATATATATATATATATATATATATATATATATATATATATATATATATATAGTCTAACTGAGAGACGAAATGACATTTTCATGACATTTTTTTTGGTTAATTTTAATCAAAAACCAACATAGATTTTTAATAACTTAAGTTTAAGTTGTTTAATCTGTAGAACTTGAGTGCCCCATGGGGTTTTTTAGGGTGTTGAATCTATTTATGCATTCAAAATGCATTTTAAACAAGATAAAATTTCATTCTTTTTTGAAATTGTTTTGCCAGTTTCTGGTGAAAAAGCCTATTTCGTCTATAAGTTAGACAATGGCTATATATATATATATTTTAAATTAACATTTTTTATTTAAAACATATTAAATATTAAACTACAAAACGAATGTTGGAAATAATGAGGGGGGTGAATCAGTATTTCTTTTCAATTGTTATTTTTACTAGTTAGATCACTTGTAATTATAACACAAAATGAACAATAAGAATAAATACTTTTATTAATCTCAATAAATCAAGTACAATATTTGTGTAAGGCTCCAACCCTACATGAAGACACCAATCTTCAATCTCCCAGGCTCCAACCTTGTCACTTTGAGGCACCAACCTCCAGGGCTCTAACCCTATCTCTGGTATAGGCACCAACCTGGTCACTTTAGGACTCATATCCTCTAGTGCTCCAACCTTATCTTCCAAGGCACCAACCTTTTCTCCTTGAGGTTCCAACCTCTAGAGCTCCAACCCTATCTTCCAAGGTGCCAACCTTGTCTCTTTGAGGCTCCAACCTCTTGGGTTCCAATCCTCAACTTTACTTCATCAAAATATGTTTGGTTATACTTCACCACTCCCAATGTCTTCTTTAACGAGCCCTATCAATCTTCAGCTACACCTTCATTTAGTCTCCACGTCACATCATCAATGACTACTTTGTTCTTCACATGAAGGTGTTACCACTTCTCTTCATGTCACCCAAACAAAATTCTCCAAGGTTATTCCATGAGGTCTTTAATCATGCATCAAGGTCTTCACTAATGCCTCCAAGTCAGCTTCTAAAAATGTCTTCAACAATGCTTGCCCCAACAAGATTTTTTCAACACAGTAGCCTTAATAATGCTTTAACACTGCTACTACATAAGTTCTTCAATGAGGCTGCTTCTAAGTCTTCAATGAGTTGTTCAACTAAGTGTTTTTCAAAAAGACTTCAATGCTTAAGGTGTCTTTAATAGGCTTCCCCAAGATATTCTCCAAGGTGTTCAAATGCTCTTCAAATGCCACTCCAAGATATTCTCAATAGATCTGCACACCACTCTTACAATGTTCTTCAACAAGACTTGAAGGGTACTTCAATTCTGCTTCAATGTATGATTCAAAATCACCCTTCAATCAAGCCTCCAATTATGCTTCAAGTTGTATTCAATGATGTTCCAAGCAATAATATAGGAATACTAATAAATACTTCACAGGTTGGCCCACAAATATGGTTAATGCAGATATTTTAGAACATGCACAAAAGGCTGCTTCAAATATGCTATAACAATATTTAAAGTTCTACCCAACACTACTTCAAGTTCCACTTAAAGGTTACTCCAGAAAGTTTATAAGGAAGCCCTCAATAGTAGAGTTCTCCTTGATTGAATAGGTCTTTTTTAAATTTAGTCTTCAAAAGGAATTAAACTCCTTTCCATAATGGCTGCAACAACTCTAAACCTTCAATGCTAAGCCCAAGGTCCACCGCCACAAGACTGCAATTTAACTAGTAACCAATCTGAGCTTATTTTCCAACCTTGAGTGATAACTCAAACCAAATAACCACATATCTGAGGTTGTAATTCTTCCATAGGACTACAATCCAAGATTTCAGGTAGACTGTGATAAATATGAAATCTATTTCAATGTAGTCTCTCCACATATCCAAAATACCACAGAGGTATTCCTCCTCGACCTCCTTAAAAAGTTGCCCAAACAATGTTTTATAATGTGATCCTCAACCTCCTTTTAATTATGTGCTCCTTCTCTGAAATGATCACTGAAATTGTTGAGGAGAAATGCAGTCCGAACTGTATATATAGTGTTTTTTGCAAGCCAAAGCGAAGAGACACGTCACTGTATGGAGGCCGACTTGAAAGACAAGGTGCAGGTTGACTCACTATCAAAAATATATTTTTTAACTTGAAAATTCAATATCTCACAAACTATTTGGAATTTCAGGGCAAGTAAGGGCTCATTGGAAAGAGGAAAAAATCCTCTTTAAGATGGTCTAGGTCCCATGTTGAAAGATTTCCTCCAAGTTGCCCAATTTTATTTTTCTTTGAAACTATCCTCAAATTTTGTGCATAAAATGTTTGGGACAATATAACTTCTCCACTGTTTGACTTTTCCATTGTTTGAATTCTCCATCATCATAGGATCATGTAGTAGTTCAGTATCCATGTCATCACGTATCCAACAATATCATTATATACTAGTGCAGTGATATGCAACATCATTAGGAAAGTTCCAAAGTAGTCTTCCAACCATGTCATCAAGTGTGGTCATTCAAGAGTATGACATCATTACGTGTATGACTTCATCAAGTATAGTCCTCCACATCAAAGACTTGTATATTGGCAATTAAGGTCTAGATCATCAATCAAGACACATGATTGACACTTGACAACATCATAGTTAGTTCAAGGACTTCATAAGTGGCTTGACATATTAATAGCTTGACATCTTAATTGATGGAATCTTTATCAAACAAGAGTTTGTTGAACATGTACCTCATCATCATCTGGAACCAGGGATCTTAAGAATAATTTCCATCTCGGCCAATGCCATATTGACATCAATGATAACCTTGATTAACAACAAATACATATTAATTTAAAAATAAATAAATAAAATATATTATATTTTTTTTGTACGCTTCGCGGTTCCTTTATAGTCCATTTCAAAAAAGAAGGCAAGTTTTACATCCACATCCAACATGATTGGATGACCTCAACCTGCCTATTAGGAAACTAGGTCTGTTGGTCATCTGATTGCATTATATACCATCCAAAATTTGAAAAGTATGAGATGGTCTAGCAAATCTATATGAGTATGAGTGTCTTTAATTATCCTATTAGCTATATATCTATAAAAAAACAACAAGCTTGCAAATCAGTTATTTATACATATCAAAATATAGGAAACATAACAATGTTGATCATAAAATTACTCATAATATGAGTCTACGGGCACCGAGTCTTTTACATTGGATCCTGATAGTTTAGTCTGAGGAAGGCAGGGGATATGCTTCTCTATGCGGCTAAGGCGAGCATTTTGTTGTTGAATTTTTCATTGGATAAGTTGAAATTCCTTGTGGATCTCCTAAAATTTTGTTTCTGGCTTAGATGTTTCTGCAAAAGAGGTCGTCAAAGATTTTGCCACAAGTTTTTTCATCATCCAATATAAGTACACTGTTTGGTGATACTTGGTATACCAACCTCTGGAATGTCCTAGGTCAAGGACTAAGATGTTCTATTCCTCCATATCCAACTATGTGCTTTCGACCCACTTCTTTAATTTAGACTCTCACCCTGACATCAATTGATGAATCTGTGGTAGCGTGTTGACCTGATAGGCCTGGGAAACCTCCTGGATTAAGCTTGTGGTGTTTCGACAACCCTGATCCCTGGCATGTTATGGGTGAGACTATCAACAACCATGCCCTTGTCTATTACCCTGACATCTGCCATGACCTCCCCGTGCTGGGATCCCATGCTCGAGGATGGTCACACCATAAGGATATGTTGTAAACCATAAAGGTGCAATAGAAACTAATATTCAAATGTCAAGACCACAGCTGCCAAGGACCTCATCCAAATTAGAGACCATCTCACATAGAGACGACCTAACGTAGGATCCCTACAAATCCGAGGAAGATTCAGTCCTGTAGAAGTGAAACAACATAATAGGACAATAAGCACTAAGCCTATAAAACAAAGCATTCCTCACTGCATTGACCCGGGCTCGACAAAAAAAGCAGCCAACATCAACCCACAGGTCACAGAACCTTTGTGAGACAGAAACCATTACCAATTCAGAGGTTTTCCTCCCCAAATTCCACCATATTATGTTAGGTAAATGATTCATCATAAAGAGTAAATTTTGAAAAAAAGCCCACATGCAAGAGAAACAGACCAAAATCCAATGGTCATTCCAAGAATGCATGCACATCAAGGAAATAAATATTCTGTAATAGTTAGAGAGAATTCGACAATATTTAGACAACCCCTCAAGATAAGAGTTTCTTGCCTCCCATACTTCTCAGGAGGTTTCATTACTGTCCCATGATGTCATCTAAAAAAATCCATCCATAGTATTATGAAGTAGCATATGAACACAAGGATAAGGGTATGCATAGAGCAAATGAAATGGAAATACTGACAACAACTGCTTATAGATTGAGAGATGATACCATTTACACCTAGGTTGCTGGTTTGGAGGATCCCCTGTTGAAAAGTGTAACTAGGTTCGGTCTTCATAATGACACGTGTAATTGTGATTTTATGTATTTAATATAAAGAAGAAAAATAAAATTATTATTGTGATGCTTGTCTCATGGGTTTCATGAGAAAGGAATTTTATTTTTAGTTATGGCTCCCCTTGTGAGCTCTTAGGATTGGTCATAAAGTCAAATTGAATCAATGTCACGTATGAAAGACCATTCTTGGCCATGCTATATTTTGTATATGAGTCAATGAAAGAGTCAAAAGACCCTCCAAGACCAAGCTCAAGCACCTCCAGCAAATTGGCCTAAAATGGAGCAATGAAGCTACACCAAATGTCATGTCGGCCTATTTTCATGGGAAAATCACTATATATAGGCAGCTTGACCTTCATTTGAACACAAAAATTTTGGTTAAGGCTACAAGACAAGAAATAAGTGCGAAGATCTTAAAGAAAAAAGTCTATAATCAAGTGAGGAACGAAGAACCATAATCAAGGTGATTTCAACTCTATTTTGGGTTAAATTTACTCGACACGTGTGAAGTATAAGGACTATATACTGCAGAAGGAGTTGAGGTATTGAAGTCACTCTTAAAGGTCAAACCAAGGATAAAGCTAAGTTTAGAATCAAGCTGAGTTCAAGAAGAATAGTCTCCATCTCAAAGAGAAGAAGGTTGAGAGACAATATCACTCTCAAACACTACAACTAGGGTTTCTGAATTAGGGCCGAAAGTCGCAGACCTATTCCTAGGATCCGAAACTCTGAAAGGTAGCCAAGAAGAAGGAAGAAACAAGGAGTTTGACTACCATTGACTCTAGGAAGAGGAATCTCATCAAGGAAACATTATGAATCGGTCTTGGAGAGGTCAAATAGGTCAAGGTTCTTGCTCTTGGTATTTGTCAATTGTAGTCTCTATAAGAAGAAGAATTCGTTTGGGTTTTCCTCTCAATTGGGAGAGTTTTTTGCCTTGGATGATCACCTACGTTTTGTGTCTCTTGTATCTTTATTTTTTATGCTTTTTTAGCTATTTGATGAAGAAGAACACTATAATAATCTAACTAAAACGAAGATGCTAATCTATTGAAAAAAAATCATTCACAAGCAGTTATCATTAATAGAGAAATCAAATAATCTTGATGCGCTAGATTTCTCAACATGGAATTAGAGCTTAAGTGACAAATTTCAAGGAAGGTAATCTTGTTAAGGGACAACAAAGGATCAAATATTGAGAAAGACATCAAAGCAAATTTAATAAGATCATCTTAAAGTCAAAATATACAAAGAAGTATCAAAACCATAGATCGAAGAAGAAGTCTATGTTAGCCTCCTGTTGCAACAGGTGTTCATCTTTCATGATTGACAATTTTACATGCAAAATATGTCATACTTTGCATCCTGCAATGCTCCATATTTCTTAAAGAGGCCAAAGCAGAGGCCATGAAAATGTGCCAGTCTAAAGGCCACTGCTGTATTCCAATTTTGATGACTTAACCATTTTTGAAGAATGTTCTGTAAAGGGAAGTCCAAACAGCTTAATCTTGGCTTCCTTAGGTTTCAATTTCTTGTTTTAGAATGTAGAGAATTGATATCTGTCCAAACAGTTTAATCTTGGCAGATTTATAGATAGGTAGAGAATCAAAGGAGCCCAACTGCTTAATCTGGGCCCTTGGCAGAAATAAGTGTAGATTTAGATAAGAGGGCAGTCAAAAGAAAAATTGTAAAGCAGGGTCTGCAAGTCTAACAAAAAGAAGAAAAAATGCTAGGTAAGTAGGCTGGGTAGGTAGTTTTTGAGGTTGGAGAATGTTGATATGTGATCAATTTTTGTGTTTTAAAGTGATATTGTACTTCAGATCACAGGTACAAGGCAGTTTTCATTTGGAGGGGCTCAAACTGGACATCTCTAACCTCCCCTTCTTCCTCTTCCCCAAAATCACTCACTAATTTCCCTGAAGGGGTCAAGATCTGCTTCATTCCTCTTAGTTTCATCATTTTCCATATCATTTGCCTGGTGAAGATCTGCTTCACTCAAAGATTTCCATTCTTCCTCTATGAGTCACTTTTCCCCCTTTGATAGCCTAGGATCCACATACTTAGCGCTTTCTTGTCATTTCTATATTAACTACTGACTCTATTATGTAAATCCCTATCTGTGTTCCCCTTCCCCTGCTAAAATTATGTTAATAGCTCCCCTATATACTTATCCCCTCCCCCTGGTTGAAACATAACCATAAGTTCATTGGGAATTGCTAAGTTTATCTGAAACTCAGCAAGAACCCTCATCTCCACCCTCAAACTATCTCTTCATGCATACTACTCCACCACACAGTATAAAATTCCTTTCATGTGTATAAAAACCATCTTATTTGACTTATTTTCACCCTCCCAAGGCATAAACCCCTCGTTTTGCCTTAAAACCCTTCTCAAACTGCACAAATCCACCGTTCTAGGCTTTCGGACCCCTTCCGATGCCTTAAAAACCTGTTAAAACCCCCCAAACTCCGCCAACCCAAGGTTTTGGACCCCCGCGGCGCTGTATTAAGATTCGAATATTCGCGGGCCCCGTCCCTAAACCTCCGCCGCCTCATCTTTGCCGCCAACCGTTAGATCTGGCGCGCCGCAGATCAATGGTGGGCGGGTCCTTTCCCCAGCGAAGCCGCCGAGGGTTAACGCCCGGGAGATCGGCGGTTTTACCGTCGTACTCCCGCCACGCGTCACCCTCTCGGCTGTGGCAGAGCCCCCTCTGCCAATACCACTTTTTCCCAAAGGCGGTGCGCCCAAAACCGCCTCCGCCCAGTGACGTCATCCTGCTACGTCATCAACCTGCGTCAGGCCTCCTGCCACCGTACTGCCAAGTCATCACTGCCACCGTGTACCGCCACGTCACCCGACCGTATTGCTGACATCATCTGCTGATGTCACCCTGCCACATCACCTCCGTACTAGGACTCACTGCTGACGTCATCACTCAAAAAGGCGCGAAAGGCAAAAATCGTGCTTAGGAAGCCCGGATTCAAAATTTGAGGCAGTTTTTCATGCGTGATTAGCACGCATGGCTACGGGAAATGGGCCAAAATGGAAAGCCCCTCATCGCGCAGCCCCCAGCAAGCCCGAAAGGCGCAGAATGACCCGATTTTCTTCACGAAGCATTCAGAAAGGGGCAAACACAGTTTTTAAAGCAACAGAGGGCCGAACAACTGCCATGAAGGATCGATGGGACAGTCTAAACCATTCAGAAGATATTAAAGACTCTAGGATCAACGCCAAAGAGTATTAGGAAGCGGCAAAGAGTATCAGTTCAACAACATCAAATCAGGAGAAAATTAAAAACCTTCATCAAAGTCAGCAAAGCAGTTAAGGCCATTTAAAAGCCTATATGGTCGGGATTAGTGCACATTAATGCCAACAAAATAGCAGCAAAACCAAGTTAGAGGTGGAGATAAAGGACAAATCACAGTTATTGCAGGAGGACTGCACCAAGCCACCCAGGCAGACATTAACTCAGTTTTGATACAGCTGCCCTCAGCGCAGCTCAAAGATATTTTCATGCATTTATTTCTGGATAAGATTAGGTTAAAGTAATAATTTTCTTTCAGACCTGTTTAGGTCGGCTGTAATAGATTAGTTTTTGGATAATTTTCCCTATATATACCGACCCTCTGTATTGTTTAAAGGGTTGGTTGGTTGATAATCCTCATTAGAGACTCGCACTGGATATCTGAGATGTTTTACTTAATCAAAGATTGCTGAAAAGCTTTGGAGGAATGACTGTCTGCTCTGTGTCTAATGGTTTGAAGAATTGAATGCAGAATTCTTGTGCTGCTATATGAATCAATAAGTTTTCCTTACCTCTGTTATTTCGATTTCACATATGCTCGAGTCACAGAACAAAGGATTGGTTTAGAATTTGCTTGGTTGCACTCTATGCTTAGTTTCTGTGGCTTCTTAATGTTTTCCTCTTGAATTAGGCATAAATATGAATTCTGTTATGGCTCATGTTTGACCTATTTTCATATATGAATGACTGTTATCTAGGAATTCTTAACTGCTCCTAGATAGGGCTCATTTGTCTTCTTTCTGCTAATTTGAATGAGAGATTCTTAATTGCCCCTCATTCCTTAGCCTTTAATCCATCTCTTTTACCTTGAATGATTGTTTCATACGCAACTAGCTTGCTCCATATTCCTTCTTGTGACCAAGAAAACGCACCAGCAGTCCTACTCCTTGACTCCACGCCCAATGGTTCTAAAACTTTCATGCTGTCCCTGCCTCTTTACTTGAAAGCATCATCCTTCCCACCAAAAAAAAAAAAACAAAACCCCTTGAACTCAATAACTAGCCTAAAAACATTATCAACAAAGCTAAATCCGAAAGAGAGAGCCCTCTCTGATTGCAGGTGGGCTAGAACCTGCAGTCCAAAGATTGGTCTGTGGTTACCTCGACCGTATCCTTTTGATGCCGACCAGAAGGACAACCTGAGTGATAACAGTCTACACTAGCAAAAGGCTTGGGATCCTCTAGTCATCATCAAAAGACCACAAAGAACCTAATCAAGTTGAAGAGATCTATAATTCAAGATAGCTTGAAGTCTATTAATTCAAGAGAAGCGCGATCAAGGATGCTGTCATCATCATCAAAAGTTTTAATGCAATTTCCCTCTTATCGAAGCAATGTCCTTACCATTGAAGGGCACCATCAAGAAGTCATCATTGATAATCGTCAACAAAGACATCACCATCAAAGGATCTAAAGTGATCTCCCTCTTTGTGGGGTTAAGGATCATTCTTGAAGAGAACTATCTTCATCAAGGAGAAGTTTTCTGTTATCTATAACATCATCAAAATTCAAGGAGGTAGCAAGTGGAAGAATCATATTAACAAGTAAGTATATTTATGTATGAATCTTTCAAAATGTTTTTTTGCAAGAAAAACAACAAATTGGTTGGGGCTTCAAACTATCTTGCATGGAAAAATATGACATATCTAAATTTCATTGAAAATGAGGTGATGGATCATGTCAAAGTCTCTATCACAAAACCATCGAAAGAATATGCTCAAGAACTTACAAATTTTATGGAAGGGGAAGTGAGGGCTCAAATGATTCTTATAGAATCCATCAAGGATCCCTCATTCCATATGTATATAAACTTGACACCTAAAAAGAATTATATGACAAATTGGTAGAGTTGTTTTCCATAAGCATCGCATGAGAAGTTATCTCTATAAGGCAAGAAATCTACAAGCTAAAGATATCGAAGGAAGAAGGAATAACATCATACTTTATGAGGATATCTGAGATCAGTGATCAACTTCAAGATCTGGGAGAAATAATTTATTATAAGGAGATGACCACTGTATTACTAAATGCACTACCAAAGGAGCGGGGTAAATTTACTTCAAGTATTTATGGGAAGAAAGAAGCTACTCCATTCCAGGATCTATGGTCTCTATTTAGAATTGAAGAGACAAGAATAAAGGAGAAGACTGATGTGGGATCAAATGAGAAAAATCAACCATATGTTACAATGCCAAGGATAAAAGGAAAATTTGGAAAGTTTGTTCCTCAAAAAAAGAAGAAGAACATGGCTAAGATTCAATGCTATTGATGTCAAGAATATGGGCATTACAAGTGAGATTGTCCTAAAATTAAGAAGGAAAATAAAAAAAAATGGGAAGAGAATGTTAGGATATTTCGACACATAGGAAATAGTTAAGTACAACTTGGTCTAGTATAGAGTTAGGTAAAGTGTGTTTCTTTACCGTTGTACATTTTGTAACTTACAATCCGACGGTCACGATATGTAGTGATCCGACGGTTCATTCTCTCCTCGGTATTACCGACACTTGATCCGTGGCTTGACATCCGATTGGTCCATGATTTCTATTTAAAGCGCATGGAGGGTCATTTGTAGGGTAATCCGTGCATGAGAGAAGCATATGTAAATTTTCATTCTTTTATTAATAAATTGCCTAAAGTGGCCGCGTTGGCTCAGGCCGTGGACTGTTTCCCTCTTTGAGGGTTTTAACCACGTCAAAAATACTGGTGTATTGATCTGCGATCTGGTTGTGAGCGGTGTCCTTTGGTGTTATGTCTGAGGAACTTACCCTGTAAATTCCTACATGGTATCAGAGCTATTTGAGGGCCGCGTCCGTTGGTGATCCAAATCTGAAGCCGGTAGAACTGCATCCGACTGCTGTTTCCTAGATCTGCTGTTTCTGACTGCTTTCGGGCCGAGAGGACTGCTCTGTTGTGTTGGGAGCATCTGTTCCAGTGAGGAACCCCTTTCGTTTCACGCGAAAATGTTTCCGGTAGCCCTAGCTGCGTCATTTTTAAGATCTGGAGGTATACAGTGTTTATTTGCAGTTTACTGTTATTTTCTCTCTGTTTATCTCAGTTTCGGTTTATTTAGCTTTTTTTATTACCGCATCTATACCTTTCATTTCTGCATATGCTCTTTGCCCTGCGACTCTGTGTGATCTGGGCAAATCAGAAACAGAAAGGAAGGATTTTTCTCATGCGTATGCTCTTTTCCCTGCGCCTTAGGGTGATCTCGGAAAATCAGAAACATTGAGGAAAATATTTAGTTTCCGGCCAAAGCTAACTTTGAGCCGCAAGGTTCATTTTTGAAAATATTTAGTTTTTCGGCTAAAGCTAACTTCGAGTCGTAAGGTTCGTTTTCTTTGCATGTCCGTGTTGTGTTTTGTGTTTTTTGTTTTGTAGGGAAAAAGAGTCTTCTCAAAGCAAGCATGCAACCCAAAGCATCAACCACCCCCCCCACCCCTCTCTCTCTCTCTCTAATTTTTTGTATAGCTCAATTGGTTCAAAGAGGTCTTGGGTTCAAGTCTCCATTTTTTGGGGGCGGATTTTTTCATTTCCGCACTTCCCGCACTTTGTCGGCGACTTCATCAACTTTTTTCAAAAAGCCATAACTTCTTCATCTGGAAGCCGTTTTCAGAGCCGTTTTTTTTAAACCAGCCTAATTTTGCGATATCTATCCATTGGAACACTTATTTTCAGCATATTTAGCTTCAGTTTCCGTTGAAATGGAAAGTCAATACCAAGTTACCCTTGACAGCACCAACTACTTCCAATGGTTGTCCTACATTGAGGATTTACTTAGAAGTAAAGGTCTCTACTGAATAGCCTCAGGCCAAGAAAAGAAACCAAAGGATGAAGATAAGGCTGCTAAATGGGAAAATAGGCAAGATCAAGCACGTGGATTGATAGGGATGTCTATTTCTCCAGATCTTAGATTCCATATTGCAGAACTTGATACTCCTGATGAAGCAATGAAACAAATCAATAAAGTTTTTGGGATTAAAAATGAACTTAGAGCCCATCAACTTGAAAATGAGTTGCTTAGATTGGACCCTAATAATTTTTCTTGCATTGAAGATTTCTTGTCCAAATTCAAGACCCTTAGATATCTCTTGGAAGGTGTTAAAGTTAAGACAGAAGATAATAACCTTATCTATTCCATTCTTACAAAGTTGGGACCAGCCTACTCTGTGTTTGTTTCCACTTTCCATTCTACAAGAGAAACCTTCATTTCTCAAGGAACAGACTACAAGCCCCCTTCCTTTGACTCTTTTTGTGATTCTTTAATAAGAGAACAAGAAAAACTCTTACACCTTGGTCTTCTTAATCTTGGAAACTCTTCCAAGAAAGCGTTAGCCGCCCAGCAGCAACCAAATTCAAAGAATCCTAAGAAGTCATATCCTAAAAAGAATGGTCCTAAACCAAACAAGGGTCCTAAGCAATTTCAGCCCCAAAATGAAAAATCATTTCAACAAAATGATAAGACAAATAAAAACAAAGGGAAGAAGACTGATAGACATTGCAATTTTTGTAATCGAGATGGCCACTTAGAATCAAAATGCTTTAAGAAGATGGAAGCCTTGGAAGCAGCAATGAAAAAGCATAACATCCATTTGGGGCAATCTTCAACTTCAACTTCATCTTCAGGAATGACACTTTCTGCATGTGGTTGTCAAGCATCTCAGTCTGGCTATGCATTAAATGTATCTTCTTCTTCTCATTCTCATGACTGGCTCATTGATTTTGGAGCTTCTTATCACATGGCCAAAAACAAAGCCATGTTTTCTTCTTTAAATGATTGTAACACCAAAAATATATATGTTGGTGATTATAGATCTCTTAGTGTTGTAGGAACTGGAACTGTTCATCTAGACAATGGTCAGTTTAATGATGTATTATGTGTTCCAACCTTATCCTGCAACCTTCTATCTGTATATCAGATAACTCATTCAGGTGAAGGTAAAATCGTTGAATTTTCACCTCATGATGTTGTAATCAAGGACCTAAGAGATCCTAAAAAGATTTTAGCTACTGGCATTGCTGATGATTCTACAAGGTTGTATAAGTTTCACAACTTTGGGTCATCAAATCTTCCCTCAGCATTTGTTGCTCATAACGATGAAGTGAGCAAACTTTGGCATGAGCGATTTGGTCACTTAAACTATCGCTCCCTTCAGCATCTATGTAAAGAAAATATGGTGACAGGTCTTCCTATGGTATCTTGCAGAGATGGTGTTTGTTCCGGATGTGTACTCGGAAAACATCATCGGGACAGTTTTGAAAAACGTGCCTCTTGGCATGCCTCAGCCCCTTTACAGCTTGTGCATAGTGATTTATGTGGTCCACTTCCTGTTGTTTCATTCTCTGGCTGCAAGTATTTCTTAACTTTCATTGATGATTTCTCCAGACGCACTTGGGTATACTTCTTAAAACTCAAGAGTGAAGTATTTAACACATTCTTGGCCTTCAAAACCTTTGTTGAAAAACAATCTGGACATCAAATTCTTAAGCTAAGATCTGATAATGGCGGAGAATATGTTAAAAACACATTCATCAACTTTTGCACTGAGAATGGAATACAAATGCAACATACTGTTCCATATACTCCACAACAAAATGGTGTAGATGAAAGGAAGAATCGCACCTTAAAGGAAATGGCTAATTGTATGCTACAATCTAAAGGACTTGGTCTTAGTTTTTGGGCAGAAGCAATTAACTGTGCAAATTACATAATAAATCGCACTCCTACTAAGGCTTTAAAGAATATCACTCCAGAAGAAGCATGGAGCTCAATCAAACCAGATGTAAGTCACTTTCGTGTTTTTGGAAGTGAAGCGTGGGCCCATATTCCAGATGAAAAGCATAAATCTTTAGAACCTAAGAGTGAAAAATGTACTTTTGTTGGATATTCTGAAGATGTCAAAGGCTATAGACTTATTCCATTTAAGTCCAAAAATGTTATCATTAGAAGAGATGTAAAATTTGATGAAAATATATCGGCCTGCGAGCTTAGTCCGGCGGTTGTGCCACCTCTCCCTATCTCTTCTACTTTTGAAAACATTTCTTCTTCAGATGATGAAAGTGAGGATGACAATCCTCCCCCACCATCTCAGGATCCTCCTTCAGCTCCTCAGCTTCCAAAATGGGTTCATGCTACTCGAGATGCAGCAGGTGATCTTGTCGGTGATCCTATAGATTAGCGACATACACGTTTGCTCAGTTTATGCAAAACCCACGTGAAAGTCATTGGAAAGCAGCTAAAAGAATACTTCGTTATGTTCGAGGTACAGTTCAGTTTGGGATTCATTACAGTGCTGAAGCAGCTCCTCTATTGGTTGGTTTCACTGATTCTGATTGGGCTGGTGACCCTGATGATCGGAAGTCTACTGCTGGTTATGTGTTCACTCTTGGTTTAGGACCTATTACATGGGCTTGTAAGAAACAAGCTGCCATTTCTCTTTCATCAGCAGAAGTAGAGTATCGTGGTGCCGTAGAAGCTAATAAGGAAGCCTTGTGGCTTCGTCAGATCCTGTCAGAGTTTGGCTTTCAGCAATAGCATCCGACTACACTTTGGTGTGATAATCAAAGTGCCATTCAGCTATGCAAAGATCCAGTCCAACATCAGCGCAACAAACATATTGAACTGCACATGCACTTCATCAGAAAGCTCATCCATGACTATGTTCTTGAAGTGCAATATTGTTCTACAGATGATCAAGTTGCAGACATCTTTACAAAGGCTCTCACAGAGGCGAAGTTCACTAAACTTCGATTTATGGTTGGAGTTCAGGAAGTTGTCACTAAGGGGGGATAGGCTCTAGTGCCTCCTTCTTTCTCCTATTGTGTCATATTTGTAAATCCTTCAATCCTATCCCAAGTTGTTCTTAAGGGGGGATGTTAGGATATTCCGACACATAGGAAATAGTTAAGTACAACTTGGTCTAGTATAGAGTTAGGTAGAGTGTGTTTCTTTACCGTTGTACATTTTGTAACTTACAATCCAACGGTCACGATATGTAGTGATCTGACGGTTCATTCTCTCCTCGGTATTACCGACACTTGATCCGTGGCTTGACACCCGATTGGTCCATGATTTCTATTTAAAGCGCATGGAGGGTCATTTGTAGGGTAATCCGTGCATGAGAGAAGCATATGTAAATTTTCATTCTTTTATTAATAAATTGCCTGAAGTGGCCGCGTTGGCTCAGGCCGTGGACTGTTTCCCTCTTGGAGGGTTTTAACCACGTCAAAAATACTGGTGTATTGATCTGCGATCTGGTTGTGAGCGGTGTCCTTTGGTGTTTTGTCTAAGGAACTTACCCTGTAAATTCCTACAGAGAAGAAGCCCATATCATTGAAGAAATAGAGGAAGCTAAAAAGAAGAAGTCCAAGAAAGAGGAAGTAAAATATCTATACCATGATTGAGATAGTCTTCCTCACCAAGTTCTTTTCAAGTTTCTATTTTCAAGTTTTGTTGTAAGGTATGAAAATCATGAGAATCCAAGAGGTATGATAGGTTGCATCATAACATCATAGAATCATTGAAATAAAGAGCTCATAACATCATCATAGAGAAGCATAGTTGGAATAAAAGTCTATGAAAATCACCCATGGAAGAATATAGCTCTTGGTAACCTCATTAAAAGCATAAGTGGTGCTTATGGGAAAAGGAAAAAGTCATCTGGTGCAAAGCTCATCATACATCAAGGCCTTGCTACATGACAATGCTAGTTGATATGATGCTAAACAAATGGGTTACCAATCTGACTCTTCTTATGAGAATTATTCAGATTGAGAATGACCAAGTACCATTATGAATACCTCCCTAGTGAGCAGGGAGTGTTGAAAAAGTGTAACTAGGTTCGGTCATCATAATGACATGTGTAATTGTGATTTTATATATTTAATGTAAAGAAGAAAAATGAAATTATTATTGTAATTCTTATCTGTGGGTTTCATGAGCAAGGAATTTTATTTTTAAGTATGGCTCCCATTATGAGCTCTTAGGATTTGTCATAAAGTCAAATTGAGTCAATTTCATGTATGAAAGGCCCTTCTTGGGCATGTTACATTTATATACGAGTCAATGAAATATTCAAAAGACCCTCTAAGACCAAGCTTAAGCACCTCCAACAAGTCAACCTCAAATGGAGCAATGAAGCTACACCAAATGTCACGCTGACCTAGGAGTCTCTCAAGTTGGCCTATTTTCATGGGAAAATAACTATATATAAGCATCTCAACCTTCATTTGAACACAACAATTTCGGTCAAGGATACAAGACAAGAAATAAGTGTGAAGATCTTAAATAAAGAAGCCTATAACCAAGTGAGGAAAGAAGAACCATAATCAAGGTGATTTAAGATCTATTTTGGATTAAATTTGCTCCACATGTGCGAAGTATAAGGGATGTCTACTGCAGAAGGAGTCGAGGTCTTGAAGTCACTCTTAAAGGTAAAACCAAGGAGAAAGTTAAGTTGAGAATCAAGATGAGTTAAAGAAGAATAGTCTCCATCCCAAAGCGAAGAAGGTTGAGAGACAATATCACTCTCAAACACTACAACTAGGGTTTTTGAATTAGGGCTGAAAGTTGTAGACCTGTTCCTAGGAGTCAAAACTCTGAAATGTAGTCGAGAAGAAGGAAGAAACAAGGAGTTTGACTATCGTTGACTATAGGAAGAATAATATCATCAAGGAAACATTTTGACTTGGTATTGGAGAGGTCAAATAGGTTAAGGGTCTTGGTCTTGGTATTCGTCAATTGAAGTCTCTATAAGAAGAAGAATTCGTTTGGGTTTTCCTCCCAATGGGGAGAGGTTTTGGCCCTAGCTGATTGCTTACATTATGTGTCTCTTGTCTCTTTATTGTTTATGTTTTGGTATTTGTTCGATGAAGAAGAACACTATAATAATATAAATAAAAGAGAATATCTTAATCTATTGAAGTAAAAATCATTCAGAAGTAGTTATCATCAATAGAGAAATCACCTAATCTTGATGCTTTAGATTTCTCAACAACCCCTTCGCTATCATCCTAGAGGTTTCAGAAAGACTGGTTTCAACACTTGCAAGCTAGATTAAGGTCTCTACATAAAACCCCATAAGTGTTCCTTCTGGTCGAAGCCAACACCACACTTTAATTGTAATATCACTTCTTTCCACCTTATGTATGGGAGGGTATGTGTCAGTGCCGCCATCCGACCACCCACCATCATTTCTCATAAATCCTATGACCATGTCATGGAACCCACCGGTTCCCTTTTATCGAATCTCACCCCAATCAAGGGTACAAAAAATATTAAAAAATAAATAGTTATTAAAAAATAACATTAAAAAATAAATAAATTTAAAAAACATTAAAAAATTGTGGTAGTTACTCTGATGGTCAACTATAGATTGCTTAAGGATATTGATTATGATTTTATTGGCACATTCAACCACACCATTTTCACGGGGCAATAGTTGGCTACGTATTACAAGACACTCCCTCTATCAAAAGAAAATTTAGTTAACTCCAAAGAACAAAAATATATAACATTATAAAAAATAAGAGTGGTTGACGCACTAAACCTAGTGATCAGATTCCTCCAAAAAGTGGATTGCCCTTTGTTAAATTATAGCCTCAATGCATCACGTGAGGTAGTATGTTGCAGTTAGAATGTACCAATGATGATTGGAAGAATGCATGTTGATTTCATCAATGTCATCCAATCCCCATTCCTCAAAAGGTTCTTCAACAACCTTGGTTTTAAAAGGGATTATAAGTTTCTTCTCTTTACTAGCACATGTTTTACATTTTCAAGGGTGAGTGTGAGCATGTTTGAAAACTATCAACCAACAATAGTTGGCCCTCAATGTTGAAAATAACAACAAGAAATGATAAAAATAGAATCCAGAAATTCCAGTTTAATTTGTCCTTGAATTAAACTGATAATTAAAATCGAATTCTTTTCTCATAGAAACTTGTAATATTTAAATAAGTTATGGTTACTTAGTTAACATAGGAATTTCGAGTTGGAAGTCTTTTGGAAGTCATGTATATGTTATCCCTAAGTTTGAGGGGTCAAGTGTGAGTTTAAATTGAGTTGGAAATTATATCACTCAGTTTACTGAGTTAAGTCCAGTTAAATTAGTTCTAACTTGTTTTTGGAACTAATAGAGGACTAATAGTTAGTTGGTGCACTAGTGCATCCACTAGTTGTACTCCAGTTAACTGAAGATTTCCTCATGAGACACTCATGCATGTCGATTATGAGAAAGACCCAGTTGAGACTAGAGTGCAAGGACAATGCACTATCAGTTGTATAATTTTCTGAGTTGTACAAATGGTGCATGCAATTAGGAACTGGACCTAGTTTGGATTGCGCAATTTTGGATGCACTGGATTCCCATTGATATGGTTTATTCAGCCATATGAATTGCGCAAGGAAATAGAGGCTTGGATAACAACATAAGAGGCTAAGGTTTGGCTTGAGCTTGCTTGTGAGCTAGGAGATTGATCACACTAAGTGTTGGGATTGTTCTTGTGAGAACAAGCATTGTATTCTCATCTTGGATTTCTGATTAATGCAATATAGATAGTATGGGTTTTGAGCCATGGCTTTTCCCGGATACATATTGCGTTATGTGCCATTGATTTATCTTCCTCTTGTCGGTTATTTTTTTCATCGATATTTATGGGCTTCTGTTGTAAAGAGTAGAAGTAGATTCTTGTCTTTTGCTTTAGTGCATTGCATGAGCTTGTGAATCTACAGGAAATTCTAAATGGTATCAGAGCTAGATATGTAGAAAATTATACATGGTATCAGAGCTGAATTCAATATAGAGGAGATTTCGAAGTTTTGAGTTCAGGGTTACAGGTGAAATTAGAATTTGCAATACATACTTCAAGATCGTCAGATGTCATTCTACAGCTTGCATCTCGAGTATTCCTTGGATGGCAGCTTGAATTATATAGCCTGGAAGGACAGGATGGAGGCCGTGTTGGAAGACAATGGCTTGAAGGAATTCATTGATCAAGACGTTCCTAAGCCACCAACATCAGATGCTCAGAATATGGCTGAATGGAAGATGTCTGTGCGAAGGACGAGGTGGATAATCCTTGAGGGAGTTCGAGACCACATTGTCTCGAGTCTCCATGGGAAGGAAACTCTGCATTCTGTGTGGAAATCATTGAAAGACCTTTTCTAGAATAACAGTGACCATAGAAAGTTGGAACTGAAAGATAAACTTCAAAAAATCAAAATGGAGGCAGGCGACTCAATTCCAAATTACTTGACCAAGTTCACTCATTATCGAGATGAGATTGGAAGTGTTGGAATCACTATTCCCGAGGATGATATGGTGAGAATAGCTCTTCTAGGACTTCCCAAGAGTTAGCATAGTTATCAGGACTTTGTCAATGGTCAGGAGAAGCTACTAGATTGGGAACGACTGTGGTCAGATTTGATGCAGGAGGAGATCAAGAGGAACACCAGAGATGGGACCTATTCCAAGGAAGTGGATGATGATTTTTCCTTAGCGAGTAAGGAAAATAATGTCAAGGGAAAGAAGTCCCAAGGCGAGGAGGGTGGAAATAAGATGGACTTGACAAAATTCAAGTGTTTTCACTGTCACGAGCATGGGCACTATGCCAAGAACTGCCCACAAAAGAAAGCAAGCAAGAAGGAGACAACAATAGCGGCAGTAGGTGAAGCTCTAGCTTCACAATTTGAACTTGATTTCACTCTCATTCCATGCATGTCCATCATTGTCATGGGAGGTGTGTTGTATCTTGACAACGGTGCCTCATTCCATATGATAGGGAATATAGATCTCTTTAATGTTTTTGAGGAGAAATACCTCAAGCATAGCATAGAGTTTGGAGATGACGAGAGGTATAGAGCTACTAGGATCGGTATGGTTACCTTTCAGAGGGAGTCTGGCTCCCCTCTTAGGATCACAGATGTGATGTATGTTCCAGGACTAAAGAAGAATCTTGTTTCAGTCGCAATATTGGAAGACCGTGGCTATGATGTGGTTTTTAGTAAGGGAAATGTTTTCTTTAGACACATCACCATGGGATAGGTGAAACAGATCGGTTCACGGGTCAAGAACCTGTATTCTCTTGAGGATGCATGCAAATCCTTAATGAGAAAGGAAAAGGTTAGAAACTTGGTGGTTGAGAGGGAGAGTAACTTACCTCTCAACATGTAGCCCCAGAAGAAGCAGTGTCATAAGCAGTCTCAAACAATTATAGAGCAGCCACAATTAGAAAAGCTAAGAGGAGACCGAGTGGAGACATCCACTCAAGTAGAGAAGAAGCAGTCTCAGACAATTGTGGATTAGCCACAATTGAGAAGCTAAGAGGAGACCAAGTGGAGAGGTCCACTCAAGTAGAGAAGAAGTAGTCTTAGACAATTGTGGAGAAACCAAAATTGGATAAGCTGAGAGGAGACCAAGTGGAGGCATCCACTCATGGAGAGACCTCTAGTAGGGGGAAATTTTGAGCCAAGTGGGTAGAGGGATCACATGTAGCCATACCTCGAGGTGTGAGGTGGGGCGATGTGAAGTGATAGTCCCAAGAGGGCTGAAATTGGGAAGGGTCTTTTGAGAGGTTTTATATCATGGATCGTACCTTGCTAGAAGAGCCCAAAGTACATAGTAGCGGGAGGAATCAGTGGGATTGGTGCAATCAGAGATCAAAGTGACAGAGGCTAGAGCAGTCAGATACTGAAGAGCGCTAAGAAGGGTTGGCAACAGTGCAAAAAGGTAGAGTTAGCAGAAGCACAAACTTTTCAATGGATATAGGCAATAACAGTTAGAGACTTTGATGATAAAGGCATCATACTGATTCAAGTTGGATGTTTTTTTTTTTTTTTTAAATTGAAAAATGAGTGATAATTGATTTTTCGAAATCTAAGTTCATAAATTATTTTAAATAGTAAAAAGTTATTCACTATTTCATTATTTTTCCTAAAATTTCAAGGGAGTGAGTTGCAAGAGAGACATACTAGGAGAAATGTGCAACGACATAATACTTTGGAGCAATAGAACTATTTAGAAGATCAATAACTAAAAGGTATGGTGATTAACTCAAAACCTTGCATAGTAAAAGAATTAAATTTTATTGTTGATTTCACTAATAATTTTTTTTACAATTTTTGTTAGGGTTTAATTAGAAAAGAGGTCATTTTCAAGAAAGACATACTGGGAGCATTGTGGAGCAACAAAATATTTTGGAACCACAGAAAGATCATAATTTGAAAGGTATGGTGATTCACTCAAAACCCTGCATAACAAAAATTAAAATTTTTACTGTTAATTGTTTTTACAATTTTTGTTATATTTATTCAAAATTTAGATTTTTTTTTTTTTAAACATTGTATAATAAAAAAATTACTATTGATTTTAGTTGTTAAATTTTTTATGATCTCTGTTCCTATTTAGATTTAATTAAAATTAAAAAAACACAAAAAATCAATAGTTACCTTAAACCCTTGCTTCTTCTTGCTTATGTGAGACTACACAATTTCACCTTAGGGTTTAACTCCCTCTACCACTTCCTGGTGTGTTTAATGGCTTAAATGCATCGATGCGTTGATTCAAATAAACACACTGGTTACTAGAGCTCTTTTTGGCTGAAAATTATTTGATTTATTTATAAAATATATTTAATGGCTTCTGTATTAAATGGTACAGGTTGTATATTGATAAAAAAATGTCTAAGAAGGTTTCAAGTAACAAAAATATTGATCGACACAATGATAACACATCGAAAAAAGCAGAGAAGACAAGTTCTTTGTAAATTCTTTACAAAATTAATATGTTTTAACTATATGTAAGTTTAATTAATATATATTGGTTAGTGTGTGTCATGCCGAGGCATAAAATGAATAAGGTCGATAAGATTATTTCTAATTTAAGTGCAGAGAGCATAAAAGCCTAATAGAAAAATTGCATAAGGATGAATCAGATGAATGAAAAAATATTATTCAATATGTTTTTTTTTTTTTAAATTTTCATTGATAATGTACTTAAGAATATTAGATAACATGTTTTAAACAATCTATTAATTCGTATAAATTTACAAAACTATGAGAGATATAGTGGAACGAACGTATAGACATACTTTCCACTTACCATACAAAAATAAATCCAATGATTCCAAGAACTAAATTATATCTAAACTATATGAAGTGTTTTCAGAGCAATGGTCAATAGACATGTTAGACTTGCAATAGCAAAAACATATAATAACAAAAAATAATCATTCAAAATGTAATATTCCTAATTAAAATGATTTTCTAGAATTATATGTATATATTACTACAAACGATTCATTTATTAATATCAATTTGGTTATATTTAATTTTCATATATCAATATAAAATTTGTTTATTACTTTTTTGAGGCATATTACTAAAATCCCAAAGGATCAACAAGCTGATATGCAAAACATGCCAGTAGGAATGTTTAAAAAAGCGTATAAGGAGACGGTCAAAGAAATTGACATAATTGCGTAACATGAGGAGCCATATCAAGACCAACATGCTTCAAATGTATGTATCATGATTGAATTTGTACATATAAAAAAATAATTTAGGATTAAATATTAATTTTCAAATATTTTCTTATAGAAAAGAAAACAAAATGGAACTCATTCAACTCATAAAACAAGATGACAGGGAAGAAGATGGTTGATATCAAAGTTTGTGAGTAATTTTTAGTATTTCCTTATAATAACTCAAGGTTTCATTTTTGTATATTTTAATTTGTTTTACAACAACCATCCTTGAATTTCTTCAAATAGGTGTTAACATACAAAGAATAGTCATCTGAATAACTGATTGACTTTGGGTTAAATATGGCTTGCGAGTATATGTTGGGATATCAAAAATTAATTATGAAATTTGTAAGTATCTATGTTGTTTTACTTCTACGCATTTATAATTAATAGAACAAAAAAATCCTTTATATTAAATATATGGCTTATAATTGGGTTAAAACATGTAAGAAACAAAGTATGGAACTATGCCAACAAAAGACTTGTTGCAACAAGGCATGAGACTTGGTTTTGAAACCACATGTACAATTTATGAGTCACTTCTTGCTAAGGTACATAACTATTTCATTTAAATTGATGTATACTATTTAATTCAATTTTCATGATTCTCACCAATCTAGATACACTCATTACAATTTATTTTAATGTTTACAGATAAAACAAGATCAAGAAGATGAAAACAATAGATGCAATCAACAAAAAAATAATCCAAATAACCCAAGTCATGGAATTAGCTCGAGCACTAACAACAGTTTCAACGAAGAATGATGATCTATTTGGATAACAATGCAACCTGTTGTATTTTTTGAAATATTTGTAAGTGAAAATCAGACCTTTTTGTTTCTTGTAATGGACATAGTGTCCCAATTGAAAGAAAAGGGGTTGCCAATAACAATCCCATTTTGTATGACAAAGAGTCTCTTATTGATATATAATAAAATACATTTTAATTTATTATATTGTGTTCTCCAATGTCGCTGTGAAATGTTACATTATTGATTAAATATATGGATGATTAAATATTATAATAAAGAGATGTGAAATACGATAATATAACAAATTAATCCAAACATCATATACAAATGCACTAATCAATTTTTAATTTATATGAATACTGTTATAAGATACATGTCGATTTTTCGATGAATAATTTTTTTAAAAGATTACAATAATTGCATTGTCACAGGTTGATGTTTCCAAAAAAGAGAAAATCTCATACAAAAAATCGGTGCGTTATGTTATATAAAAGCACTGTGATGACATTTTTTTGCATGACCGGTGCTTTTCGGAAAATACTACACCTCAACGTTTAGTTCTTCAAGCATCTGTATTGTTTGCAATTAACGCCCCAGTGTTTTGTAATTCTTAAAGAATCAATACTTTAATAGAACTAATGCTGTGGTGCTACAAAATATTATTTGCAGTCCCGATGCATTATTAAAATTAATAGCACCGAATCTTTTATATCCTTTGCGCACCGGTGCGTTTATACAAATCATACGCATCGGCGCTGCGAGTTTAAATAAAAGCACCAGGTATGCAATATTTTTTTGCCTACCCTGGTGTCATTCCTTAAAAGAATGCCCCAGGGTGTTTTTTTTATATATGCACACTAGGACAATATACATACCAAGCACCAATGTTCTTTGCATTCAACGCCTTGGTGCTTTCCGTTATGTATGTAGTGCCGACACTTTTATATATGTAGCACATCAATGCTACTTGTTCCATGAAGCACATTGCTAAAACCTACGACCACCCATATTTTTTCAGTTGTGATGAAGTTTAGTTATAATATTTGCTAAAACATCTGCTATCACAAACAAATGTTTTAGCATATGTTTTTTTGACATTTTTTGTCAATTTTATAACACTGAAAACCTTCGTATTTTCCTTATAGCGGTGGTTAAATCCTTACCATCCACCTAATAATTATTGGTAATTAAATTAAAATTCTGGAAGTCTTATTCCTACATAGACACGCCTATAGACACAATAATCATTTTTTTAATAAGTTAAGCAGATTTGGTTGAGTCTAAACATTTCATGGGACAACTTTTATTCCCAACATGTAGCTCCCACTCTTAAATCCCCCCATGAGTAACTTGATGGAGAGTAAACCCCATATAAACCAATTAGTCTACACCTAATGAGTTATTTATATAATCCACCTATAAAACTAGAAAAAACTACTACTAGTGAAACAACTAGAAATGTTTCTCCCTCTTTAATAGAAATATGGATTTCAAATTTTTTAAATAATCTAGCCAAATCAAAAGTCACAATTTTAGTATAGATTTAGAAATACATTTCTACATTTGATATCTTTATATACAATACCAACATTGAGATCAAGGTTTTAAGTGTTATATATATATACATTAGTTGATTTTCAAATATACTTTTTATTATTTCAAAAATGATATTGTTGATAAAATTTATGGAAAATACAATATGTGGAGAAACTATAATGTTTGACATTTTAGGTGAATACTTCACCCATCTTTAAGAAATGTAAATTGCATAAATTCAAACAACTAAAATATACATAAATTATATTCCTTAGTTCAAAGTAGATACAACAATATACTCATCAAAACATCATCATATTATTTATAAGAATAAATCCTAACTAAAAAATATAACATTCCTCTCATTAACTTTAAAATTAATTGACTTATGCATACACAATTAAAAAAAATTGTGTTTTATAAATTTCAGTTAAAACTCAATACATAATCCTTATTTTCAAAAGTAACCAAAACTAAATTATAAAATCAATTTATTAAAAAACAATTTTGATAAATATTGTTGCACATAAATTCATAAAACAACAAGGGCTCATTCCCTCAACATTCAAGTAAAAAAAATGAGATGTTAAAGTTCCGAGCTAAATCTCTTCGAATCTTATGATAAAATACTTTGATCAAAATGCCCCCTTTCATCTAAATTCTTGTTCAAAGGCACACTCTAAACATAGTTACATATAATGGCATGACTAAAGAGCATGTCTACCAACTTAATAGCAATAAGTGATTGAAAAAAGTATGGTGTAAAATGTGGCAATTTACTATGTTTTATAATTTCATTTTTATTCATTATTTTTTTATTTTATAAAAATAGTCATCACATTTACAATTTAACCAGTACTTTATTTAAAAAAATTAAACTTAAAATCTAATTTATGTTTATTGAACAAAATCTCTAGAGAGCGTGGATTCTCCACATATAGCGAACAATCCATACTTCTCTTTCCTCAGCGCATTCCATAGTGAATTCAATATCAACGTCCCATTCTTAATTACCTCTAACATGGAGTGCATTAGCATTACTTCCTCTCTGAGACTCGGTGCGAGTGAGTTTACAATCTCCGAGCTTCGAAGTTCACATAATTAATGCATTTTCAAATGAATAAACACCATTATTGCACTATAGTTTAATTTGTAAAGTGCATTTTTTAACCTAGCAAGTGGGTGGTAATGAAATGTTATCCATCGATGAATCTTTTTAATCACTTTTTATGTAGGCTAGAGATTAAAGTAAATGTTAATAAAATTTAATTGTTTTATGAGTAAATTTAGTTTGAACTTGAATTCTAGTTAATAATGGTTTTTTAATTATGCTTAAACGGTTATATTTATTGGTAATAGATGATTTTTTTTTTTACCAATAACCAAAATCTAATTCTCAAGAGGTTTTATGGTACTTGGAAGTATCAATTAAACATGGGAGGCTTGCATTACACTTATAAACACATAATTGGATCAAATCCCCCCCTCTTGTTATCCTTAAAACTAGACATTGAAAACCATGACCATAATTGTTAGGGGTGAAAGGGGTAGGAGGGATACTTTTTTTTTTTTTTTCATGAGAAATTCTTTATATTCCTTATGAAGAATATACATGTTTTGATCCTTGAGGGAGTGCTAAGACTCAACAATAAGGCTCGAAGCCATTAAGACAAATCCCATCATGGCACTTATGGGAATTGAACCTTGGCGGGGAGGATTAAAATCATTCCTCCCAACCATAAAAGATAAACCAAATTGACTGAGATAATCCTTGATCTCAAAGGAAAAAAATAGCTTTGACATGGGGTTTAGGGATTGGTACTATTAATGAAGCAAAGGCTTTCACAACTTATTAAGGGGTTACGATTCTAAGAGGGAAAACTCAAGGCAAGATCTCCATTGTTGGATACTCTTTTCTAACCGTTTGGGTCATCATATAAAATAAATCCACCTCTTCTTGGGGCCACGCTCATATAGTCCAATGAATTTTATTACTTCTAAAATATTTTGGTGAGGCTTATTTGTTTGAAATTAGGCATCATTTAAACTTGTTGGTAATTGTAACAAAAAATAAAGGTTCTATGGAGCTCAAGGGCCCCTTGAGCTTATGGACAGAGGGAAGGGTTTGGAGGTTTTATTTTCCCATCCCTTGGGCATGTTTTACAATCTAAATAATGAAAGGGCTAGGTGCCCTCCTTTGCATCATTGTTTTTCTATGTGGTTGGCATGCACATTAAGAATGTGTCATTGTTGATTCGTCTGGATATATTGTTATTTATCAACCCCTTCAATGGGATTCATTGTGTGATATGGAAATCACCTTTGTTCATGTGTGGAAATAAAGGCAAGCCATGATTTCACACTGCTAAAATTCCTCAAAGATTATTGGTAGTAAATGTAGTGTGTACGCAATTCAAATGGAGTTTGTATCTCAAAATTTTCATCTATTGTTGTTGTCTTGTTAGGTTTCATTTTTTCCACAACTACCACCCCTCTTTTCATAGGGAATTCACATTGAGCCAAAATCTAGGGAGGGGATTCTCGTACTCCTAGTCTTCATTACAAGGATGTTACAAATCCATTTGGGCACATCACTTCCATCCTCCACATTAGTGTTTTAGGGCTCATCAAACCCTAATTTCAGTTGCTACATGCCATAAACAAGTCAACCTATTGAATGCCTCCTTCCCAGACAGTTTCATGGCTTGAAGACATCCTAAAATGAATCCTTGAAGGACCAACGTAGGTAGGCCCATGTAAGGGTGCTTTGCAGAGAACTTAGGCCCATGCAAGGGTGCTCTGCAGAGCACTTAGGCCCACTTTGACCTGCACTGGGCGAGATTGAGCAAAATTTGCATAGGGTTCTGGGAATATTCCTTGGTTCTAGATCATTCTAGAAGGATCCCACCTCTTATCCCCTCCTATGAGCTCAAAATTGGATAGGTTAAGGATCCATTAACCTCCTATCCTCTCATCCCTTCCTCCATGGAAACTAACTCTAAGTTTGGAAGGCCATTCAATACCCTCATTGATGACAAAACCTCCTCTATCTTCCTCTAAATTGAGCACTCATCTAAGTGATCATGGGCTGGACTTTGGTGATGGTAAGGAGATAACGTTAGTTTGAGAATTGAGACTATTGTAAGTGTCATTATGCTGCCGAAATGTCATGCTTATGATGTGATGTGGATGGAACCAAAGCTGGAGGAGTGACTTCGAATTAGGCTTCATGGTTGTAACTCTTCCTTCTATTCAATAAAGTATTTGAACCTTTTTCCATATGCTTATCTTGTTATATGATGCTTATATGTGTGAATGTATTTGATTCCATTTACTTGTAATCAATAGATCTTTTGCTTTGATTGGTTCTTTGTCTTCCATTGATGTTTATAGGTACTTATCAAGCATGTTAAGTACGAGAAGGAGCGACGAGACTGATACAAAGGAGACAAGAGGAAAGAGAAACTACAAGTAGGTCTTTTCATCCTCTTTGTCTTATCTATTGCTTATAGGAAAAGGCTAAAGTACTTTAAACTGCTGTTCTAGATATGGCTACTTATCTAAGGAATTAGTATTTATCAGTAGATACCAAATTCTCCAAAACAAAGGATGGAAAACTACCGTTGTTGTATGTCAAACTATGGGAAAGATATATTAGGTTAGAAGTTGGCCTTGAAGATGCTAAAATTACCAGATCTTAGGGCTTCAAGTGAGCACATTCCCAACCATTAATAAAATTGACAAATGGAAATTGAAGTTGGAATCATGTATAGAGATCAGCAAAGCTTGGGGCTACTTTTGTGTGGAGCTATGGAAGCACATCATGACTTTATGAAACTAAAAGGTACAACCAAGGAGTAAAATTTCCATGTTACAAATGGAGCACACCCAATTGGAAGTGAGTTTGTCTGTGATTCCATAACTACTAGTATATATTGATAACAATATTGGTATGCCTCTTGAGAAGTTACTTCCTACATCACTTAAGCACCATAATGACATTGAATAATCCCATGGAAAAGCAGAAGCTGATAAATGGGTGGTTCCCATGGTAGAATTGACTTTATAGTTCTTTTTTATTTTTATAGGATAGTTTTTGTTGCAAAGAAAAAAAATTCTTAATTTTTATTTATAGTAAATAAAATTACATTCTCATACGCCCATTTACATAAAAAAAAGTGCTTAGTCAACATTTAGAGAAAAATTCTCTTCATATTATTTGATCATTGTACATAAAACAATAGGCTATTTCTTTTCCCCAAAAATTGCATGAACAATTACATATATCAACATACAATTTCTTTTCTAAAAAAGTTAAACACTTGCGTCATTAAAATGGTAAAGTTGTGATTAGTCCTCATTCAAAATAAATACAAGTTTTTCATTATATCCAAGGTGGATGTATTAAGTCTATAGAGTGGTGATTCTGTAGCATGGAAGTGATCCAACACCATTGTTGCAATCCCAATCTAGGTTTTGAAAGGCCATCCACCATGTTTTCTCTGTCATTGTATATGTGAGACAAAGAGATACGTTAAAAAGTTGACATTTACAATCATATATCATAATAAAGGGGTTGTAGGATGAAACTTTTGATTCGAGCTTCCTTTCTAATCCATTTGATGACTAAGAGTGTCATAATAATTTTGAATTTGTTGGACACTATGTTCTCGGGCCTGCAAAAGAACTAATTTAAGTCCTTAATTCACATAAGTTATTAGTTTCTTAGCTGATATTTTCTTTGAAGGATATATGGTGAGAGGAGGAGAGATATCATTTTCCTCCTACACCTCTTTTGGAGAAATTTCTTGCGAAGCTCCACGAAAAAATATCCAAGGAAGAGTCTTATTTATTACCTGGTATTTGAATTCATGCTTGGATTTTTTTTCTTCCCATTTTGGGTAAGCATTCAAGATATTGAGAAGATAATCACACATTTGTGAGGGTGGGTTACCTTTCCTTCAAATAAGCTCATATTCCTAGCTAGCCACCCTCCCCTGCAAACTATGTTGAGGGGAAGGGATTTGATCTTCTTAGTGTCCTTTTGAAATATCAAGAGATGAAGTTTTCTTATATATCTCATCCTTCCCGTAGTTTTTTAGTACTATCATACTTTCCACTTCTTTCCAAACCTCTATAGTAAAGGGACAAGTCATAATTAGATGTTCAACGGTTTCATCTACTTGTTTAGATAGGTTTCACCAACCTCACTCATTAAAATTCTTTTCTAACTAATGTCCAATGTAGGATCTTTATTATTTCAAAATAAACCATATGCATATATTTTTTTGGTGGAAACTTTAGTTTCCAAATAATTATCTATGACCAAGCATGCTATCCCTTGTGAATATCTCAAGAAGTGATCTATAGCCTATCTTAGGGACATATTTTCCTATGGGACTACATGACCAAATCAATTAATCATCATCTTCTTGAGTTTTGACATTTTTGTCGTTTAAAACCTCTATATAACGCTTCTAATCTTCAACAAATTCTTTTCTCAATCCCAACTCCTCTAAGGTGATCCATCATTTTTTCCAACTTGTAGTCTCTCCTTGCTTACAATATGTACATGTGTAATATCCTTTACTTATGAGATCTGAATCAACAGAAGAGTTAATCGATGCAAACCTTTTACTGCCTATGCCAAGATCAATGACAGTTTGAATTTTCTCACTTCTTCCATATCAATCTATTTCCTAGCAAATGAAAGGTTAAAGTCACGACTTTCCAAGTGATTGAGGCATTATCTAGCTCTTTATTTAGGTTTCTAACCCAATCTTCTACTATAATTGGGGCAATATATTTTGCATTAATTACTTGGACCCATAGTCCTTTTCTTTATAAAATTCTCCAAACTTTTTTGAAACAAGAACTTTGAAGAAGAGGAAGGGGTTTTAAAGCCCACATCCTCCACTAGCCTGTGGGACAACCAATTTTTTCCATGAAGCCAATACAAAACCTTAAATTTTTTGGTCTCTTGACCAAATAAATTTGTAACACAATTTCCTAATAGTCTCCAACACACATTTCGAAACCCACTTTAATGAAATCCAATATACTGATATTGATTCTGATACAACCTTAAGAAGAACTAGTCTACCCCCTTGAGATAACCCTTGATTGCATAAAGAATCTAATTCCTTTTCCACCTTGGAAATCAATAATTGCTAGTCACTTTTTTTTTTTTAAATTGGGCTTTAAGTGGAAACCAAAGTACTTTAATCCTTGGTCTAAATCAATCAATTGGTAAGGGAAAATTTGGGATAAATGGACTTGTTCTTGTTTAATGATGCCCCACATGGAACAATGCATTTGTAAAAAATTATAACCACATGAGAAGATTTACAAAAGAAATATAGAATGATTTTAAATTTCTCTACTTTTCTTTTTGTACCTTCACAAAATATCATAGTATCATCAAAAAATTAGAGGTTTGTTATGTTAAATGGTAGAGCAATTCATATACCTTTTAAGCTAGCATATTCTATGGTCTCTTTATTAGCCTACACAATCCTTAAGCTATGAGAAGGATTTTAATTTATAATTTAAGTATTGAAAGTTCATTTTTTTGTTAGTACAATTTGTCATAACTCTATAAAAACAAAATTTGTAGTAGGAAGATAAGGTTAATTTTGGCTATTAAATGTTTCAATATCTTTGTATTTTCCACTCTTGACTAGTATATTATAAAATTATATCAAGGTTGTAATAGTAAAGCCACAATGAGTTTTTATTGAATACAAATACTTGTTACTTAAATAAAACAACACCTTTGAATTTCAACTATAATAATATATTTGAACATAATAAATATTTTTTTGGGCTTTATACCATGTTCATGACTTGTAGGACTAGCCTATGGTCTAAGAAACCATGACCTAGGGGCATTTAAGCCATCAAAATTACTAAAGGATAACACTTTACCTAGGCCACACCAACCCTTAACATGGTTGGAATTTTTTACCCCAAGAAAAAAAATCTCTATATTCATATTCACATATGTTAAGAATGATAACTTAGAGGAACTTCTACATATGATTTAGTGTGAACATGTGAGAAGTAATTCAAGATATTTTTAAAAGAGTTATTATCGAAAGAAATTCTAATTTTTGAAAAGTAATTTTATTTTGTAATTCACTTTAGAAAAAAAAAAATAAGTATTATTTTTAGTAGTTGAGTCTAATTGGTACTTAGACTAGAAGTATTCTTAAAAATAGATTCTATGTTAAAACTATAAAGGCAAGGAAAGGTAAAGGATATTACACACACTTGAGAAGTTGAGCAAGAGAGAAAGAGGGTAGGAAATCAGGGAAAAGGTATTCTCAAACAACACTTAATATATTATATTGGTCCAGACAATTATGTACAATCATATAGACATGTTTGTATGTGTCCATACAATCATACAGATAGACCATACAAGTTGTCTTATAAGTTGCACACTATTTTTTCACTATTTCTAAGTTTTTTAGTAGGTTGTACAAGCTCATTTCATGGTGTTTTTTGGTATCTGAGTATGATTTTATTTTTTGCCAGCACGTGGAGGTTTCCTTGTAAGTTTTTTTCATGGAATGAAAATATGATTTGAAGGAGTAATTACCTATGTGTATGATAAATTAATTTCCGTGCTTTCATTATATTTTTCATCCATTTGTGTGATTGATGCATGCAAAATTTTATTTCTATTATCAAGTAAATCCAAGGTCTAATTTATTTAATAAAGAAGCATATGAAAATAGTCACCTAGGGTTTAGAAAATTTACATGGTATTAGAGCTACTCTAATTAGAAGATTGAAGAGTATCATTTTGTGTGCATATTAAAGAGGGAATCAAATAGCCTTAAGTTGAAGGACACATTGGATGGTGCTTTTGATTTTATATCCTGGAAGGTCAAGGTTACTCTCTTGTTGGAAGAGAATGATCTCTAGGATATCATTAAAAATGTAGTGACACGATTAATAGATCCATAGAAGTTGGAAACCCACAATAATGAGGAGGTAAAATCTAAGTATATGAGCATATATTCCATTAAATTTCACTTGATACCTCAAATATATGAGAGGAACAATGTTAAGGAGATGTTCCATGCATTGGTAAGCCTATACCAGAGTGATAACTTTAACACAAATATGATTTTGTAAAAAAAAATTAAATCCATATAGATGACCATATTTGACACTGTTACTGGTTACTTGATGAAGATCACACATATTTGTGATCCACTTGTAACATTGGAAGGGATGGTGGAAGACACAGGAGTAGTGAATGTGCCACTAAATGGCTTCCTAGTTTCGTGGGAACCATTTGTACAAGTGATTTGTGTCCATGAGAAATTTCCAAATTTTGAAAGAATATGGGATGAATGTATCCACAAGGAGACTTTGATAAAGTCAAAGGCCAACATCAAAGGTAGTGATGTGAACCTAACCCTATTCATTTTGGAAAATAAGGGAAAAGGAAAAGGCTCTAGTAAGGGTACGGGAAAGAATGAGGAGTCAACACATAACCAGAAAAGAAGAAATTGGGTAGAAATACATGATTTATTTGTCATAAATTTAGACATTATGCATCACAGAGTCTAAAATAAAAAGGGAAAAGGGAAGAAATAGTAGAAGCAGGTAACAACCTTAGTTAGAAACTCATATGAACGATTTTTCTACCAAGTTTGAGAAATAATTCTCATTAGTATCTTAGCTTTCTACTAACATGTTTCTAAGGAATGCATGGTATGTGGATAGTGGGTCATCTCATCATATGAAATAAACTCAACTATTGTTTTCCAGTCTAAGAGAGCAAGACTCTGAGTGAAGGTTGAGCCTGGCGATGATGCCAAGCCTTAAGTGGCAAGAGTGGGTACTATTTCTTTCTAACTTGAGTTAGGGAAATCTTTATGATTTCAGGATTTTTCCAAGTCTAAATAAAAAATTGCTTTTATTTTTAGTTAAAAAATATGAGGCTTTGTAGTAGAGTTCAAGGAAAGACACGTCCTTATCAGGCCAAAATAATCTAACGCAAAAGCAACACAAGTGATTGAGTTAGAGAAGATAATTTGTATAGGTTTTATTGTGAACTTATCCAAGCCTTGGTTTATAGCAGTAATAGACTTTGTAGGTTATGTCACAAAAGGATGGGGCATGTGCATATAGAATGTTACTTATTATGAGGGAGATAGTCACATGATTTTTAAATTTCAACATTGAGCAACACGAGTATGCTGAGGGTGGATGCTTCAAAAGCATGCTAAGGTTTATTTCTCAGGTAATGAGCATAGGTATAAGGAGATTGTAGGCATGATTCATTCAAATGCTTTTGGATTGATGTTAGTAGCATAAATTTGGAGAGGTATCTACTATGTTTCCTTTATTGATGATTTCTCTCACAAAATGTGGATTTATTTATTGAAGATGAAGGACAAGGTCTTTATTAGGTTTCGAAAGTTAAATGGTCTTGTTGAGAACTAGACAAAAAATAATATCAAGGCTTTGATATCAAATAAAGTGGTTGACTACACATATAAGAATTCCCGTAAGTAGGTAGGAATTAAGAGGTAGTTGATAGTTTCATACAATACATAATAGAATTGGGTTGCAAGTGAAAGAATTGATTCATCATAGATATTTCGAGGGCCATGATCCATGACCAAGGCTTACCCATGTTTCTTTGGGTAGAGGCATGCAACATAATATTCTACAACTTATAGTCATCCACACAATATCTTAGAGTACAAGACACAAGAGAAGGCATTCATTGTTGTGAATCCATAATTGAGTCATTTTCACATTGGTTGAAAAATTTATATCCATGTAGTTGTAGAGAAAGGAACAAGTTGGAGCCCTCTAGTAGGAAGGGTTTATATGTGGGTTAGAGTGAGACTTCAAAATCTTACAAGATCTATATTCCAACATAGAGGAAAACAATAATAAGAAAGGATATAAATTTTGAGGAGGACTTTGCATTCAAGAAGTAATGTGAGCTCATTCTAGTGGTAGGAGATGAGGAGTAGGAAGCTTCGAAGGTTGAGCAAAGGTCACCCAAGACACAAGAAGTTTCTAGTTTAGGATGTCAAACTTTGGGTAAGGAGGAGGAGACATTAGCCCCTTCTAGTTCTATCAGGATATTTCAATGGCTCACACAACCATTGAGGGATGCTCATGATTATCTTGAGTCTATTAAGAGCACATTTGGGGGAGCATGCCTCCAAATAATTTTCCCAGCTACACAACATGAATGAGTAGCACATTGATTCCAAGCCCTCCAGTTTTTAGGAGGAAACAAACCAATATTTATTGGGTAATTCCATGGTGGAAGAGTTTATATCTTTCATGAAGAATGATGTTTGGGACATAGTTCTAAGAACAAGGGGAAGTAAATTATGAATTCAAGGTGGCTCTACAAGATAAAGCATGCTACAAATGGAAACGTTAAGAAATTCAAGGCGATGTTTTTAGAGAGAGGGTTCTCCTAGAAAGAGGGAATGGACTATTAGGAGACTTTTTCTTTGATCACCGATTACACTTCCAATAGAGTTGTTGTGTCTATTATATCAATCATGGGATGGTTGATACATCATATGGATGTGAATACAACTTTTAATTTGATCTTGTGGAAGATGTGTGCATAGACTTACCTTAGGGATTTGAGGTAGATGGGAAGGAATCCCATGTTTGCATACTTAAGAAGGCATTGTAGGGAGTTAAGTAGGCACTGAGAGCATGATAGTCTAGGATTGATGGATACTTCCTTAATATGAGGTTCATCAAAAGTGAAGCAGATACAAACTTATACTTTATATTTGTTGAGACTAATTTGCTTATTTTGGTGTTGTATGTAGATGGCTTGTTTATTATAGGTACGAAGAAGCTCATGTAGGGTGAAAAATAGATATTTTAGGTAAGTTCAAAATGAAGTACATTAACATTACGCATTATGTCTTGGGTTTGGAGGTTTGGAAAAATATAGGGGAGATATTCCTTGGGTAGGGTAAGTGTGTAGTTGAGATCTTGAAGTGATTTTGGATGGAGGATTGCAAATATATGACCACACCCATGATCACCAATCTGAAGAAGGTGAAATATTTAGATTTAGAGTTGGTGGATCCACATTGTATAGGAAACTAATATGTTATTTGATGTATTTGGTCAAAAAAATACCATATATATGTTTTGTTGTGAACACCTTGAGTCAGTTCATGGTGGAGCCAAGACAAAAGCATTGGGTAGCAACAAAACATGTGCTCAAGTATTTGAGGGGAATGGCATATAATGATATGATATATATTATAGATTATCTAGTGTAGTTGCAGGGGTGTACATACTATGATTAGATAGGAAGTGCAACAAATAGGAAAAGCACCTCAAGGTATCGTTTTGGTTTGGGTTCAAGTATGTTATCATGTTTCAACAAGAAGAAGACTTCCATGGAACTTAGCTTAATAGAAGAAGAGTATATGGAAACTAGTACAACAAGTTGTGAAGTAATTTGGATCTAAAAGTTACTTGCATGTTTATTTGGTCATGAGTTGGATCCCATAGTGATCTATTGTGATAATTAGAGTTATATCAAACTTTATGAGAATCTAGTGTTTCATGATAAGTTGAAGAACATGTAGATCATGTATCAATCAACATAAGATATGATTATGAAGGGAGTAGTGAAGTTCTAATATGTACCCAGAATTCAACAGGTTGGTGAAACTCTGATCACGCCCTTTAAAAAAGGGAAATTTGAGGCATTCAAGGACAAACTTGGATTGGTGTAGAATTTATTCCTTGCTAGGAAGGGGTGTTGAGAATTATAGCTCGAATAGGAATTTACATATATTTTAAATGTAAACATGTAAGAAGTGATTCTAGATATTGTTGAAAAAATATATTATCGAAAAGTAATTCTAATTTTGGAAAAGTAATCATATTTTGTAATTCACTTTAGTAAATAAGTGAAAGTCTTGTTTTTAGTAGTTGAGTCTAAATTTGTACTTAGACTAGGAGTAATATTCAAAATAGATTCTATGCTAAAACAGTAAAGACAAGACAACGTGGAGGCTATTACACATGCTTCAGTAGTTAAGCAAGAGAGAAAAAGAGCAGTTAGTTAGGAAAAATTCATCCTCAAGTAGCATACAATATGAGAGAGTGGTCCATATAGTTTCATACAATGATACAAACATGTCCATATGTGTTTCTAAATATGTACAAATATACCATATAGGAATTCCTACAAACCCCACATTATTTTTGCGTTCTTTCTTAGTTTTTTTAATCACTTGTACCATCTCAATTTAGGATATTTTTTGGCATGCTATTTTTTTGGGAAGTGTGTGGAGGTTTCCTTGTAATATTTTTTGATAGAATGAAAATTTTATTTGAAGGAGTAATTACCTATGCGTGTGGGAAATTAATTTTAATGCTTCCATTGTCCATGGGGTCTTGGATAGACAGTGATCAGGTGCTCTATTAAGGCACTCCTTGATGTGAAGTCACCGTTCAGTTCCCTGACCCGATTAGGGTGATATATTGGAAATGGTGAAGATGTAGTCTTGCCAAGCTTACAAAAATAAATAAATTTAATGCTTCCATTGTATTTTCCAGCCACATGTTTAATTGATGCATACTCAGGTTTCTAATTTTTTTATTAAGTAAATTTAATATCTAATTTATTTAATAAATAAGCATAAAACAATAGTCACCTATGGTTTTGAAAATTAAAAAAATGGATATACATGTTTCTATCCATATGGATTGTCTAGAAAGACTCTCAAAATAGTTCCTTCTTTACCCCTCTTTAATTTCTTTATCCAGACATATTCATAACATATACAAGCCATTATTCTTCTTCCTTTTATATCACCACTTTCACAAACACAAAAAAAAATTGACCTAAAAAAATCCTTAGATAACGAAACCTATCCCAACCTTACTTACACTGATTACACTGTAACAAAAATTTTAACCAAAAAATAATAAAAAAATCAAGGTGATCGATAGAAAATAGAATAAAATATTATGACAAGACATAAATCAATTTAAAATTGAAATTCCATGGTTTCGATCTCATGGCCATCCTAGAATTCATATAATTTGAAAGAGCTTGACTACAATTCCAAAGTCTCATTAGATAATTGATCTACTTTCTGGCTCAATTCCCTGTAAATTTGCCAAAAAGGAAGTCCACTAGAATGAAAGCAAGGTGTTTTGAATTTCTTGTAGAAGGATGCATAAACAAACAAATTCAACAACCAATCGTTTTCATGCCCGATTGATTACCGTTTAGAGTCCCACATATATTGGATTTTGTTTAATGCCTACTTATTTGCAAAATAAAGAAAGGTCCATAAATAAAAGAATTCAACCTTTTTTCTGTACTACTTCCTAGAGAATAATGGGTACGAAAATAATGGTTTTGATTAATGTGTAACACTGCTCCAACCCCATATTTAGATAGATCCCCTTGACTTGCAACATCAAAAAAAATATCCAAGGAATATCCAATTTCAACTAAGGCATAGTTGGGGATCTTAATTTTATTGTTTAGGCTCTATCCTATATTCTTTACACATTTTTTCAAAATGTCCCATTGTGATCACAATGAATTTCTTTATCCTAGAAAATGCATGAATTATTGGCCCATCAAGTACCATAGGTCATAATGCATGGATAAGCACCAAAATTTTGACTGTTGAATCATGTAACCAATCTTTAATACATTTCTCTAAACTTGGCATATTCCACACGGAAATCAAATTTAGAACATACATCACAAGAAACCATACCTATGATACATATGGATAATAAACAAATAAGTGTGAAATAGAATCTATATTTGATTTAAATAGAGCACATCTATTAGGGCATGTCCAACCTATTTTGATTCAATTATCCCAAGTAAGTAGTTTGTTTTCTAAAGCTAACCATAGAATAATTTTTCATTTTAAAGGACCATTAACCCCACCACTATTTCCTCTTCCTATTAAAATGATATTTAACATAAGCATCATAACCAAATTTGGCAATGATTTCCCCTATTCCGACATTATTTGATCAACACAAAGAGTCGTCATCCTCATTTGAGAGTCAAATAAAATTGGAGCATAATTTATGTACATAATTGCAACAATCAACTACATCTAAAATTCTCATATCTAAATCCTCCTCTAATTTCCATTCTTTGGTGCCATTCTTGAGGGTTTTGGGCTTTGGTATTTGCAAGGGAGAATATGCTAATGTTATGAAGGATTTGAACCAGGTTCGTCAAGAGGTGGAATTCATGATTTAATTGTAACCAAGGATCTTCCTTAATTTTCTTTCCACTTCATGCCTTCCACATTGTCCAACTTCCTATAAGATGAAATGCACCAACTAGAGGCTTCCAAACAATGGAACCATTTTTTTTAGACTTTATAGGGTCCCTATATGATTCATATGTTGGCATCCTTGTCGGGTATATAGATATCATCACTCTTCCCCATGAGGATAAATCATGAGTAAACCTATAAAGGCTACCGACCACTAAATATTGGCTAAATAAGTGAATGTTTTGTAATCCTCACCCCCTAGAATTTTATGCATTACACTTGTTTACCATTTAAGCAATGTAATACCATTTCAACGATAGTTAATATACCAAAAAAGCTGAAAGATTTTCTTCCTAATTTTGGTGAGAATGCATTTTGGGACACAAGAGATGGATGTATAGTACAAAGCGATATTTTCTAGCACTAATTTGATAAGAATCAAGCATTTGCTCCTCAAAAGTAGTTTGTTCACTCATAAAGAAATGTGGCCTTTCACTTTTTTATATAGATAGATCCAATCAACAAATTCATATGAATTTGGCTTGAGAAAAAAACTCAAGTAATTGAGAACTAAGCCATATCCTTTTGGGAAAAATGGAAATAAATTTTCTAATTTAGACATCAGACACTCTATAAGAAGGTTGGCCATCATGAAAAATTTTACTGGGTTGATTTCATTCTTGTTGATGTCCCATACATAGTTAAAATTATTTGAGGGAAATAATGTCTTGAAGAGGTACTACATAAAAAAGTAGAAGGGTCATAAGGGACATCTGTGCTTTAACCGCCAATAGAAAAGGAAGGGTGATAAGGGACATCCCTACTTCAGTTCTCTATATGCTTGAAAAAACTTTGAAGGAGTAATGTTGATCAAGACAAGAAAAGAAGATTTATTGCACACACCCCGTAATCCAGTTAACTATGTTAAGATTCATTCCTAACTACAAAAGAATTAGTCGCAAGTATGTTCAACTGACCTTGTTGTACACCTTTGATAAATCAATCTTTAAAATCACTTCCTCTTGCTTTGATTTCTTGATAGAATGAAGAGCTTCGTGAGATAATGCTATTGCATCATGAATTTGGTGGTAGTATAAAAAGCCAAATTGTTCCTCCAAAATTAACTAACTAAGAATGGGCTTAAATCTTTGGGCAATAATTTTAGACACTAGCTTATAAGTAATTTTATACCAAGATATGGGCCAATACTCATAAAAAGTGGAAGAATCCTATTTTTTGGGAATGAGAGCAATGAATATAGAGTTTAAAGCTACAAATATTTTACCGTATTGTTGGGACTCTTGATTTTTTTTAAATTATTAGCTTTTATGAGATCACGGAGGTCCAAATAAAATTCCAATGTAAGGTAGTTAGGACCACAAATCTTTATTTTCATTAAAGAAGAGAGAGTACTCAATAATTCCTCCTTCAAAACCTCTACTTCTAGTCATTCATTTCATTAATAATTGATTAAGGAATCAAACTTAAGATCACATGCACTAGCATCCACCTATCTTTGAATGATCTTACCATCTCACCATTAGGATTATGGATTTTCCAGATGGTATTGAGAGTTTTATGATAATTTGCATATCAATCGAAAATATTTGTATTATTGTCACCTTCTTGGATCCATATGGCTTGACTCCTAAGGCACCATGTTATTTCTTCCTTATCAAGAAGATCCAAAAACATTATTCTAGAGATCTCAGACAAGTTAAGCCCTCTTTAGAGAAGATAACAATTGGAATTTCATCAAATAGTTTATGATTTTGAATTTCGTTTATTTAAAAGGCTTGGAAATTTTATTTGAAAGAGGAATACAATTTCTTCATTTATATTTCAACCTAGATTTATTATCTACAAATTATTACATAAACAAAGAGGATATAAACTGAATATGGGGAACCCTTGTCCCCTCTATCAATTTTAACATAGTTACCGATCAAATGAGAAAATTACCTAGTACCCGTTTTTTTGAGGTAGAAAAAAATCACTTGATTTTGAAAAGTGGTGATTCAGAATACACTTTTTTTTGGAGCATATTTTTGGCACTTTAAATTTTCTTATGTATCAAGTATGAACATTTTTTTTAAATGTTAGTGATTTTCATGCTGATTTTGAAAAGTGTTGATGCAACATCAACACATTTTATTTTAGGGCTTATTTTTGACACTTTAATTTTTTTTATGTATCAAGTATGAACATTTTTTAAAAATGTTAGTGATTTTCATCTTGATTTTGAAAAGTGATGATGCAATATCAACCCTTTTTGTTTAGAGGGCTTATTTTTTACACTTTAAATTTTCTAATGTATTGAATGTGGATATTTCTTTTAAATGTTGGTGATTTTCATGTTGGTAATAAAACATAAAAATAAAATAAGAAACATGAAAAAAAAATCAAGTATAATATATATATATATATATATATATATATATATATATATATATGAAGAATTAAAAAAAGCACACAATTTAAAGAAAAAAATAAAAATTAACCCCCTCCAAAAAAAACATCAAAATCATTTTTTTAAGTTAATAATAAAAATAAAAAAAAGAAACATAATTTTTTTTTATTAAAATATATATATTTTTAAATAATTAAAATTTAAAAAAATACAAAAATTTCAAATAATTAAAATTAAGAAATTAAAAATTAAAAATTAAAATACTTAAAAAGAAAATTAAAATACTTAAAATTTAAATTAGAAAAAAACGATTTAAAATAATAATAGAAAAAGAATAAAATAAATAAATAAATTAATTCATTCATTCATTGAAAACAAAATGGAATATGGCTTACCCCACGACCACCTAGGCGGGTGGGTAGCGCTCAACTCCCCACCTACCTAGGGGGTAGGTCCCATGACCAACTGGGTGGGGCAAGCTAAATTCCATTTTTTTTAAAATTATTTTTTTAATGAATTTGTTTTTTAATTATTATTTTTATCGTTTTTTTTAATTAATATTTTTATTCTTTTAATTGATTTTAATTTGTTTTTTAATATGTTTTTTATTTTTATTTTTTTTTCAAATTTGAGTTTTTATTTTTATTTTTTGTTATTAAAAAAATCATTTTAATGTTGTTGTCTTTTTTTTCAAAATTTTAATTATTTTTATTATTTTTATTATTATTTTTTTAAATAAATTTTAATTTGTTTTTTTTTTTCTTCATTTTTTTTTTATCTTTTTTTTTTTTAATATTTATTTATTTTAAAGTTTTTTTAATGTTTTGTTTGTTTGTTTTTTTAATTATCTCATGAATATTATTTATTTGTTTTTTATGTTTTTTTTTTTGTCTATTTTTAAAATTCTTTTCATAAATAATGTCTTTTTGAATTTTTTTGATTGATTGTTTTTTGTTTGTTTTTGATATTTTACAAGTTAATTTTGTTTTTTTTTTACATTTTCTATGTTTGAATTTTTTGTTTTGTTTTGTTTTTTGTTTTTTTTATATATTTTTATATTGTATTTTTTGGGTCATGTTTTTTTAATTTTTTTATGATAAAATATATATTTTTATCTATTTGTTATTATTATTATTATTATTTTTTTTTGTTTTAGTTTTTATCTTTTCAATGTTTTCATATTCTCAGTATATTTGATTGGATATATATGTAAAAATAAACAGGTAGAAGTAATAAGTCTAGGAGAACAATTTTTTGTTGATGGTGTACTTTCTTAGTGGTCGATAGGATTATGGAAACGATTTTTTTTTTTTTTGCATAATCTTTAATATGTTTATTAGTTTCAATTTATTAAATTCAAAAGAAATTTAATTTTAATATTAAATTATTATTATTATATATGAAAATAAAATTAATATATATATATTTCTCAATAATGAAATATAGTTTTTAAAAAACAATTTGCAAATTTCAAAATCTTAAAATTATTTAAAAATAAAATATTGACATAAATTTCCAAAAAAACAAATGTTTTAATGCAGAGAGTATTAAAAACTCCAAAATCACATATAAATTCATTTGTTTTATAAAGTTGTTCATTCATCATAACTGAAGTGTTTCCTATCGAGTGACTTCAATACATTATATAAAAAAGACATTATATTTAATAAATTGTTATTAATATGATAAACTTAAAATAAAAATAAATTAATATAAATTAAATGGTAATAATTTTTTAAAATAATATTAACACCATGGCTGAAAATTGTTGGAATTTTAAGGATTTTCATAGAGGTGATATTTTATCTTTAATGTCATCCTTGGAATTTTAAGGCTTTTCAGAGACATGATATTTTATCTTTAATACCATGCCTAAAAATCGTTGGAATTTTAAGACTTTTGACATTTTATCTTTAATGTCATGTATATCGTTGGAATTTTAAAGTTTTCCAGATCATGATATTTCATCTTTAACATCATTATTAAAATATGTTGACAATTTACCCCGAAAAAAAAAATGTTATTCCAACATCAACACTTTTCGTTTTCAGGGTGTTTTTGCACAAAAAAAAATGGCTTTTACTTCCATTTTTTTAAAAATGTTGAATATTTACCCCGAAAAAAAGAGGTTATTCCAGCATCTACACTTTTCATTTCAGGCCGTTTTTTCATTTTTTGGGGGATTTTGGTCAGAGTTCTCGTTTGATCGGTAACTTCAATTTTTTTGAAATCTTCTTCTTGAAGCCATGAATGATTGAACTTGAGATGGGCCATTAGATTGATATTCCACTCCCATTTTGAAAATAGTAGGTAAGTGATCATATATCCCTTTAGTAGCTATCCATGACTTTTCAAAGAAATAATTGCCAATCAAGGACTCAAAAATAAGGAAGCGACCAATCCTTTTGGATATGGATTCATCATTTATTCTAAAGTTACACCATGTGGGAATTATCTTGGTAGGTCCAACATCCACCAGATTATGACTCTAAAAAAAAGTGAATGAAGAACTCTTCCAAAATGTCTTATCTAGGATGATACCCCCACACCTCCCATAATGATAGAGTGAGATTCAAATCTCCTCCTATAAGAAAAGGAGCATAATAAAAACCTACAAAGCCTACCATTGACTCCCACAAATGTAATCTATTCAAATACAGACCATATATGTTTAAAAATTTAATCAATAATCCAAATTCTTTTACTACCAAATACAATGAGATGGACAAGCTAAGAATTGATGCTAATATTGCTTGAAAATATGTACTTTAAGTTGTTAACAATCCACTAGATGGACCTTTCACATCTAAAGTACAAAATGACTAGTATTTTAGCCAAGGTTCAAAAGGTGCATGAGCTTTAGAACTTGTAATCATCGTTTCTTGGATTAGGATTATCCTTGGGTTATAGGCTCTAACAAGCCTTTTGAGGGAAATTAACTTAAGGGAAACCCCAATCCCTCATGCATTAGATGAAAGGAAGATCATGGGGAAACCTTGTTTAATGCTTACCCTACTCCAAGGGCACTTGTAATAATGTAATGTTTACCTCTTTTGATGTTGAGAAAATCTTATGTTGATATTTTGATAGGTAGGGTTTCCTCCCAACCTAGGGATCAAGGGAAATGTCCATGGCTAACACACCTATTGAGGACAAATCCTTCTTTATCCTGTATTTAGACCTGAGGTTGTAATCGTTTTTGGAAGAACCAATGCTATGTTTAGATGGCATGAATTAAATTTTGAGCCCCCTTCTAAATGTAAGAACTCCACAAACATTTTTAATTCTTCCATATTAAGAAGCGAGTTAGGGACATCTTTCGATGAAATAGGGGGATCCTTAAGCGAATATGGAAAGGAAGTATGAACATAATTAAAGGCTAGGGGATGAGAATTATTACTATCAATATATACACATATTATTCAAGAAATGATCTTCTATCAACAAAGCAACCCATTGGAGACAAATGGGAAGGCAAAGAAATAAGCTCTTACCAATAGTTTTGATCTAGGTGGATGTTGGTGGCCACCCACCTATCCCACTTGGACCCCCACCAATGTCTCTTTCATTTTTTCAGTTTCCTTAATTGTAGCATAATTTACTATTTTTAGCAATTTTTGGGTCCTAAACTTCTAGAGCCGTTTTGAGGCCCTAAACGACATTTTTTTGGCAATCTACCACCAATGACTTGTTAGAAGTAAATTTTTTTGTCATAGTTCTCGGAGAGATATTTCCAACGGGGTATCATGTGCATCGAACGGAGATAATATGACCAAGTCATGACCCCGGGAAGTTGGCTGCCCAACTAACCCCAACAGGGCCCATAAACTCTTGGTGTTACATCTCCTCGGGTTAGGGTTTTGGTTGTTTAGGGTTTGCTCTTATTGTTCAATAATAAAAATGCCCTTGAGCCTCATTGTAACACAGTTCAGAGGCATGTAGCCGCCACATCTCTTCTCAGAGATAAGATACCATCGCCCGAGCTAGTTTATTTCCATTTCTGTTTGTAAGCATATTTCAGTATTTTACATTAATGAAATGAAGTATTATTTTTGCTGCATCTCTGTATTTATGGTTATATATGTAATTTGTTGCGTTCTTGTTTAAATTCAGATCAGTGGTATCAAAGTAGTCTTCTCTTTCTCTGTTTTTCTTTGCATGTCCCCAATGAAGTAGGGATATAAGGAGTTAGGGCTTGAACTGGTCAAACCTTTGCAAGACTAGCCTCACAAATCCCGTTGACCTCCCATGGCGGATGAAAAGAAAGACGAGGGGGTAGGAGATCCTATCAAAATCTTGCTCAAAGAAGCCCTTGAGTGACAAAGGAACGCGATGATGGACAAATTTTCCCAAATCCTTCAACGACTACCCAGGGGCGAGGCATCTAGCAGCTACTTTAGAAACGCCACACCCTTTAGGTACAAGTTAACTTTGAAATCCCCATATTCGAGGGTCAAATAGATGCATACACCATAGATAAATGGTTGAACCTATTAGAAGGATATTTTTCTATTCATGATTTTTCTAGCCAAGAAAAGATTACTTTTTCTCTTCTCAAAGCCGCCCCCCACGTCAAGGATTGGTGGGAAACCTATTGTGGGTAGAAGAATGAAAGTACAAATTCACTGTTTTTAGTTGCTCCCACTTGGAATTCATTTCAGGATGCCATCAAGGAGCAGTACTACCCTTTCGGGAGCCATGAGGACAAATACATAAAGTGGACCACGCTGCAACAGGGAAGGGACCAAGATGTGGCAGAGTTTACCAATGTTTTTCATACCTTGCGCATGAAGTTGGGCATCAAGGATTCTGAGAAACATTTGGTACTCAAGTACCTCGATTGCCTACATAGATACATCTAGGACGAGATGGAGTTCTTGGACATCTCCTCGCTCGGTATGTCATACCAATACACTGTCAAGATCAAGCAGAAGTTTAAATAGAAGAAGCAAGACTTTGGATCAGTGAATCTGAAGCAAGGGAAAGGCTTCCCCAAATCGCAGAAGCAAGGAAAAAGCCAAGACGGTGTGACCCAAGACAACCTGTCGAAGCTGCAAGAAAAGAACAACACCACGGAGTCAAAGAAGGACACAGGAAAGTGGTGTGAGTTCCATAAGAGCCCCACTCACAACACAAGTGAGTGTCAGGCCAAGCATTCGCTGGTGGCCGAGTTGATGGCTTCAGAATTAGATGCATGGTCCAACCCTGAGTCAGAACCCGATAAGAGGAATGAAAAAGGGAATCATATTATTGATGTGGAGCCGAGTGCCACTGTTGCGACCACCAAGGTCCAGAAGAGTGAGCTTGAAGATACAGAGGAGGGGGAGCGTCTCTTCCACTCACAGATGTGGTTGAAGAGTTCTCCACTACAGTTCATTGTCGAAAACGGGAGCCAAAAGAACCTCATTTCAGTAGAGGTCATGAAGTGGTTGAGCCTGCCGACTACACCACACCCGCAGTCGTATAGTATCGGGTGGCTTCACTAAGGATGAGATCTCCGAGTCCGCTAGCAGTGTCGTCTTCCCTATAGCATCAAGCCCTTCACAAATGAGGTATTGTGTGATGTAGCACATCTTGATGTTTGTGATGTATTATTAGGCCAACCATACTTGTGGAAGCGACATGTTGTGTATGAGTTAAGGCCTCGCGTTGTTATTATTTCTTTGGGTAATTCATTAAACAGGATACCGGAGGTAGCCCCACCTACCACCACCTCTTTGATCTCTACTAAGAAATGCAGTAAGATCATCTCCCAGACTAGGAAATATATTTTCTTTAAGGTTAACTCTCAAAGTAAGGGGAATATCGTAGCCACATCCATGGCCCCTGGGAAGGGTTCCTCCATCGAGCAGAACCAGGTGGATACGGTCATGAAAGAAGACAGGTACATCTTCTCCTCACCCATAGGGGTATCGTCTATCAGGTTAAGAATTCATTTGATCTGACTCTCAGAGCACCTCTACTACTTGTGTATACATCGTTACAATATCCTTATGAAAGTATTTCTTAAGTTATCACATTTTTTGATGAAAATAATTAACCTTCCTTGGACTAAAAAATGATAGACCTCCACTCATTTTTTGACCCAAATTTTCCTGAACTACGACTTGAGAAATGAAGATTTAACACTAGATATTTGTATGTAACCCAAATTATGGTAAGCACAACATCTGAATGTGAGTTTTATAATATATTTTTTGAATCCATTATCTACCTCTAAACACCAACTCAATTTCTTCTAATACCCCTTCTCTTAGGTCCAATTCCACTTGTATCAATGCTAACCTCCTTTTGAACTTGGATCCCAATTTGTTTCTAAAACTACAAAGCAACCAAATTTATTTCCAATTAAGGACAATAGTTCTTCATGTCAGAAGATGAGAGGGAACCCCATCAAAAATTCCCACACCTTCTAGATATAACTTGGATCTCTATAAGGGTCAAATTTCATGTTCCATTTCTATAACATAAGGCTTGACAAACCCTGGCTCTAATCCTAGCCAAAAATATTCTCCATACAAGAACTTGTATGCAATAGAAAAAAACAACCACTCCCTAACTAACACATAAAGCTTTGGAATAAGTCCAAGGAAAGGGGCCCAAGTTTCTTTCAATAAGCCCTCAAAAGTGGCTAAGTGCACAATCTTACCATTGAAGCAACCCACAACAACTTTTCTCAATACTTATGGAATTTCCACAATGCTCATGTCTTTTCCCACCACCATTCACCTTATCCTTTCTTACTTTGATACAATTTTTTAGCCATTGTTTTGTTTTGTCCCCAAATCATTGGATAGCTAGACACCTATCTAATTTTTTCCTAGATAGTAGGAGAGGAGATGGGGAATTGGAAAGAAAATCTATCTCGAGTCTGGATAGCATGATGTATTCTCTATATTTCCCTAAATGTGGGTGTTATACTTTCCACCTCATCATTTTTCATGGAATTGATGGGATAATTAAGAAAATAATTGACTTATGACAAGGACAACCTAAGTGTCTTGTTGGTAAATGCAAGACATCCCTGAATGCCAGTAGTATAAAACATCCTTTCATATTTTAATTGCAAGTGAAATATTTGGATTAAACTAGGGTTGTAGTCCACTACATCTTCTTCTACAAATGATTATTTAATTTGGCACTTGTCTAGGCAAGGCCATGCGTTATGTAAGTGATAAAAACCACTTGCAGAGAAAAGGAAAGGGTTACCAGAGAAAGAATCATTGATCTGGCATAACAACTTCTAGAATGCACAATGAATCTAAACATACTTTATAAGCTAGGGGAGGACCTACATAACCCTTATACAAATAAACTTGATAGAAAAATATTCATAAGCCTTAAACCTACAAACCGTAGATCCCTAAACCATCCTGTAATTTATATATTATTACCAATTTTATTTATTTGTGAGAATACAAGCACCCTTTCAATTTTAATTGTAATAATATATTTGAGCACAAGGATTAGTTCATATATTATACCATTTTCATTTATTTATAGAAATACAAATAACTTTGACATGGAGGGGATAAAAATTTAAACCTTGATCTCTTCCTTGAAAAGTAATATCTTCATTATTCTATTACTAGTATAGATTCATTTTAACCACATATCTAGCAAGAGCCAAGAGGGATCAAATCTCTTGAGGCGCAAACCCGTTTTATATTGCAAAATTTTAAAAATTTTCACCTTCGATGATTGCATCCCTCTAGAGACTTGATAGATGATGGTTAGGATGAAAATCTCTCTCTCTCTCTCTCTCTCTACAATGAATAAAATAGCTTAATTATGAAATGAAAGGGTCAAGATGTAAAATAATGATATTTGAAATGCTATAACAATAATAATTTATTTTTTCAATTACTTTATTATTATTATTATTATTATTATTAACAACCACATATAATATGTAAAATTTTGAAATTGAAATAATTTAGTTAACACGAGGATTGAGATATTTTACTTATGGATTTCATTGTTCACATTCTTTTTTTAATTAATGTATTTTTAAATACATTTCAATATTACTTTCAATCTTTTTACTTTGTGGTTCATATATATATATATTTTTTTTCAAGTTTTATATTAAATTAATTAGTTAAAATATATATTAAAATGGTTTATTTACATATCCAATTGAAATATGAAAATATGAATAATATAAACTTTATTTTCTTTTTGTTTTAATTACTTTAAAATAATTTTAAATGTTGAAATAAAATTATCTCATTTCATATGGACATAGAAATATTTTATTTATAACTTAGAGTGAGAGTGAAGTATTTTTACCATCATTTCTTTGTATTAGGTTGTAAATATCAACATCCAATAAAGCAAACACAATTAGAGTGAGACTACATATATAATACTTTTAAGTGAACCTAACCAAATATGTATATTTGTTTTTTATTTTGATTATAACTGACATTATTTTTTTAATTTAAATAATATTTTATTTTTATTTTAAAAGAATATGTGTCAATTCCACGTTAGGCACAGACGAAATTACACATCGCTGATCTGCATTGGATGATTATATTGTTTTTCATCCATCTTGATGCATTTGGAGTGGAAAAGTGGAGGAATTAGCTCATGGGACCATTTTTACTGGCAAGACCTAGTTTGGGAAAACAGGGTCTGAAACCTTCCAAGAGTGTTTTGAGGCATCAAATGACATTTTTTGGGGGTAAAAATTTACTGATTTAGTGTGGAAACATTTCATGCTATTCTACACACAAATATCTTACCAACAATGCAAGAAGAACGTCAATCAGAATCCGTATGCAAAAGTTATGCTACTCAGACATTGACCTTCTTGTTTTCACATAGAGGATGCCATGTCAGCCCCCATTATTCATGGAACAGGGACTAGCCACGTGATTATTATGTAAAAGACTCTATAATACTCTATATTGTAACTCTAGTTAAGATTTGATGTAGTCAAAATTAACCACTAGTAGGCTATCAAGCTGTGTTATAACTGGGCCACTAGGAGGAAGAGGCATTCCATTCTTTTGAGAGCATTTTGTTCCATAACTAAGAAAATATAGCCAAGAGAGATAGGAGGTAGAGCAAAAAGTTAGGATCTATGCACTGTAGTAGCTCACGGGCCACATACATTACTTCTTTGTACTTGCAACCATATTTCCAGGTAGAGAAAGAGAGCGAAGCGACTTCACCTTCCAGCTGGGTTTTCTCCAGAAAGGGTTTCCGAGAGAGCATATCTTGTGTCTTATGTGTGTTTGTGAGCTTATTTTGTTGTTCTATACTTTTTTGCATAATTACAGTTAAATATACAAATCTAGAATTTTAATAAAACTGTAATAGTGTAAAATTTCAGTATTTTAATATATTATTATCGAATTTGTTGTGATGAACTGTCCAGAGGAATATCCATGATAGTTTACGGATCAATCTGCCTCATACTGGACTGTAGAATGAGCCTTTCAGCTCAATAAGTTAATCACTAATTTTAGTTTTATAGAGTTTTTTATTATTCACATTTTCAATCAACTTCTTAAAAAGTATAAACATTTTATGAGACACGTGAAAATTAATCATGACGACCATGACACATTTCATTTCACTGAGAGGTGCTTTCTAGCATGGAAGAGATGTTGTAATGTAATGTAAACATTTTGAATTAGTCAAAATAAAGACATATAATTAAAAATTTAAAAATAAAAATGTTGAGGTCAAATTATTTAAAATAAAATTAAAATTAAAAAATTATAACAAATTAATGCTTATAAAGACTGTTATGTAAAATTGAGGTCACAAAGTCAATTTACCTTTGGCAGTTTTTGGTCTCCAGGTTTTGACAACTTATGATTTTGCCAATGGTGTGTGATGTAATATAACCTATTTAAAGGCTTGAATAAATATCTCTCTCTCACACACACACACCCACACACACACATAACCACTCTAGATCCAATTTAACTCCAGATCTATCAAGTGCTGAGAGGGATTAAATCTTTGGAGGTGCAAACCTTTCCTCAATTTTTACACTGAAAAGAGAAGTTTTCACCTTCATATATTTGATCCCTCTCAGTGCTTGATAAATACAAAGCTAAAATGGATCTACACTGATTTACGTATACGAACTCAACTATAATAATATCACCCTCTAAGCATTAATATCCAGAGGTATCTTTGCCATTACCTCTAGATTTGTATAGGGTTCTTTGTCATTAATATCACCCTCTAAGCATTAAACTCAATTTCACGTGTATATTTTCATTTTACTCAAAAGTTTAATTGCGCAGAGAGGCGCCCTCTAGCCTAGTATCATAGAGATGTTGTAACGTAAGGTCATGTAATGCATTGTAAACATTTTTACTTAGTCAAGATAAAAAAAATGAAAATAACCCCATGATAGACAATTTTACTCGATCAAAATAAAATAAAAATAAAAATAAACTCTAAGCTAAAATAAAAATAACTTTAAACTAAAATAATAAAGTAAACTTGACTTGGTCAAGTTACTAGTGGTTTTTGAGCTCTAGGTTTATGAGAATCCATGATATTCATGTGGAATATAGCCTATTTAAAGGAGGAAATTAAACCAACGCCTATTTAAAGGAGGAAATTAAACCATCCTCGATCCATCTTAACTTCAGATCTACCAAGTGCCTAAAGGGATAAAATCTCATGAGACACAAACATATTTTAGAGTAAAAAGAAATCTGAGATCCCTCTCGGCCCTTAGTAGATCATGAGTTCAAATGCATCTAGGCATTATACAAAAATACCTAATCAATTCATACTTTAATTACAAAAGGTGGTCAAATATCCTCTTGCTATTTATAAACTCTCAAAAAAATGATGATTTAAATGAAAATTTTTGGTATGTTTTTGTGCCCAGAGGTGCTCTCCAATGCAATATGGAAGAGATGTTGCAATGTCATATCTTATCCTATCCTATTTAACATTTTGACTTGGTCAAATTACATAAAAATAAAAACTAGCGTAGATCCATTTTGACTTCAAATCTACTAAGCGCCTACAGGGATAAAATCTCTTGAGGTGTAAACCTCGTTTAAAGTGAAAAGAGATTTGATCCCTCTATGCACTTGGTAGATCCGAAGTGAAAATGGATCTAAGATGGTTTGCTTATTTTATATATATATATATATATTGTTTATCAAGTTGTCTCTTATTCCGCAAGCTTGACTGTGGCTTGAGGAGCTGCGACCTAGGGTCATCTAATCTATCAAAGTCACTCAAGGATTGCACCTAGCCTAGGCCACACCAGCCCTATGTTGACTGGATTTTTTATCATGTCTCCTCCCCCTAGCATAGGGCACAACCACCCCCCATGAGTTTTGATCCTGGTTCGCCTTGCTAACAAGGCCCATCCTCAACCGATTGTGCTAGTGGGACTTGAAAATTATAAATATAATTATTAATTTTATTATTTTATTTTATTTTTATTTTTATATTTATATAATTTGAATAAGTCAAAGTGTTTTGTTACTAATTATAATTGTAATATTTTCTTTTTTTATTTTATTAATTTATTGTTAATTTTTATTTTTATGTAATTTGACTGAGTCAAAATATTTAACTCGAGAAAACATATGGAGAAAACATTACTTACATACTGGGCTGAAGAGCACCTCACATGAAATAACTTATTATTATTATTATTATTATTTACCTTTATTATTTTTCTTGTAGAAATTAATAGAAATTTGCCATTATTGATGAATTCAAACTAAAAATAAGAGATTATAAATTTCCTCTATGATATTTTTGTTGGCATTAAGGCTAATGTGTTGTCCTTGATGGAAACCTACTTAATAAAGACATCAACATTGTGTTATCATGATGATTATGGAACTAATGCAGATTGGTAAAAATGCTACAGATGTTATGAACAAAGAAATAAAAGTGCAGAGACAAATGGATGATAAAGGTAAAGTTTGAGAAAATATACGCATGTCCTATGAAGAATGGTTGTGTACATATGTAGTTCTTGTGAAGAAAAATCACGTACAAAATCTGAAGCATGGTAATCTAGAAACCAAGGGTCATTACCATGGTATTGGCCCATAGTAACTAGAGCGACACCGATTATTTGATATCGTCAAAGAATACTAAAGGCACTACCGAGGTATTTATCTAAGGTATTGGCTAAGGAAAATACTATACAAAGAGATAGATATCAAGAGGTTGTGTGTGCAAGTAGTGAGTTATACATGTGGGATACGATTTAGAACAAGTGTGCACCAAATGACAAAGTAGCTAATAATGACAAATCTGTAAAGGTTGCAGAGAGTGAAATTGTGTTTGTAGTGAAATTTTTCAAATCTGTACATAGGTGTGTTTGGTAATAGTTGCATACATACATGGATCTATCTTTGTAGGGTCACATATATATTTTGCGATTTTTTTTTTAGTATGTGAAGATCTATACACAAGTGTTGTGTATGGTAAGCACATACATACACAGATATGCCTTTTGGAAGTAGCGTATACAAAATAGGATTTGAATTGATGCTTAATATTTACAATTGATGATGTCTATTTTATTCGTTGTTGTCTATTGATGAAGTCTTGATCATGCTAATATCTATTTGACAATGTTGGTTGGGTTGGTTGTTCATGATTGGAATATTGCTTAGTAATGATGCTACAATTTGGTGATCTGTGATTGGTTCAATGGTCTAAGAATAGTTTAGTACTTGATTTAGTGGTTACTTCAATATTGTAGTAGTCAATGATTTGAGATATGTGCGTAGGTCTTATGTAGAGGAAACACGTATATATGCGGGTGTGCCTGAGAACAATAACGTATACATTTTGATGTATGTCTGATCAGGGTTTGCAAGAACAACACTGTGTTTCTGTGATGATGAACAATGTATGACTTGGTATATTTATGAGTAGTTGTGCATTGGTATGATCTGGTTATGATTTTATGGATTGGTTTGATCTAGTTACTATAGTTGATTGAGATTGGTTTGCTAATAATATAGTGATTCAATTGGTTATGTGATTAAAGTTCAATTCAATATTCAGTTTGATATTATGCTTAATGATGGGTGTGGGTCCATTATGAAAATATGATGAAAGGTGGCATACAGGTTTGATGTTTTGAGTTAGGTGGATCCAGTATGAAATATTATGAAATGTGGTCCACGAAGAGGAGCTAAGGGTTAGAGCCTTCAGTAAGGAAGTGAGAGCTTCCTTCCAGTGGTAGCTGGTAAACTTATTCAGGGGGTAGGTTCTCCCTTCCAGTAGGAGCCAGTAAACAAGATCAAGTGGTTATATCTCCCTTCTGGTGGGTGCTAGATAATGAGAGAAGGTTGTAGCCTTCTATAGGTGGATAACTGCATACTGGTAAGAGTCTGCACCAGTAAAATATTGTAAGAGTATTTTATTTATATAATAAGAAAGAAGACAAAGACGATGACAACAAGGGTTTTCTCCCACATTGGGTTTCCACCTAAAAATCTTGGTGTTCTCATGTGTTGTTTTGTTTCTTATATGTGATGGTTTATTTATCTCTTTAATGTATATTATATGTTAGATGAAATTAATAATGCATTGGTTAAAGATAAACAATTGAATAAATATATGAAAAGATGGTTAACTAGATATACACTGTTTTCTTTCATTGAATTCGTGCACAGACGTTTGCTGCATGAATAGCAGTAGCGTGCATAACTCAAAATAAGAAAATAAAAAGTTAAAATGAGTTTAAAAAACTGATTCACCCCCCTCACCCCCACCCCCCTAGTATTTTTCCCAAGTATAAGAGCAGGGCACTCGAGTAGAATCTTAATCGCTTAAAAGTGGATTAGGGACAATGGGAAATAAGAAAAAGAAGAAGAAGGTAATTCAAAGGAAGAAGTCAGTTCAAGAAAACTATGGTAGTGAAAGCGATATATCAAATGCACTAATATATGACAACAAATATTACGATTCAAGAGCACCCCACTTTCCATTGATCAAGAATGAAGAAGACGGTAACAAAGAATTATTAGGTGCTAGTTTTTGTTCTACTTGTGATCCATTTCCATGTTCATGTAACTATCATGATAGTGAATCAATTGATATTAGCCTTTTCGGTAAAAGTGAAGATAGTCATTATGCAGAAAAATTAGATTAAAAAATGATGGCCCTAGTTACAGAAATTAAAAGGCTCACATGTGAGAATAGAGATAATCAAAAGTTACTACAACTATTTGATGAAAGGGACTGTACCTATAGAAAAGAGATTAGCAGGTTAAAGAATCAGTTGGAATAAGGAAGCAAAATTCAAGAAGGAATTAGGAAACAGTATAAGGAAAAGGAAGATCAATGTCAAAGACTGTAGGATGAAGTAGTTCCATTAAGAAATAAATTGAATAAAGAGGATACAAAAATCAAAGAGCTGAAAGAAAGAACCAGTTACTGTGAAGGACTTGAAGCATAAATCATCTCTCTCAAATCTGATCTTGAAAAGTCAAACAAATGATATGAGGAGATTCTTCAAGTATTTGAAGAACAAGAGAATGAGTTGAAGTAATAGATTATCAAATTAAGGGAGAAAGCAGAAGAAGGAAGATTACGAAAGGTTGAAGAAGGAATGAGGAAGTAGTACCTAGAAAAGGAAGAACAATACCAAAAACTAGAGGTTGAGGTAAACATTCTAAAAGGTAAATTAGAAGAAAAGGATAAGCAATTGAGATTTCAAGATAGCTCAAAGATTTTTGATAACATTGTTTGTAGCCAAAGGCCTCCTTCCATTAAATTTGGTCTTGTTATTCATGAAATTGTAAAAGGAGATTTTAGTTCACAAGCTCATGGAAGGAACTTGAAGGATAAGGAGATAAGAAATGAACCAGATCAACATCCAAGGAAAATAATTTTTCAAAGGAAACCATTTGTTCCCAATAATAAAAATATTAATCCTCTGATCAATGATGTTGAAAATTTTACATGTCATAACTATGGACACATTGCAACAAATTACAAAGTAAATTTCCATCTCAAGCAAATAGTCGCTTCACAGGAAGATCCTCATCTCCAAGGTACTTAGGTTTCTTTAAGGGACATTGTTTTGCTTGCAACATGTTTGGTCACAAAGATATTGATTGCAATAAGAGGAATATGAAACCGAAGTATTATAATTTATCTGCTCCCTTTTCTGGTCATATAAGATGTTATACTTGTAACAAGTTTGGGCATGTAGCAAAAGAATGTAGGAACAATTCAATGGATCTCCACAGATAACATGGAAATCAATCAGATAAAAATATTGGATTCACCAGCACTGTTACACATTATTTTGTCACACCTCCTGCACTTCCATGTGACATATCCTGAAGTGGCCGAAACATGACCATAATGTAGTGTACTCATTCAGATATGCAAGTCAGATCCTCCCTAAGGCACTGATTGGAAAATTCCTTGAGCTTCCCCTGAAGGAAATGGCTCTAAAACCATAATTTTAGAATCATCGCTCTTATGATATTGAAAACTGTGATGGTCGCTAGTTGCACTATACTAGCCCTGCGATGCCATCACTATGTTTGACTGGATACATGCGATGATCCCTAAAAGGAAATTTTTCCAAAGAGGATGAGAAGCTTCGTGATCTAGAAGCTTCCAGAGCAACGAGTTGGAGGTTGTTCAACTTGGATGAGGTCGAGTTCTCTCAACTTGGTCTTTTGGTCTTATCCTTATGAGCTACCTCCTTGAGATGAGGGCCTTCTCCTATATTTGGAGAGATCCTAACTCCCTTTCCTTGCCTATATATTCATCCTCTCCCATTCCCAAATGCTTGGTCTTTGGCTATTTGCACCCTTATGCTGAGATTGTGCCTACATGCTACTCATTTGGCTTGGAGAAGGAGTGCTTGGAGACCTTAAGCTTGGACTTTGACATTCATTCAAGGAGATCCTATTGACATCAAGGCTTGGTCGTATGCTTCCTCCTTTATTTTATTAATATACAACTGTTGGTTCATTTTCCATAAATTTGTATGCTTATGTATCATTTATCTTAATGCTCCTTAATTTGTTAAGTAGGTTACTTTTGATTATTATATTTGTATTTGTGTGTCTTGTTGTGCCTTAATCTATTTTGCAGGTGTTTAAACGTTGTGAGCAGCAGGACCAAGCCCGTGATGCAAGTGATTCAAGGTCTTCAACAAAGAAAGACGTGATAGCATCAGAACGTGGTAGGTCATCTTCTTCGTCTCTTATTTCAATTGTAACTTAGGAAAGTGTCTAGTAGATTGTCATGTAGGTTGCTAGTCCCACTCATTGGGCTAGAGGGATCATCTCTGTCTGTAGAGAGGATTGCCTAGAAAACAAAATGGAGACTCCACTGGGGAGAATACCAAAGTTCCATATGAGAGCATGGGGGCAGGTATTTTTAAAGGTTCTACTTTAATGGGTACTTTTTCTCTCCCACCTTTGAATATCACTTCAATCAATATGATCTTTGTTTCTACAGGTCCTTGGATTATTCCTTCTCCAGATCTGATTGATTCATTTGGTGATTCTATGCTGTTAAGTCCATTGGAACAAGATTATTAAGAAATTGTCTTGCCTTCAATGGCTGCTTTAGAAAGTCATGTTGTTTTTAGTATGAACCTTTATACTTATGTGGAATCTCCTTGGCTTGGTTCTTGGGATTCCCCGGATCCTTTGAATGAGACATTCCCCATTGACAAGAGTATTGTCGAGGTTATGTCTCTTGACGAAACACCTTGGAAAGATATTCATCATCGTTCTTCATTTCTTCCAAGCCTAGGTGAGATTCCTTCGTGTCTTGAAGCTTTCGTTTCTCATAAACCGACACATCCACTTCAAACACTTGTTTTGGTGCACAAAGTCTTTTTTGAAGGTAATATGGGAAATATTACTACAAAATTTCCTGCTAACATTTTAGTTCAACTTGAACTTGTCAAAATCTTTCAATTAGGGGCACCTTTTCCTCATCATGAGATTAAGTTTTTCTTGCCTCCTTTCATGAGATTTTTTCACCGAGTTTCTACCATTTGATCATTATTGAAACGAGGTATTCATCCTATGACTCGTAACCCTCACTCGCCCGGGGGTCATGGGGGCATAACCATTTATGCATTTTATTCCATTATTTGGCCAAGTCGATGCTTACATATCATGTTAACGGTGAAAATTCGATTTTATTCACTGTTGATCGATTACTTGAGTCTGCGAATAGACTCCATCTGAAATTTTTACGCGTGGTTATCCATGTAAATATTACTTTTTGTACATTAGTATGTGAATTCAATGGTGTGCGTTTTTTTTTTGGTGTGATTGTTTGCTTTGCAAACATGTGTTTTATGCTTACCTTGTGTTCCAATCAGTTTGCAGATGTCTTCAAATCATTATGTTGGTTTTGTTGATGGTGCTTGTTGTAGCACATGGAATTTGTCTTCCGCAGCTTGGGCACTCTTTTCCCCTGATGGCGAGTTGGTCGATTTACAAATTATTTGCCTAGGATGGACAACTGATAATATTGCCGAATACAATGCAGTCATTGAAATGTTGTCAGAAGCAGTTTCTCTTGGCATTAGAAATTTCGTTGTTAAATTAGACTCATAACTCATTGTGTTACAATTAAATAATCATTGTTCAACAAGAAATCCACAAATTTTGTGTATGTATCTACGTGTTCGATTACTGTAAAGAAATTTTCATTTTATCACATATCAACATATTCCACGCAATTTGAATACATTAACATATGCATTAGCAAATTATGTTCTTGATAGACATTTGCGTAATTTATAAAACTAATCATATCATCATGATACACAGACACATAAGTATAAAATAAAACATGCTTATATATATATATATATATATATATATATATATATATATATATATATATATATATATATATATATATATATATATATATATATATATATATATATCACGTCTGTCAGAGTGTTTAACATCAAAATCTCAAAAAATAAAGTGTTCCGAGACACATGGATTTCAAAGCCTACAACATGTGCAAAAAAAGCTAGAATAACTATGCGCCTGCATGATGTTCGCAATAACACGAGACTGCCCTAATCACTCAACCTAATAGCTGACGTAGTCTTGAATATACCCCTATTGTGTGCCTCTAGTATCGCAATGGCACATCGTCTATAGTTGTGTATTCTGGAATCCCTCAGGTGATCACATCTAGATTATGTTCCATCTCTACTATGGGGTCCACTCCTTCCTCATAGGGAGCATCTACTACTTGTTGGGCTACTTGTCGTGCTATTGGCGACATGGGAGGCAGCCTTTCTGGTCCAACATTTGCACATTTATCGCAAGTTAAATCTCAGTTACACTTTCACAAAAAAAAAATCATAAAAAACTTGAAAAATCCAAAAACCAAGTTTTACTTGCAGTAGTCCATTGTTCACCTAGTGGTAGAGGTAGATCTGGGTCCCATATGAAACCTATGCCTGCATAGGCATAGTCATCCACAATGATCAGTTGGCGATGCAAACAAATAAAAAATTGTGGAGGAAAATGCATCTGCTAGCCCCCTCCTCCTCGAGGCATGAGTTCACTCCATCTGACCAGCCTCAGATCTTGTGGAGCAGGATCTGGTACCTCTATCCACTGATACCAAAATAGGGGTACACACTCTAGAAAGAAAGTAACCAGAATTGACCTGAAGCCAAATTGTTTCAAGTTTCCTCACTTACCTTTGGTCAGTTGCCTCTTCATATTGGCCAGTAACCCCCCACACCAGTTGAATACTATTGGAGTAAGGCATTATATTGCATCCCAGAATTGGGATTTCAAAGTCTCATGTAAAGCCTGCGTCCCAGATACATGAGATATGGTGTATAGGATCGTTCTCAAGGAAATACTATCGCCTGTCGCTATCTTCACCTTCCCACCCATTGTCATCTCGACACTTGGGCAATGTCTCCTAATTAGAGCACTAGTGCTCTCAGCTCCTGGGCGAGATCCGAAGAGTTGAAATCTTTATCCTCTTTTAGACAATCCAATAATGAAGTAAATGTATGTCTCTTTGAATTCCAACTCTTCTTCCCCAATAATGAATATTTCCTGATCAATATCCCATAGACTGATCAAGTAGTGTAGCAACTCATTTTGGGCTCTGAGTCCTGTAGTTCTAAAGAATTTCAGCAGCCCATAGTTCCTCAAAGCATTTACACATTCTAGATCTTGGGCTGCCTAATGGTCTTCTGCCTCATGGCCTCTTTCCTTCCATTCAAGGACCATGTTGGCAAAAATCTCCTGCAAAACATCATTAAACATCAGTTAAATTTTTTTCCATGGATTAAAACTCATATATCTTGCTCTAAAAGGAAGAATTTTCCCTAAAAATTCCGCCCCATGATCATCGCATCTATTTTTATTAAACACGCGATGCGATCGCGAGGGCCTTTCGACTAAGGGGTGACCATCGCGAGTCCGATAAGAAAACCACAATGATCTCCCACACTGTTAAAAATTAAAATCCCTCCTTCTGGCAAGAAAAAATTTGATGAAAATGCATAAAAATGTAATAAAATGCAAGAGCAAAGGTAGAGCTCTTACCTGTTGCTGACGGTTCAAGAAATGATGCCCTGGATCTCCCACACTATTCGCCTAAAAATCGAGGAAAATGGGGTAAAAATGCACTCTTAAACTTACTCCAGTGAAATGGTAAAAATGTTTTTACTTGTAGTCTATTTATAAGTTTTAATTTCATTTTTGCCAATATTTTATTAATAATTTATTATTTTTTCTCAATATCAGTGATCGATGGTTATCTTTGTGCAGTTACAGGCAATGTTTGGTGGATACAATGATTATTCTTGACTGATTCAATGATTTTTTTCTTTATCTCTTTTTTCGGACTTGTTAAAAACAAACGAAAAAGGAACCCCCCTGGAGTCATCTTTAAGCTCTTTTTTGACTCTCGAAACATGAAAAGATCACTGAGTACTTGTCTTTTCGAACTCATTAAATTAAATTAATTGATGTTGTCTCAGTATACGTTTACCCCTTTTTTGGGCTGAGATTGACTATTTACGAAAAAGGTACACCTTGATCGACATGGTGAAGAGGTTCTCTTGAATATTGTTTTCTAGCTTTCCGAGTTTGGGGAAAAAGTTACAAAAAGCAACATGATGGAGTTTTATTTTTCGTCTCTTTTTCAAACTCTCTAAATATGAAAAAGATACCAAGTTATTCTTCCATTAGACTTGTTAATTTTTTTTACGACGAAAGACTCGTCACCATGATGAGACCGAGTTTCTACTTACTAGGGCTCGTAAAACTTACTAGGATGGATTCATTCGAAGAATGAACGTACATGACAAGCATATGCTATCCCCTTCAAGCTTGTGATAAAAAATAATTGGGGTACTCGCTAGAAATAGTGGAGAAAAATGAAAATGAATCATCCTTTGTATAGGCAACATGTCGCTCTTGAACATGACACTCTCTTGCTTCTCGTGTTGGGTTTGGGATATCCTCACTCAGTCACTTTTCCTCCTGGGTTTGGGTGATCCATTTTTACCTCTCGTATGACTATTCCATTTCGTCATCACGACCTTTAGTCCTATGTTGAGTCAAACTTTGCCACACTTCGGAGTCGTGTCGCCAATATTCAAGAGAAGTCCTATCTACAGTGTATTACCTATACATTGTCTGACCCTTTTCTACAGTTTAGGATCTTATTCATTTCATTCCACTTTATTCCTTGTTTCATGTCGATGATGGGGGAATCATCATCGCCCTCCTTCGATGGGTCACTTCCTGTCGACTTCAACTCATTATCCAAGAAGATGACTTAGAGACTCCCTTTTAGTATGGCAAGTTCTTCTCATTCGACGACATGTTTTCATCATTGACCTTTGATCAAGTGATTCCACGAGTGTTCGACTTCAACTTCGTTTTTCACATTCATAGATTATACTGTCGTACCTTTAGAGCCATTGTCATTATTGATGGTTTCTCTCGTGCCTATTAACGGTCCACATCATTGGACAGTAATCAAGTTTTTTTCTAGCATGTTCGACTTCGACACATTCAGTCACATGTTAGAATTCATACTTTGATCGGGTTGGGATGGAGTGCAAGACCCTAAGTCTTGTTTGATATTACTCAGGCTGCGTGGAGCTATGTATTATTCATGATTGTACACATGTTTCTGCTATACGTATGATTGTGACCATACCATGGGACTTTACATTTAGGATGATCCCTCTATATTGGGTGGCTGTGTCCATACCTTGGATCTTAGATTTACCGATGATCCTTGTCATTCGGATGGTTACGCTCATACCACATATCTTTTTTATATCCCTTTATCTGGATGGCTGCGTCCATACCATGGATTCATGTTTGATACCAGATATATATATGTATATTCATCCTTGATTTGCAGGTCTCCTAAAAATGTTTGTTCTCGTCCTTGCAAAAGCTCGTAAAGCATCTTAGCCATCACTCCATGTTCTGCCTTCATGCTTTAGGGGGCATCTGTTACACAGTGTTTTGTCACACCTCCCACACTTGCTTGTGACATACCCCAAAGTGCTCGAAACATGACCATCATGTAGTGTACTCATTCATATATGTAGCTCAGATCCTCCCTAAGACACTTATTGGAAAATTCCTTGAGCTTCCCCTGAAGGAAATGGCTCTAAAACCATAATTTTAGGATCATCTCTCCTATGATACTGAAAACCGCGATGGTCGCTAGTTGCACTATACTAGCCCCACGATGCCATCGCTCTGTTTGATTAGATACCCACGATGATCCCTAAAAGGCAATTTTCCCAAAGAGGATGAGAAGCTTCGTGATCTAGAAGCTTCCAGAGCGACGAGCTGGAGGTTGTTCGACGTGGATGAGGTCGAGTTCTCTCAACTTGGCCTTTTGGTCTTATCCCTATGAGCTACCTCCTTGAGATGAGGGCCTTCTCCTATCTTTGGAGAGATCCTAACTCCCTTTCCCTGCCTATATATTCATCCTCTCCCATTCCCAAATGGTTGGTCTTTGTCTATTTGCACCCTTATGCTGAGACTATACCTACATGCTACTCATTTGGCTTGGAGAAGGAGTGCTTGGAGACCTTAAGCTTGGACTTGGACATTCATTCAAGGAGAGCCTATTGACATCAAGGCTTGATTGAATGCTTCCTCCTTTATTCTATTAATATACAATTGCTGGTTCATTTTCCATAAATGTTTATCATTTATCTTAATGCTTCTTGATCTATTAATCAGGTTACTTTTGATTATGCTATTTGTAGTTGTGTGTCTTGTTGTGTCTTGATATCTTGTGCAAGTGTTTAAACGTTGTGAGCAGCAGATTCAAGCCTATGATGCAAGTGATTCAAGATCTTCAACAAAGAGAGATATGACAACATCAAAACGAGGTAGGCCATCTTCTTCGTCTCTTATTTCAATTGTAACTTAGGAAAGTGGCCAGTAGATTGTCACGTAGGTTGCTAGTCCCACTCATTGGGCTAGAAGGATCGTCTCTGTTTGCAGAGAGGATTTCCTAGACAACAAGCACTTCTTGTAATATGAAGAAATAATAAGAGCATATAAGGTGTGGCCTTTGTCTTTGTTCATTTGAATATGAAGAAGAGTGGTACACAGATAATGGATGTTCTCATCACATGACTAGAGATAAGGACAAGTTTGAATCTCTTAATAAATACAAAGATGGTAAGGTGATTCTTGGAAATAGTGCTCCAACAAAAGTTATGGGAAAAGGTAGAATCAAAGTTGAGAAGTATGAAAAAGCAATTGATGCATTATTAGTTTAAGGTCTAAATAAAAATATTCTAAGTGTAGTTAAAATAGATGACAAAGGATGTATAGTTGTATTTACATAAACCAAATGTAAATTTATAGATGAAGAAGCTGGAAAGATTATAGCAAGAGGATACAAAAATCTAGACAAATTATATGTGAATTGAGACTTCTGTGATCCATATCAAATTTTTGAAGAATTCTTCGGCGAAAATCGCATGGAGAAATTTTTGTCGACACGTTTCGAACCAACCAGTGTGGTTCATTGTCAAGACAAGTTGAATGAGCAGATCTGGCCTATGCACTTTAAATAGACCGGGCAGAATATCCAATAACTCAGATTTCTCAATAAGGTAACAGCTAAAAAGACAACAGCTCGATTTGGCCTGATAACGGCTAGCTTGACCATGATACGGGGTATTATATTAATTTATATTATTTATTTATTTTATTTATATAAAAGAAATTTCAGTTATTAATATAGAATAAATTAATATATAATAAGTAAATCATAAAATGAATTAATTACAAAAAAATTAATTTTAAATATATTAATAAACTTACATTAATTTAAATTTGTTAGAAATGTATACTATAATAAGTGACCATGATACGGGGTATTATATTAATTTATATTATTTATTTACTTTATTTATATAAAAGAAATTTCAGTTATTAATATAGAATAAATTAATATATAATAAGTAAATCATAAAATGAATTAATTACAAAAAAATTTAATTTTAAATATATTAATAAACTTACATTAATTTAAATTTGTTAGAAATGTATACTAGAATAAGTAAAATTAAAATATTATAATATATTTGAAATTATTTATTTATTTTTAATAATTTATTTATTATAATATTTTAATTTTACTTATTCTAGTATACATTTCTAACAAATTTAAATTAATGTAAGTTTATTAATATATTTAAAATTAAATTTTTTTGTAATTAATTCATTTTATGATTTACTTATTATATATTAATTTATTCTATATTAATAACTGAAATTTCTTTTATATAAATAAAGTAAATAAATAATATAAATTAATATAATACCCCGTATCATGGTCAAGCTAGCCGTTATCAGGCCAAATCGAGCTGTTGTCATTTTAGCTGTTACCTTATCGAGAAATCTGAGTTATTGGATATTCTGCCTGGTCTATTTAAAGTGCATAGGCCAGATCTGCTCATTCAACTTGTCCTGACGATGAACCACACTAGTTGGTTCGAAATGCGTCGACAAAAATTTCTCCATGTGATTTTCGCCGAAGAATTCTTCAAAAATTATATGTGCTAGCAAAGAAGAATTCATGCAGAAATAAGAGGCATAACTCCTCTTCTTCAAATTTAGAGTAAAATAATATGATCCCCATTGTAGTTTATTTTGTTTAAATAGTGATTGCAGAAGTGAATGAGAGGTACATAACCTCATGAACAATAGGTGATGATTATTAGGTTCACAAGATTAGTGATGTATGATCTCAGAGGGAACTATGCATGAGTATCTTGATGATATTTATCTATGTTGGTTTGTTACTCTATTAGTGATATTTACTGTATTGACATTGCATCTGGTTAAGTAACAATGAACAAGAACAAATAGTACAGGTTCAAGCAGATCTTTGACTATATAGAATCAACAATGTACTTTATGTATGCGGGTCTCTTGAAGGACAACCACGTATATGCACAAGTTCTGATCTAGAAAATCACGTATATTTCTCAGTGATGAATAAACAGTGGCACAAATTCAGGGGGAGCCTCTCATATGCTTCTATCAGGTAGTTATTGGTATTCTGGCACTGACATTGGTTTACTACAAAGTGTTAACAATTTCCATATGATGCTTAGGAATGAAGATTGGTTCATGAGTTGTTGCAAATATTATGCTATTGTTGCTAATGAATTGGTTATTTGATGCACTTGCTAATTGATGAGTTGGATATGATCAAATTTGATAAGTTGGCACAGGTTTAGGGGAAGCATTTGTTATGCTTCTAATAGTACATTGTTTGAATTATGGTCTCTTAAGAACTGCATGGTTTAATCACTACTTATTGGCATTGATGAGAAGATATATGCTGCTTACATGTTGGTGATGCTGCCAATCAGTTCTATAGACATGAATTTCATGGATTGCATAAGGAGGATGTTTATATGTTACTGAGTTACACTTAGTGAAGATGTTAATCTTACTTGATACTCTTGATGAAGTATATGCTATGGTAATTATTGATGTTGAAGGTTTTCCTTGTATTTAGATAATATGATGGCATTGTGGTTCAAGAAATTGACATTGTTTCCTATATACATGGAAAGAGCATGCTGATCTTGATGATATGAGGTCAAGGGGATGAGTTGCTAACAGAGCTTTACTGCACTATCTTATGCTAATACTACAATTTCTTGGTGATGCTTGAAAGCATTTCATACTTGGTCACATTTTGATGATGTTGGAAAGATTGATGCTACATTTCCTTATCTTACATAGCTTCTTGATGATGAAGATGTTCGTGCTACTTCTATGTTGCCATGATCAAATGTTCATGTTGTAGGCTCCTATATGGTGTATGGTGTTTTCTGATACTATCATGATATTGATACCTCATTATTGAAGTATCTGGTCTTGGTTATAAATATAATATATGTCTCTTGATGTGAAGGTCATGAAAATACCCATATTGTAAATCATTGTAAAATTCTGTCATGTATGGGCTAGCAAGATCAAGCCATGTTATGTATGTAATCCCATTATGTTGGGACATTGATGTAAAATTTGGATCAAATATTTAACTCCACTGTGTTGGGTGATTGATGTAATCAAGAGTATTTGGTCATAGGAAAGGTCATTTGGTTGAGTCATCAAGTCTTGTACTCTATTGAATACCCTGATAAAGTTCAACATATGCTTAGGGGGAGCATGGTCAGTATGTATTTCTCATATACAAAAGATCAGACCTTCAGGGATCCTCTCTACAAAGGGAGAGAAGTATTCATTCAACATTGGTCAACCCTTTTCCATTAATTTCAAAGGGAGAGAGAATCTTGGTGTTTGGAGAAGAATGCTTTGAGAGAAGCTTGGTGTGTTTTGAGAGCAAACTTGATGTTTGCAGGTGTATTTGTAGGTGGTGTCAAAACACCAAAGTGGTTTCCATCAAGTCCAAAGGGGGAGATATATGGAATTATGGCTAATGTGTTGTCCTTGATGGAAACTGATTTAATAAAGATGCCAACATTATATTATCATGATGATGATGGAACTAGTGCAGATTGGTACAAATGCTACATATGGTATGAACAAAGAAATGAAATTTCAAAGACAAATGGATGATAAAGGTAAAGTTTGAGAAAGTATATGCGAGTCTTGTGAAGAAGGGTTGCGTACATAAGCAGTTCTTGTGAAGCAAATTCGTGTACAAAATCCGAACCATGGTAATCTGGAAACTAGGGGTGATTACCATGGTATTGGCCCATAGTAATCAGAGCGACAACAATTATTTGATCCCGTCAAAGAATACTAAAGACACTACCAAGGTATTTACCTAAGGTATTGGCTAAGGAAAATACTATATAAAGAGATGGAGATCAAGGTGTTGTGTGTGCAAGTAATGAATTATACACGTGGGATTTGATTTGGAACAAGTGTGCACCAGGGAGCAAGGAGACGACTCAAATATGAAAGATATGATAGTATGTTGACATATATGCTTAATTGATTTACTTGTTGCAAACGAAAAAGTAGTTAATAATAATGAATATGTAATTATAATGATGTTGTGATATAAATGAATTCTATAAAGGTTTCCGAGAGGAAATTTTGTTTGTAGCGAAAATTTTCAGATCTGTATGTAGGTGTGTTTAGGAATAGTCGCATACATATGCAAATCTATCTCTGTAGGGATGCGTATATATTCTGCAAAATGTTTTTCAGTATGTGAAGATCTGTATGTTGGTGTTGTGGATGGTGAGCGCATACATACATGGATATGCCTTGTGTAAGTAGCGTATACAAACTAGGGTTTGAACTGATGCTTAATATTCACAATTGATGATGTCTGGTTTATTTGTTGTTGCTTGTTGATAAAGTCTTCATCATGTTGATATTAGTTTGAAAGTGTTGTTTGGCTTGGTTGTTCATGATTGGAATATTGGTTAGTAATGATGCGACAATTTTGTGATCTGTGATTGGTTCAATGATTTGAGAACAATTCAGTAGTTGATTCAGTGGTTACTTCAGTGTTGCAGTGATTCATGATGAAGTAATCATTGATTTGAGATCTATACACATGTCTTATGTAGAGGAAACACGTATATACGTGGGTGTGCTTCATAAAAATATCATATAAATTCTGATATATGTCTAATCAGGGTTTTCAAGAACAACAATGTGTTTCTCTTATGATGAACAATGTATGGATTGGCATATTTAGGAGTGGTTGTGCATTGGTATGACTTGGTTATGATAATATGGATTGGTTTGATATAGTTACAATGGTTAATTGAGATTGGTTTGCTAATGATACAATTATTCAGTTGGTTATGTGATTAAAGTTCATATTTAATATTCAAATTGATATTGTGCTTAATGATGGGTGTGGGTCAAGTCTGAAAATATGAAGAAAGGTGGCCTACAGGTTTGATGTTTTGGTCAGGTGGATCCAGTATGGAATATTATGAAACCTTTTCCACAAAGAGGAGCTAAGGGTTGGAGCCTTCAATAAGGGAGTCAGAGCTTCCTTCCAGTGGTAGCTAGTAAACGTTTTCAAGGGGTAGGAGCTTCCTTCGGGTAGGCATCGGTAAATGAGATCAGGGGGTTATAGCTCTCTTCTAGCGGTTGTTAGAGAATGAGAGAAGGTTGTATCCTTCTACAAGTGGGTGCTTGCATACTAGTAAGAGTCTGCACTAGTGCAAGATTGTAAGAATATTTTCTTTATATAATAAGAAAGAATACAAAGGTGACAACAACAGTTGTTTTCTCCCACATTGGGTTTCCACCTAAAAATCCTAGTGTTATCATGTGTTATTGTGTTGATTATGTGTGATGGTTTATTATGCTCTTTACTGCATATTATATGTAAGATGAAATTAATAATGCAATGGTTAAAGATGAAAAGTTGAATAAATATATGAAAATATGGTTAACTATATATACATTGTTTTCTTTCGCTGAAGTCACGTACATGGTTGCATGAATGACAATAGTGTACATAACCCAGAATAAGAAAATGAAAAGCTAAAGTGAGTTTAAAATACTTATTCACCCCCCCTCTCAGTATTTTTCCCAACAACTACGGAATGGAAATCACAGTTTAGAAACACATGCAATGACATGCAACCATCAAAACCACAAGAACACAATGATTTATAGGGGAAACCAACTAGGAAAAACCCCTCCGCTACTTTTAATTAATCAGATGAGAATGAGAAATTATTAAAGTTTCTTTCTTAAATCATGAAGCACACTCTGCACTATAAACATGTTCTCTTACTGACTTTCCTGCTCCAAGGCCCCAACTTGCTCCTATTTCCTTGTGTAATCCTTGAGGAAATTATCTCCTAAAATATAGGAATTTCCTCCTATTTCCTTGCACAATTCCCAAGGAATGATTCACCTGCTTAACTTCCAATCTTGTACACTCAACTAGTATACAATTGATAATTGCAATGTGCCTTTTCCCCCACTACAACTAGGCAATTCGAATTCCATGTATGTATAGGCTATTTTTAGGTGATTGACTAGTTTAATTGAGAGATCATTGAGATAACAACCATTCTAACACTTAACTAACCTTCAAATAACTCAATTAATTACTTGAGCTTAGTTAAATAAGTTCAATTGAAAATAACTAACTAGATTTCTAAATTTTAGCAATCACTACATGCATAACTCTACTTCTAGCCTATAACTCAAATTTACTAACTTAACTAGTAAACAAGGCCATGTCACACAAGTTAACTGCAATCCAGGTCATCCTACTAATGCGGAAAATCTAATTACTCAATTTGGCTAAGGGACAAGTCAAATTGAGCCTTTCTTGCTACAATTTCTAACACTCCCTCTTAGTAAGGAATGGATTTTTCACCAACCCTATCCTGCACTTGTGGAATTCGAATTTTCCTCTTGACAATGCCTTTGTCAAGATATCTACCTCTCATTCCTCAGTTGGAATGTACTGTAGTGTCATAATTATCCTCTACACACAATCCCACAAGTGATGGTAGTTGACATCAATGTGCTTGGACTTGTCATGAAATACTGGATTCTTAGAGAGTTTCATACAACTCTGATCATTACAATAAATCAGTGTTGGATCCATCTCATGACTGAAAAGGCCTACAATTATTTTCCTCATTCATATGGCCTCACATGTTGCTTGAATTGCAACCATGTATTTAGCCTTTGCTGAGCTAAGTGCCACTGACCTCTATTTCTTGTTGTACAAGGAAATAATTGTAGACCCAACAATGAAGATAGCATCTGAAGTAATTTTCTTGTTTGATGGAATCCCTGCCAAATATAGATCAGTGAAGCCTTGGAGATTCACTCCTTTTGTCCTCCTATACCATAACACATACTCATTTGTGCCTCTAAGACATATTAACACATGATTTTCTACCTTCTAATACAACTTGTTAGGCTTCACCATGGATTAACTCAATTTATTAACAACATAGCATATGTTAGGCCCTTCATTCACCAGATACATCAAGGATCCCAAAATATGTCTATAGATGGTAGCATCTATTGCCTTTGTTGAGGAAGCACTCTCCTTCCTCCAGTTTTTAGTTCGAGTTGTGTCCATAGGATTGCAATTATCCATGTGAAACCTCTGAAGTATTTCAGAGAAACGCTTCCCCTGACTCACAAAAACTAACCATCACCCTGCCATACTTCCAGACCAAGGAAGTAATGCATCAAAACCATGTATTTCATCTCAAATTCTCTTGCAAGGTCCTCTTTGAAAGAGTGGATCAACTGCTCATCCCCTGTAAGTATTGATTCATCAACATAAAAAACCAAGATAAGTAAATTTCCATATACCATAATGTGATAGAGATTGGCATCTACTTCACTTTTGGTGAATCCAAATCCACTGAGATATGTGTCAATCCGAGTCTACCATGCTCGGGGCACCTATTTGATACCATTCAAGGTTCTAATGAGGCTACACACATGTGTCTCTCTGTCATATGTCTCAAATCCCTCTGTCATATGTCATATGTCTCAAATTTCTTCCTCAATAACACCATTTAGGAAGGCAGTCTTCACATCCATCTAGTGGATCTTCTACCCCATCCGCACAACTAATGCTAGAATGGTTATGATCGAGGAATATCTTGCCACGGGGAAATTTTTTCCTCATATTCAACTCCCTCTACTTGAGAGAATCCTTTGGCCAAAAATTTGGCCTTCTACTTCTCAATGTTCCCATTAGCTGCATGCTTCACTTTGTAGATCCATCTGGAACCAACCACTAACTTGTTCTTTAGTCTTGGCACCACCTCCCATACACAGTTCTTCATGATGGAGTCATAATCCTTGTTGGGTCCTTCGTTTTGGGGGATAGAATTTTGACATATTTTGACCATGTTTGAACGAAAGACAGATGAATAGGAAATTGCTAAGGGAAAGAGAGAACATTCGCCAAGATATGTTAGACATGGAGGTTGGAAAGTGGAAAACGCATGAAATTGAAGGCGTAGTGGCATTCACATAGGCCATTGAGGAGAGATGGAGCAATTATAGTCGAGTCATGAAAGATGCCAAAGAGGAAAGTGCGTAGCATCCGAGGAAAATATTGGCAGTTCAGGGAAGTGAAGCCTACAAAATCCAAAGGAGAAGGAAACATAAGGGAGGCGGTGAAGCTAATATGACGATATGATGTCATTGAGTCTATTGGACTTGCCTCTGTTCTTAGTTTATATATTTTTGAGCTACATTGTATGGTGATTCTTCTATTTCTACTTGAAGGGTCAGAGTCGTAGAATGTAATGATGTATTAAGATTAATGGAAAAGAGTTGCATGACTATTTTATGTTTCAGAATGTGTTGGTTTGCATGGATCTCTTTAAAATTTTATTATGCATGAATATGGATGTTGTCTCTTTCTTTGGATGTGTTGCAAGTCACACGTTTCTCTGGTTATATGTCAGATAATATGATTTCTTACAGTAGATGTGAATGATAATCATTCCAAAACTCTCTTTGATGCTTGGTTCTAGTCCCTATCCTAGGAAGGTTGTGTCATACCTCAGCTGAGATGCCTTACTTATTTTGAGTAAGATCAAAATGTTGGCATTGCGCTAGACTAAAGCGGGCTCTTTGTTGGCCCTTGGCTCTAAACCCAAGGTCTCTATCTTTTATAATTTTTCCGCCAACAAATTGTTCCATTGCTGGGACTTGAAATTTTTAAAAGGGACATGGAACATGGTATCGGGGATTTTTAAGAAGGATCCTCAGGATTGGTGGCATGGGAAAGTATAGCAATTTATTTCTCAGCAAGTGCAACTCCATCACAAGAGTGTGAAGTGAGTGAAGCAAGAAGTTTTGTATGCGGAGCATGTGAGCGATAAATACGAGATATTATGGTGCAAGTTCCCAGAAGATATTTATAATTATTTGTGAAGGTTGAAAATAAAATAAAGTATTGGAAATAAGAATAGATCTCCCCATACCTGGACTCAGGATGACCTAGTCGAGTTACATTATCTTGATACAGACCTAAGTCAGGTCGTCGATTTTTGGGTACAAGCTACTTTAAAAGGTTACATCGTCAAGTTTTTTGTAGAAGGCCATTTGTCCTTTTCCAAGGCTAAGTCCATGTTCAATTCAGGGTTGCGGGGAAGGATATTAAAGGATATTCCATTGTGGGTTAAAGTCTTAATGGTGGAAGAAAACATACTTCCATTTCAGGTCCAATCCATGGCTGCTTAAAGCCCGAGTATTGGGGGAAGGATATATGGGGAGAAACGTTACCTGACTGGGAGCAATGAAAATTTTAGAGAGATGTACAAAAATGAATCTCAGAGGGCTAGATATCTAAGGGTAGAACAGAGGGCATGGATAGCTGAGGAGTGGCAGGAGAAGGCTTTGCAGGATATCCATAAACAAGAAAGGGAGCTACACCAAGTAGGAGTGGTGTTGAGTATCCCAGAAGTACGAGAAGGAATAATAAGAAGTTTGGAGTTATATAACAAAGAGGATTAAGATAAGGTGATTCCTAGCCTAGTAGGAGAGGTTGTGTCCACTACGGTAACATAGGTTGAAAGAAGCAGTAGGGATTTCCTCCCATAAGGAGAAATGGAGACGCCAGATGAAGTGGGTCCTACTCGCCAAGGGGAGGGCCCAAATGATGACATGCACTTTTTGATGAGGAGGTTTTTTTATAAAGATGATGCATCTCTCGAGAATAGTAACTCCTTTCCCAATAGTTCAGGTAGCACTTTCCCTGAACTTCCCTTGGTACTTTACCAAAGCCTTGTTTAGTTTCTTTCTAAGATAGTTAAAATTATAAAGGTTCACAAAGTACATATTACCTACAATGTTGGTATATCAGGTGGTAAAATTAGTAGTTTTCACTCGGGTAACCAAGGGTTTGTGCATCCTGATTCACAGGGGTTCATACTTGTCTCGTCGGTTCAACTATGTATGGCTGGAAACATGGCAAAATCTTTTACTCGATATCCTGAGTTCTCTGGGAAGGGGAATGAGGATGTCGAAAAACATTGGTACTTGTATGAGGCTACATAGAGGATATTAAATCTCTAGATTCCACCAAATTCATTGAATTTAAGACCAATCTCTAGGAAAGAGTTCTTAGGTGGTTCATTAGGAGGTATGCTTTGCAACAAAATCTGACTAAAATGAAGTTCGATGGGAATTCGTTCAAGAATTCAAAATTACATAGACTAACCAATAGGGGTTATATGAACTGTGAGAAATCAAGTAGCAAGAGGGAGAAACCACGTGGAAAATTATGCAATGGTTTAAGGATTCCATTGGAAAGTTGAGTTACCCCATTGATCCCAATCACCAACAAGATTGGTTCATCAAAGCACTATTTCCACTCACCCACACACTGTTCACTCAACAGAAAATTGACACCCTACAAGATGCACTTGAAAAGGAAACCAATATTGAGGCTATGATGGGATATTCACATGAGCTCTAAGGGGGATGAATTTCCAACGATCCTACTTTCATAGGGCTGCAGCATCAAATCACTGATACGACTAAGAAGTTGAGGGACATGCACCCATCTCGACCTACACGACCTCAAATATGGTGTAACAATTTCCACATTGAAGGGCATCATGCCACAAAGTGACCAAGGCTGAGGAGGACGAGAACTCCCTCCGTGCCAGTGAAAACCTCTACATCCTTACCCACTTCTGGAGTTGTGAAAATTGTTACGCAGGGTTTATATCCAGTCTGCATGCAGTTTCATGCCTTTCCCAATCAACAGGGTGCATCTCCAAACGGATACTGTGAAATATGCTGAACATATGGAAATATTCCATGCCTTTGTCCAATCTCACAAAAATATTCAAATGCCCAGAACAATGTTTTTTGTGAATTTTGAGGTTCATCGACTCGCCACATTGATCAGTGTAGGGCATTAGTTGCTCTAGATGACTGGTTGGATCATTTTTCCTTCAGAATTATTGAAGATCCTCGAGGGTGAGGATCTAGAGGAACAAGGGAAGGGAAGAATAGGAGGTAGAGGTCCGATCCGTTGCTATAATTGTGATTAGGAGGGGCATGTTTCTAGAGACTGCTCGCTACTCAGAAGATCCTGGTGCTCCCAGTGCAGAGTCAACATGCAGGAAACAAAGGATTTCCTTGAACTAATCGCTAGATGGGAGGAGCAAAACCAATAGAGGGGAGAAAAATTGATTAATGCGAAACCTCAAGAACCCAAGCCAACTTTGATGTCAAACATTAACATAGTCCCCTGGGGTGCGGGGGGAGAAGACTGAAGCTGACTCAAGGGCCACCAAGCAACCAAGAGTCATAAAGCTGGCCTCGCTAAAGAACTCTTATGATTCTAACTAGAAGAAGAAATAATATAAAGATTCCACAAATGTCTTTAAACATCTAGTTCCGAATGTCGACACCCAAGCGAAGTAACCAAAACTATTGAAGCCCAGAAGCTGAAGATTGCCATAAAACAGTTACCAAACTATAGTAGAATGGTTATATCTTTTCTTGCAAATCATGAATGATGAGAAGATGTCGGGGCAGTTGCGGAAGAGCTTAAGGCTGTTGTCAAAGATGGGGAGCTCTTGCAAGGTCTCATCTCGGCCAATTTGCCCGAAAGGCATTCTAGGTGAGTGTGGAGGAACAAGAAGAGGGCAAGGAGGGATTTTCATGTAAATGCCCATATCGCAGGGTTCAAGATCAAGGACACTATCTTAGATTTGGGTTCAGATGTGAACATCCTACCAAGGAAAACTTGGGAAGCCCTAAGAAGACCTAAGCTGATATTCTCCCTGATTCAATTGCACATGGCTAATCACTACTGTATCCTCCTATGTGGTTGCCTGGAATATGTGGAAGTAGACATAGCACGGGTAAAAACGTATGCATACTTTGAAGTCATAGACATCATGGGAGACAAATACCCCTATCCTACATTGCTGGGGATAGATTGGGCCTTCGAAAACTATGCAATGATTGACCTAAAGAGGGAAACAATGACTTTTGAGGTGGATGGAGTCAGGGTGATTTAGCCCTTGGATCCTTATCAAGGTCCTAGGTTCACTGAGCCAGTGGATGATAGAGAAGAACCTAAATTACTGGATCAATTATACCGGCTCACAACAGGAAAGAGGGAAGACTACATCAATCCTACAACGAATGGGTCGATTAGTTGGAGAAGTGTTCAGAGCTCCAAAGTTGGATCAAAAGTTGCATGGGATGATTGGCAGTAAGGAGGCCATGAGATCCACTCAAGGTGATGCACAACTATCCTCCGAATCCACTTGGTTGGTACATAATTACAAAATTTCCTGATTTTTAATGCTATGGACTCCATTATTTATTTTATCAATGAAGTTTATTTGAAAGTTTTGGAGGCACACAAGGTACCTTTACTAGATGTCACCATTCAAGAGACATCGACAAGGTGGTGGGTTTCCCATCGCAACCACCTCTGAGGGTGGGAGGTGGTTAAGTCCATGTTGATATGCAAATTTGGGTATTTGGAAGACTTCTCACCCAATCCCCTTAAGTACGAAGGGTACAATGATCCTCATCAACATATCCATAACTGTAAAGATATGTAGACTAGGGAAGGCCTTCTTGAGAGTTTGTGGGTGCATAGATTTATCCACACTCTCGAAAAATTCCCCCAGGCTTGGTATTGTTTAGGGACAATGTCCCCTAGGGTCTTGGGTTAATACCCTAGCAGAGTGGGGGTTATCTATAATGAAAAACAAGCATTCCACATAGCCATGATGCTAGTATAAACAAAATATGTGAAGAGAGGTGCACCTGGGGGTCCTTCGTTTGGGAAGATCCAGCCAGGGTCCAAACCCTCTTGGAGTTCCTTTTGCTCCTTCAACTTGCAAAACAATCAATTCAAGAAAGTACAACAGTGTATGGACTAAACATCATAAAGAAATCAACTTCATAGCATATTGAAAGTTAGTTATGAAATTGAAATAATCATTCATTTGTAAATCATAACATTGATATCATAAACATGAAGAAGATTCATATCAGGAACAAGACAAGTGTTTCTTTTATTATAGATAACTAAAATACAAAAAGGAATGATTTCACCTGAGTCTTCCTTTCGTAGGCTCCAAGCGGAACCGTCCTCCGGATTCGTCCAATCTCAAGCCTTCAACAAGCTCCTTCCATAACTCACTCAAGGATATCTCAACAAATGGAAATACATCATAACTCAAGGAAACAAGGGTTTCCTATAATGGGGGGAGTGCTGGAACCACAAGGATCTTTAGACCTGATCAGGGATAATCTCAACAGAGTGATTTTTCTTTCTATTCTCTCCTCCCTTAGGCCTTCCCATTGAAGCATTTTTATACTTCTCCCGAAATAGTTTTTTATTTGGGAATTCCTTGGGAACAGTTGGGCCACGGGCACTAATAGGTAATCAATAGGTAAAACCCATGATCTCCACTGAAATTAAGGAGATTTATTTTTTTTAAGTGTTTTAAGACATATATGCGGGTTGGGTATACACAGACCCGCGTACACATGCGTTTAGCTTAGGGCAATGTCGCGTATAGGGAGTAAAACAATAATTTTTTAAGTATTTGGACCAGGTCTAGAAGAAGGGGTTGCCCTAGGCCATGAGTGCAGCATCACAAACATCAAGAGTGATATTTGGAGCTATAACAGGTATCTCAAGGAAGAAATAAAGAGGCAGACAAGTGAGTAGGATTGGTATGACAACCCAATTCATTCTTGATTTCTCCTTTGTCGATGATGATAAAAGGATAGTGGTTGCCTTGAAAGTATTCAAGAGGGTCCTGTTCCCAATAAAAGAGTTTACTGAAGACTATTGTGACCAGGACGCCTTCAATCATACCTATGAATCCAAATTTCATGAGGTTGTGGCTTGCAGGAAGGTAATCCTTGAACTTGATGAAGACAATCCAGAAGGGTTAAGGCACATGAACTTTAAAGAATTTGAGGGAGAACGAGACATATAAGATGGCCCTGTAATGACTAGTCCACAACTACAACCTATGAAGTTGTGGAAGCACAACATCGGGATTGAAGAAAAACCAAAATTGGCTTCCATAGGGAACTATTGGGATGAACAGATCACCAAGGAGACCTTCAATCTCCTAAAGGAGTACAAGGATATTTCCCTTCATCTGTTGTAGAGCTCAAAGGGATAAAACGGGAGTTGGGAGAAATGAATATCGTGCTAAAACCATATGTGATACGAGTGAAACATTGACTGTATCGACTAAACCCAAGGGCCAAGGAGAAAGTGAAGAGAGAGATCAACAAGATGATAGAAGCAGGCCTCATCTTCCCAGTTGATGAAGTTGAGTGAGTTAGTCCAATTTTCATTTAGAATAAGAAGGATTCTGAAGAGATCTAGGTATGTGTAGATTTAGGAGCTTCAACAATGCATGCATCCATGATCCCTTCGCTACTCCATTCAACAATGAAGTCATTTATAATGTTGCAGGTAATAAGGACTATTCCTTCATGGATGGGTTCTATGGCTATCACCAAGTTCGCACTGAAGAGGAATATAAGATGAAAACCACCTTCATGACTGCATGGGGTTCTTATGCCTACCATGTCATGCCATTTGAGTTGAAGAATGCACCAATGGTGTTTTCAAGGATCACGATTGCTACCTTCCATGACTATTTTAATAGATTACTAGAGGTGTATATGGACGATTGGAAAATATACAACTTATTGAAAAGACATTCTATCTTTCTCAGGGCAATGTTTGATTGCTACAGGAAACTACAAATTTCCTTGAACTTGAAGAAATAAATTTTCACTGCACCTTTTAGAATGCTGCTAGGGCATATTGTTTGAAAAGAAGGAGTGCGTTTCGACCATGCTAAGGTTGCGGTAATTTTGAATATGCCTCCACCAACTAGTTTTAAGGAGTTAAGATCTACTCTCAACCACAAGTTCATTCATTACTATGCCCTGATTACTGCACCATTGGAGAAGCTGCTAAAAAAATATGAGTGGTTTGTCTAGACCAATGAATGCGGCATTGCCTTTAATATGCTAAAATAGAAGCTAGAATGTGCACCAATCCTAGCTTACCTAGATTGGAATAAAGAATTTCATGTCCATATTGATGCATCTAGGATTGACCTGAGAGTTATTTTGGCCCATCCCAGAGATGGTAACCTAGATCACCCAATTTATTTTTTTAGTAAAAAACTTTCCATTGCAAAAAGGAACCACACCACTACTGAATGTGAAGCTCTTGCGATGGTGTATTCACTATAAAAAGTCAGGAACTATATTTTGGGTGGTCCCTTTAAGTTCTTCATTGACCACTTTGCGCTGAAGTATTTGGTAAATAAGTCTTTTATAGAAGGGAGGATTTGCAAATGGCTCTTGCTGTTTAAGAAGTTTACATTCAAATTAATTGTGAAGCAAGGGAGGATGAATGTGGGGCCTGACCATATCTCCCGGATGGAGTCAGGTGAAGTAGGGGGTCAATAGATGAACAACTATCAGACACTTATCTGTTTTAGGTTAAGGCCATCCTTGACTATTTGGAAGAAATCACACTATTTTTAACCACTCGAAAATTTCTGAAAGAGTACATGACAACCTGGAGAAGGCATATGGTGGTTCGAGCTACAAATTACTAGTTTATCATAGGCCAATTGTACAAGATGGGTCTCAACCAAATATTGCGACGATATGTCCTCAACCATGAAAAGCAAGGTGTGTTATGGGAATGCCACTCTGGAGTTGTGGGAGGACACGTAGGGGGGAAGCTACTGCGAGAAAAGTACTAAAAGAAGGACACTAGTGGCCTAGGATTTTCTAGGATGTGAAAGAGTACGTAAAAATATGATGTTTGTCAATGGGTGGGGTGGACATCACAAAAGGATGAAATTCCTCTACAAACCGTATGTGCACTCTAGGCTTTTGAAAAGTAGGATGCAGAATTTGTGGAGCTTATTAATCCATTGACACATCACTCACATGTGTTAACACCGGAAAATCGTACACATGTTTACACAATCCAGAAGACACTAAAAGGTGTCCAACAGAATGCACAGGTGAATATTTTCCAGCTGAAGACATCATGAAGTTAAAAAAATTAAATTTCTCATAAGGTCCAAAGTTTACAAAGATAAAATTGTTGTCGTGCGATGATTTCTTCGATAAACGTGCACATGTGAAATATCCTTCAAAATACGCATGGTTGCAAAAATGGATGACTCAAAGATTTTGGACCACTCCACACACTTGGGGTTGATTCTCTGACATGTGATTAGTCCAGTACAACCGAATTTGAGTCTCCCTGAAGATATGCAACCATCAATGGAATTAGTTTGTCTTAATCATGTGTCATTATCATGCATGAACCAAGAGGGGGAAGATGGATTCAAAAATTCTATATAAATAGGTCATGAAAGAGCCAAACTATGAGACACTATTATGCTGGCCAAATTCCTATCAGAGCAAACCACCATTCCATTGTTGAAGCCAAATAAGGGAAGAGAAATAGCATGCTAGCCATATTTCTTCTAAGCAATCCATCATCCTAGTGAGAAAAGATGAATCCACCATTGGAGAGTCTTCATACTTCTTTGAGAGAGAGGAGAAACTTGCAAAGAGATTGAGGAAAATAAACCCCCTTGCTGAGGATTTTTGAGCACCATAGCTCAAAGAATTATCTTCAAGTGTCTAAGATTCATCTATTGTATTCAACCTCTACTACCAACAGTCAATAAAGGGAGATTTTTCCATTATTTTGTTGACTTGTTTGCTCTATTGAGCAGTTTTTATGTATTTAAATCTTTATTTATTTTATGTTCATGTCTGCATGGTTTCCACTATTTACAACGTGGTATTTATTTAAGTTTGTCCACTAACAACACTAGTTCTTCTTGTGATCCTTTTCAGGGAACAATCAACTACTATGGAGATGTCTTTTGGTACACCATTGCCACAAAAAAACTACCACAAGAATGGTGACCATACTGTTGTCTTTTCATTAATCTAAATATTGTTTTTGGAGGACCTTCTCTCTGAAAAACCATCCTACACTATACTCAACACCTCTCTGGAATTTTTCTAGACCTCAGGGACTTATTCTGAGCCCACAAAAGTGAAATTTCCTTTTATTTTTCTCGCCCGCATGGATTTTTCTCTGATAATCATGAATGTGCATATGTGTGTGGCTAAACTTGCGTGGTCTCCAGAAAGAAAAATCAAGCCTTGTATTTTCTCTTTTCTTAGGTGATTAGCAGCCTTCAGTAAATTGCCTTCACCTCTGTATTCAATATTTTTTATTTAGTATCCCTGGTTTCTTTACCAACCTCAATTGGTGGAGAAATTAGAGTATTTTTTATTTTGTATTTGTAATACACACATAGCTTAATTAGGGAGAAAAGTAAGTGGCCAAATTCCACATATGTTTTTCAAACTATTTTGCTAAAATTTTTCTGCAAATCACATAGCTTAGTAAAGAAGTAAAGTGGCCCATCATCCACAGATCTTAATCCTAACCGAAGCATTTATTTCTTCATTTTTGGGACTAGGAGCAAATGTTATTAGAGAAAGTAAGTAATCTCTGCTTCCCTTGCGTCTCTTAGATGAACCTAGGATTGCATATGAAAACTTTCTTAAAAGCATTTGAATTTCCATCTCCCTTGTTAAACTCCACATAGTTTAATAGGAAAAGAGTAAGTGGCCCATAATCCACAATATATTTCTTTTTCAATGCAAGGAACAATCAACACTTAGTGTAATTAGAAGGATATTGTAAAGGATCACCACATATCCGCATCTTATCACACTTTGTATGCTCACTTGCATCACACACTAAGCTTCCATACACTTTGTACTCAAGGGCATCCAGTTTCCGAAGCTTTGGGTACTTAGTCTATTTTTTCTTACAAAATCACTCCATAAGTGAATTAAGACTCCTTAAAAATGACAATAACTTGAACTAACTAAGTTTCCCCACAAGGGACACCAAAAAATTTATAGTTCGGGTTAGGACCATTGGGGGTAGGAATCCCATAAGCCACCATGGTCGTGTTACACCTTTGAAACATAGCTGTTGACTTTCTAGGGAGCTTAAAATCCTTCAACCATCCCACGGTAAAGTATACCTGAGCATGGTAGAGACCCGATTCCGAGGGGGTTCGGCTTAGGTCCAATACATTTGATACTCTTTGGGGCTACTTGACCCATCTAGTGCTCGGTACTACTAACTTACTACCAAGAAGCTAAAGACTTGAATTCATGTGGGATGAAGGTACTTTAGTGGCTTAAATCTAGGGCATCCTTTCCCTATACGTGACGGTGCATGCAACACTTGATCCTCATTACCATTACCTTGGCTGATTATTCAAATACTAGAATGTGTCACCAGTTCTTTTGAGACGTTTCCCTGGGACCCATTAGAAGATATATTTGCAAGGCCCAATTACTTTGAGAGTGGTAAGGACGATTAGGTCTACATAGGATATTTTATCATACGCAACAAACAAAAAACCTTTTTTCTTGTTTGCTTGATCACATAGCTTAATTGTAAAAAGAAAATAACCATTTATATTTTTGCTTTGTTTTATGTATGTGATCTTATTGCATTGATACTTATCTCCTTCCCTCACCATACACAAAGTATCACACACTCTAATCGACACCATAGGGGACCCCACAACTCCCCGTCAATCTAGACATTTTTTAAACCTCCCTCCATTACCGAGAGGTGTGCCAAGACTCCTGCAATTTAGGCATAGAGGACGTCACACAACCACCATTATTGGATATTCATTTATTGGTGCATGTTTTCTTGGGACCCCTCCCCATCAAAGTACACCCTTCACCAGCCCAGAAGAGTCCTTACGCCCTTGGGGAGCCCACACACCACTCCTCCAGATAGTTCACGAGATACCCAATGAGGTAGTTCTCTTGAGACTTCCCCACATAGTACCCCTTTGCATATAGCTATCCAAAATCACTTCATGATGGTGGGTAACTCACAGATCCCATTTTTAGCTTCTTTAAACCTACCAGATTTAAGAAAGCTAACCAATGACCCGATCACCCATGATCAGAATTAGCCAACTATGCCCACCAAGCTCCCTTCAGACATTCCAAAGTTCGAAGGGCAACATGGAGAAGACCCAGAAAACCATGTCATTAATTTTCACATGTGGTGTTCGTATAACAATATCACCGAAGATACTATTAGATTACAACTATTTCAACACACCCTGACTGGGTTGATAGCGAAATGGTATGTTGACCAACCTTCTACGTCACAAGGAAACTTTAGCTCACTAGCTACAACTTTCCTCACCTTTTTCTAGCTCTCAATTTTCCTTGATTCAGGTTTGGAACTCCTCACTCACTTCAAAACTCAGTTTGAAGATAAAGTCCTCTTGTACTTGTTCTTGAGATCCCTCACATCATAAATCTCTAAAGATGTGGAAAATCCATCCCCGCAGATCAAGGAAGAAGCCATTAGTAAATCTCATCAGTTGGAGCTTATCTACACCCTGTCTGGGTATGTTTATCATGTGCTTCTAGATGCCCCACACTTTCAAAATTATAGAGAGATCCCAGGCGCATCCAATGCTGCTGATGGATTGATTGGGTCCATAACCCAAAATCAAATCAACAATAACTACCAATACCCTGGATATTCATTCAATGACCAATCATTTGATGTTACGCAAAACACACCACCATTGCAACATACATGATACTGCCCCGGTGAACCCACACCTATGCAGAATACAGTTAGCAGGGTTAACCAATATTAGCCCCTTAGGGGGGCTCATATCCTCCTCCATAGGGAAACTAATACTCCTCTAGGAATACAAACATAATGTCCTCTTCCCAGAATCCATACATTAATCAGGGACAAGGAAACTATTATTCTCCTTTCCCTACACAACAACATAATACCCCACCAATGCACAATAATGCAAAGGTGAATCTAGTGAAACCTTCTCTCGCTTCACATAAACAATTAGAGGAGCAACAAAATCTATCTAACCCCTCGAATGTTTCTAAGAAAAAACCTAAAAATAAGCCAAAGGGAGAACCTGAACAAGGGGGTAGTAATCAATAGTAACCCCCATGGGCACCAAGAAGGGGATATCCTAACCAGAATCAAAACCAGGGATCGACTAACAATAACCCACAAAAACAAGGCAAGAACAAAATTCTACGGACTAATAGAATACAAGATAGTAAGGGGCAAGGAGGTCAACAAAATGCAGTAATGCAAGCCCCCTTCCCCCATTAGGGAGTGGTTAAGACTCAACAACAAGCACCCCACTCTCATCCATCTGGAGGGAACCCCCATAAAAATTATAATCATGAAATTTTCATGATAGGAGAAGATGTCCTCCTCCAAACATGAAATCAAAGTTATGAAGTTCCCTTAGAGCCCAATCCATCCACCTCAACCACGACAATAGCTACAGAGTTGTTGACCATTCCTAGACCTTCTGTAGAATCTATGCCTAAAATGGTCAAAGGACTGTTACGATGCGTAGAACATAACTCAAAAGCTTCTCATAGCTACAACATAGTGGATGAGTTAGCACAATCACCATCATCTATGTCCACATTAGAGGTCCTACAAACATGCCCAACCCAATGAAAAACCTTCCTTCATGCCCTAGGAAAAAGCAACCCATCCAATTCTCGCCTAATGGTATTTGACTTGGATAAAGCTACTCCATGGCTACCGTCAACCATTACTTTCCGAATTATAGTCTCAATTCAAAACATTAACATTCATCGTTGCATCATTGACGAAGGGTCCTCCACATGTATCATGTTCAAATCTGTTTGACAGAAACTAGGATCCCTCGAACTCAAGCCCTCTGACATCATGCTTAGAGTGTACGACGGGCACACTTCTGCTCCCGTTGGCATATACACTAGCATGTTAGTTAAGTTGGCTAGAAAAGCTGTGTTAATAGACATCAAAGTACTATATGCCCAATTGGATTACAACATCCTATTAGGCCGAAGCTACATGTATGAGATGCTATCAATCGCCTCATCAATGTTTAGAATAATGATGTTCCCCCATGATGGACAAATCATTACTATCAATCAACTCACATAATATGAGAAGGAAGCCTTACCCACACCTGACGGTGTGTTACCCTTAGTATCATATTCTCATGAATTTATCACTACTCACACTGAGATCAACCCTAGCTAGTTTCAACAATGAACACTCCTAGGGACATTCCCAGGGGACCCTTTAGTATTAAAAGAAATTTCCCCAAACACTAGAGCATTGGTGTGCATAATGACCTCATCAAACACCCCCCAAATTCAGGAACCAGTTCCAGACACCACGCACTCTGCAACTGCTGATTCCATGTCCCTACCTCACACCATTACGCAGACACCCTTTTTGTGCCCCCCACTCGGATTTGTCTCACACCAAGTCATGGTAACCCTTACATTACCAAATATGTCTCTCGCAATACCAGTTGGGTATCTGGCCCCAATGACCATGTCGGCCAATCCATGAAATACCCCGATAGGTAGTCTCCCTGTGCCTCCACCTCAGGAAACCATCCCTACTTGAAAATTTCTTGCACTGACACCAGTCGGGGCTGGAAAGAAGGCCAAACAAAAAGGTAAAAGAGGGGAAACCTAAAACTCCTCTAGGTCTCTACAACCTTGTGCATTATGTGAATAATTTGGGCACCATACTCACATATGCCCCGAGTTATATGAGTGAAAACCCTTATGCATGCTTCCAAAACATCAATAGCCTCCACTCCACCAAAAGAATAAAAATCTATGCCATTACGTAATAAATAATTACACACCAATCATGCGTGTACTATATGCGAAAAACATGAACACTACACTCATCACAGCCTTGAGATCCCTCGATACTGGGAGATGTTAAGCACACTTGTTCAAGCCAATATTAATGAACCAATAGCACTAGCCAAACCCCAAGTTGACAATGGATGGAAAACCATACTCTACATTTGAGAGGAAGTAGATTCATGTTTTGACCTCTCTCAAACTCCCGCCCACAACACATGAAGGAAAAATAAACAATCAACCCCCTCCCTTGCATTACCATGTGCTCTATGCGATGAACCAAATCATCTGATTAACATATGCCTCACATTATAGACATTTAACCAAAACTACACAATCACCCAAGTCACTCAGAGAAGCAAACTTAGGAGCCGACACCACACATGCACTATGTGTGTAGGAAACCATCACAAGTGAAGGTGCCCCCACTTTTCTAAGTTCTGCAAATTGTTGAGTTTTGTATATCAATTCATGACCAAAAACTCTTATTTACTAGACTCTAACACCGAGTCCGCAGAAACCATCCCCCCACTAGGGGAAGATATACCCCTGGACGTCTTATGTGTGTTTGAGGAGAAACAAGAACCATCCACGAATCAAGGCCCCCATCATTTCATCTCCCCTCACTACCATCAATCTAGATTGGACAGGAAATGATCTAAAGCCACCTAGAAAAGAAGAGCACCCATCACATCCACCCCATGTGATAAACCCAACCATTTGGTGAATGAATGTCATGAAATGAGTAATTTTAATGACATCTTCTGCTTAGTGGTCTAAATTCCACACAATAATCTCTCCAACCAAGAGAAAATCACACACTGTTATTGCTGCATTTGCTCTCAATTCCATCATACAAGAAATTGTCAGTACCTTCCACGTTTTAGTGCAACAAGAGTATCACTAAGGCCAATCCACACCAGGAAGCCACGTCACATCAATACCATGACCCAAAGATGGATACCACCACAAGATATTTCATCTCGTGATGTCAAGGAGGAATTAACATCCCATAATATGAGTAGTACAGCTTTCCCTACTATCTACTAAGACTACCAAAATGATAAAGAGTATATTACAAACCCTTACCTGGCTCTCCCCACATGCATCCCTAGTGCTCTGATTGACCACAATGGAAAGAAACACTCCAAAACCTCACCCTGACTTCTACAACTTAGCAGTGGAAATGAAGTGATATTTGGCCCCTTAGCTCTATCTATCGCCCTTTTTTGCCATTTTTTTGAGTCCATTACAGAAGCATGGGACATCCATTGATGAAAACAGAAGAGATGCAAGGATCATTACCACACCATCTTCATCAAGGAACTCTCCTTTCCGATAAATGCCAAAACTCATTTTTGGGCCCGTCGCATACTCAAAAATTCATGTCAAGTACTCCTCTATTTCTTTAATTCATAGCATTCAATCAGTCATAGATTATATGTATTTTTAAACCGATGCTTTGACTTGGGGTATTGGTTGTGTGTATTGTAGATACATCACACATGATGTGCTTCGACCAACACCCTGACAGGAAAATAACAGAGCAGGTATCATTATCCACTTAGCATGATAGGCTTCCTCCTAATTTTTATATATCCTGAAATCATTTCTCCAAAATGCACCATATGGTCCCTTATCTCAACCATGTTTATCACCATTTCAACTTGGCATATTATAAACATCCATGTTGGTCAATAGATCCCTCCCACTTATGGCTCGCCTCATGTTTGTAGACCCCTCTTCGCTATCAGATCCATGCCCACTCACTTTGGCGTGGGAACCACTCCACATACATGCCTTGACTTCCAACCTCATTATGCTACACTCATCGCACCCCCTTTCCTAGGCCATCCTTGGTACTTTACGATAGAACAAGATAGATGCACCTCCACGTCCTACATTTGGTCTATCGTTCACCCACATTTCATAACCCATCTACATCACTTCATCCGCCTCACCACCCCAACATGGAGACCAACCAATGGGGATGCCACCCTCAGAAAAAATAACCACACATCCATACAGGTCACCATTATTATGGGGCACTCGTCTCTATGTTTGTGTGTTCAAATCACCCTCATATTCTTTTAGCAAGTGTATAAATATTTTTTTTAGGAAAAAGACTCCCACCCACATTTTTGTTATTCATGTCTTTTACCTGACGACAGTTTCTAGTCACCCTTGGTCAGAACTTGCACATCACCCATAGTCATTTACCATCTTCACGCCAGTCAGAACATACTCACACCCACCCTGGAAATCCTACCGACTTCAGGGCCACCCTTATCAGTAAACATGTTTTGATTCCCACCATTTGTACAAAAGATCAGACCTCAGACCAGTTGTCCATATCATCTTATATCGTCAGCCCTCACTATCATGCCTTATCTGATACACACTATTACAGTCTGTTTACATCTCATATTGATACCTCGCCGCATCATGTGGGGTGGTTAATGATCCTTTTTTGTCAACCTCAACATTTGTATTCCAGGATAGGGACAATACCTTGGATAATCCCCCCTTGAAGGGATATCCTTGGGTGGCACAAGGAGAATCACTATTTCCCACTGATGTCATCGGTTCACTTGACATTCAACACCAACAAAAGATTTCATTTCAAGGTGGTGCCATACTTAGATACCATTGTAGTTCACTCATTTAGTTGAAGACCCCCACGTCACTAAGCACTTCATTCAATAGTGCTTACACCATGATATGAGGGAGATACCTGAAGTCGAAGATCCATGCATACTCCAACATCTCCTTCAACATTTCTTCACCTCTTTTATGCATGGAGGAATCAAATTAAGCCTATTTGAACAGGAAGCACCCTTGAGGGCATCAATGGTTATTATCATCAACCATCAGCACGCCAACTACTATAACATTGATTGGACAAGACCATTACTTGTCCGATTGTAATAATTTAAGATTAGTCATCATAACAAGAATGGGACATGCCCACCTCATATAGATGCATTTTTCACTCTTTAGGTTTTCACCGGAGCATGGTTACCATTTATACTTAGTCAAGGAGTTTCTCTACTCTTCTCCATAACAAGTTATTCTCTCTCTCGAAAACTTGATCAGACTCTCCGTAAGAAAATAAAACGTGATGTATTTCGACTATACGTTTTCTCCTGACCTCATACATTAGGGGCAACTGTTAACACCATAAAATCATACACATGTTTGCAAAATCTAGAAGACACTAAAAGGTTCCAACAAAATGTAGAGGTGAATATTTTTCAGCTGAAGATATCATGAAGTTTAAAAAATTAAATTTCTCCTAAGGTCCAAAGTTTACAAAGATAAAAAATGTTGTCGTGTGGCTATTTCTTTGATAAACGTGCATGCACATAATATCCTTCAAAAGTTGTGCGGTTGTGGAAATGGAAGACTCGACGATTTAGGACCACTCCACACACTTGGGGTCAATTCTCTGACATGAGATTAGTCGAGTACAAGCGAATTCGAGTCTCCCTGAAGATATATAGCCCTCAATGGAATCAACTTGTCCTACTCATGTGTCATTATCATGCATGAACCAAGAGGGGAAAGATGGATTCAAAAATCCTATATAAATATGCCATGGGAGAGCCAAACTATGAGACATTGTTATGCTGGCCAAATTGTTATTAGAGAAAACCACCATTCCATTGTTGAAGCTAAAGAAGGGAAGAACACTAGCATGCTGACCATATTCCTTATAAGAAATCCATCATCCTAGTGAGAAAACAGGAATCCACCATTGGAGAGTCCTCATATTTCTTTGAGAGAGAGGAGAAACTTGCAAAGAGAGTGAGTAAAATAAACCCCCTTGTTGAGGATTTTTGAGCACCATAGCTCAAAGAATTCTCTTCAAGTGTCTAATATTCATCGATTGTATTCAACCTATACTACTAGTAGTCAATAAAGGGATTTTTTCCATTATTTTGTTGACTTGTTTGCTCCATTGAGCATGGTTTATGTATTTACCTGTTTGTTTCGTTTATGTTTATGTATACATTTTTTCCACTATTTACAATGTTGTGTTTATTTAAGTCTGTCCACTAACAACACCAATTCTTCTTGTGATCCTTTTTAGGGAACAATCAAATGCTAATGAGGTGTATTTTGGTACATAATTACTGCAAAAAAACTACCACAACATGCTTAGTACATTATTACTGCTACATATTATCTCACCCGTTGGGTCGAAGCTACACTAGTTAAAGATCGCAATGCTGACATCACTACTTGTTTCAGTTTCAAGATATCATCACTCAATTTAGGTACCCTAGAGCCTCAACAGTGACCATGGGACCCACTTCATTAATGAAATAGTAGCCGCATTGCTGTAGAACTTCATGATCCAACATCATGAAAACAACGCCTACCATTCGCAGGGAAATGACATCATCAAAGCCTTCAATAGATCGTAGAGAAGGGGCTCACCAAGATCTGTTATGCCAACTAAGATGACTGGGACAAGAGGGTACCCGCTACCATGTGGGCCTACCATATCACGATTAAATGATTTCATAAATATACATCGTTCTAGCTTGTTTATGGCCGATAAGTGGGAGTACCTTCTGAATTGATCTTTCCCAACCTCTTTATTGCGTAGGCCACTCAAATAACAGAGGACAACTCAATTGCAAAACGGATGAACGAACTATGGGAGTTGGATGAAGCCAGGTTTCTAGCTGATTTCCATTAAACTATTTGTTACATGTCATTTTGTCGCATCCATTCAAATGGCCTAAAAATCGGATCAATCAACATCGTTGAACACTTTGTCATTATCCCTTTGCAAATCCCTAAGCATAGCCTCTCCAAAAAGTTTGATTTTGTGGGACAATCAACTCAAAAACCATGTTTTTATCCCCAACACATCTTGTACATCAGTCCACTTTCCATGGTTTCAATTTGCATAACTGAGCACATGCACTGACCAACGCAGGTTGCTCTACTTTGCAGGTGCGATGGTTCTAGAATTATGGGAAAAATAAAAAATATTTTCGACTATTCTCTTTCCAAAAGCTTCTGAAGTGGTTTTAAGCATCTACCATGGATAAAGATCTCAAATTCCTACGGTCAAGGTCTTATCTCTTATCCTTAGAGATTATCCTCCTTCATATGTGGATCTCAAGCCTAGATTGGTAAATCTTAAACTACCACTTTTACCCTATAAATCCACTATCTCCCATAGTGTTTGCGTTGGATTTTGGAGATCATTAGTGCCCTAATATTGTTATTTTGAGCTTAAGGAATCATCCTCGAATAATGCATTAAGGTTGAGAGTGAAGGTTTGCTTTATGGAAAGGAAGGACAAGACAACTGAGGAGACATCTACAAATTCAAGCATCTATAAATGGTTGTAACCATCTCCTTTATTTATTAATACAAAAATCACTCTATTTTCCTATACTCGTGTCATGTTGATTATTATGTATTTCAATGCCATTTGACTCATTGATTAGAGACATTATTTTATGCTATGTGGATATTTTAGTTCTCTTGCTTATTTTAGTCATTTTGCAAGTTCCATTTATAACACTTGGAGTTAGAGTTGGAGCTTACAAGCAAGGAGAAGAGGAGGGATTACTGCAAATTCTAGGTATGTCCCTTTTCCATATTCTAATCTCTCTAAGGAAAACATAGATATTTTTACCCCTATTGTTTCTAGGTCAGACCACTAGATCTAGGGAGTTCATTTTTGTCTGCAAAAGTGAATTTTCCATATAACAACTTGGGTATTGATCCAAATATCATGGTACATGAAATTAAAAATTATCTAGATGCTAAGCCAATTCGACAATGCCTACTTCTGGTGCACCCTAAAAAATCCATTACAATCAAAGTAGAAGTTGAAAAACTTTTGCGTGCTAATTTTATATACCCAGTTCCTCTCACTGATTAGGTCTCAACCATAATCCATGTGATGAAGAAACAAGGAAAAATTCGAGTATGCGTTTACCATGAATATATTAACCGTGTTTATCCCAAAGACAAGTACCCTACCCCGTTCATAGACCAAATTGTTGATGACTATGCTGGAAGCGAAATTTTCTCATTTATGAATGATTTTTCCGGTTACAATCAAATCAAATACTCTCGTAAGACCAACTTAAGACTGCATTTATTTTTCCATGGGGAATGTTTTCCTATTGTAAACTTCCTTTTGGTTTCAAGAACGTTGGTGCAACTTTCTAGAGGGCTATGAATTATGTCTTCCATGATATCAAGCACATATTACAACCTTATTTGGATTATTTACCTGCCCACTCCAAACAACGTGAAGATCACCAAATGCATCTTAGGGAAATTTTCCTACGTTATCGATATTAACACATAAGATTAAATCCACAAAAGTGTGTGTTTTGTGTCCAATCTGGTAGACTTCTTGGGTTCCTCACTAGTTCAGTTACAACGGCTCCAAGGGAAGGCTAATTTTCTATGAAGATTCATACCGAATTATGCAGAACCTACGAAAGGATTTACTCGCCTATTGAAAAAGGGGGTTCCCTTCCATTGGGATGGTACAACCCAAAAATATTTTGATGCCTTGAAATATTTCCTAGTTTCGAGCATCATTATTGTACCCCGCTAACTATTAACAAGACTATTTATTGTATCTCGATGCAGTTGTTACCACCATTGCCATGGTGTTGGTCCAAGAAGATGACCTATGGGACAAACATCCCATCTATTATTTGAGTCAAAATTTAAATGACATTGAAATTAAATACACTCACATCAAAAAGTTAGCTTTGGTAGCTGTGCAAGCTTTCCATATATCTCACCACTATATTATGCTTTGGAAGACTATGGTAGTTTCTGATTGCAACCTGATGAATTACATTCTCACGTAAATTTCTCGGGGGGGGGGTGGGGGATACTCTAAATGGATTGTTATTATCTATGATTTTGATTTAGAATTCTTCAAATCCAATTCTAATAATTCCTTAGTCTTCACTGAAGTGATATGCGACCTTCCCTCATCTGAAACCACGTACACATATGATGATTCTATTCTCAATGAGTCGATGTTTCTGATTGATTCCTCTGATCCTTGGTATGGAGATATCATTATGTATCTCCAGACCTAGACTTTCCAGCCTAACACCTCTTGCTCTAATCAATGACGCATTCGATACCATGCTTGAAATTACATTATACTTGGAGACACTCTCTTTCACCGTGCTGTTGATAAGATATTTAGATGATACCTCACTCATGAGGATGTTGAGAGAGTTTTGAAAGAATTTCACACTAGAACATGTGGTAGACATATGTCTGGCTATGCCACCTCAAAAAATATTTTGTGATCTAGTTACTTTTGGCTAACCATGTTTAGCGATTTTATTATCACAACCCAAAAGTGTCACACTTGTCAGATTTATAATTGTAAAGCCCATGCTCCACCTACTCCTATGCATCTTGTTATCATTATTGGACCCTTTGCGAAATTGGGCATTGATTTTATGACTTGTAACCCTCATTCGGTTGGGGGGCATGGCTACATTATTGTGGATGTAGACTGTTTTACCAAATGGGCGAAGCAATTCCTACATACAATAATAACAGCAAAACAACTGCATTATTTCTTTTCAATCATGTCAATGCCAAATTTGGTGTGTCGAAAGCCATCGTTATAGACCATGGTAAACATTTATGAAATTACATGATGTTTTAACTTACTGCCAAGTTGGACCTTCAACATGACAACTCAATTCCCTATTACCCACAAGCGAATGGGAAAGTAGAAGACTTCAATAGGGTTTTGAAAATGATGTTGCAATACATGATAGGGATTCATAAGATGAATTGGCACCTCATTATTTTTTCTGCTTTGTGGGCATACTAAACATCTATCCAAATTGTGATTGGATTTACACCCTTTCACGGTTGGTGCATGGTCTGGAAGCACTCCTACCCATTAAATGTGAGGTTCCATCTTTAAATCTTGTCGTCGAGCTTCTTCCCGCAATGTCCATAGAATAAAAACGCTTTTTTCATCTAACCCGCTTAGATGAGACTCGATGCAATGTTGCAATGTCCATTGAGGCTCACAAGAAACACATCAAGGCATAGGATGAAAAAAATGTTAAACCTAGTGCCTTCTTGAAAGGGGATCTGGTCCTTCAATACAATCAAGAAGCTAACAAATTAGTAGCTGGGAAGCTTGAACCGATGCGGATAGGCCCGTATATAGTCAAACATGTACTTGCAAAAGGGGATTTTGAGCTCATTTATTTTGATGGAATCCCTTTGGCACAACCTAGAAATGGGTTGTACCTAAAAAAATACTATGCCTAGATTACCTTTGCATAGTCACTGTGTACATACTGTATAAGTGTGTTTGCAGTGTGTTTCCTTCAGAGTTTCCTACCACCTTTGTTAATATTGAATTACATTTGATTTGTAGATGTCGGTGTTCCCTCAACCATATGTTGGTTATGTTGATGGTGCTAGTTGTAGTACTAGAAACATTTCCTCTACAACATAGGCTATTTATGCTCGTAGTCGCAAGTTAGTGAGTTTACAAGGAATTTGTATCGGTCTCTCAACTAATAATATCACTGAGTATATAGCAGTGATAAAACTATTGTCTGATGGTATCTCTCATTTCATTCACCATTTAGTGGTCATGATTGATTCACAACTCGCAGTACTACATGTAAACCATGTTTATTCATAACAAAGTCCAACTATTCTACACATGTTTTTGAGGGTTCGACTTCTAGAATGACATTTTGATTACATTCAATATCAACATATTCATATAAGTCTAAATACATTAACTGATGCACTAGCCAATTTTTTTTTAGAAAAACATTTGCAACACATGCAAATAATTCAATCAACATCACACATGGAACAAGAGAATACAGAAAATAGGAAATATCAATAGATAATTGTATATAGAGTTTGTTTTACAAAAATTATGTTTGAGACACATATGACCACATGAATTATAACATTAAAACACATGCAAATAGAATATGGCTCAAAGGCCTCCTAGTCGTCTAATCCCAATGATGATTGTGATAACACACAGTTGCGTGGGAAAATTTGTATAGAAGCCAAATGATGTGATTTGGCACTCCAATAGTGTATCGCTAGAGTCACATAAGGATCTCATTGAACCTAGTATTTGGAACACTATGGGTTAAACCCTCAACATGATGCTCAAGTTCTACAAGAGTCTCAACTATGTTGAGATCCTCCATCTCTGCCTATGCCCCTGCAACAACTCCATTCTATGCAAGTTGTGTCTCTCCTCGTCGAATAGGTAAAATATTTGCATGTGAAACCAATCGTTAGTCTCTCATAAATTAGAAACATAAACAAATTTGTAAAATTCAAAATGAAATTGTTTTACCTATATCACTCCATTGCTCACCTTCAAGTAAAATGAGCTCCGAGTCTCCTCGAAAATCAATAGCGGTGTATGGATAATCCTTGATCATGATAAGCTATATCCACAACCATCAAAATGAAGTAGGGGTAAATCTCATCACATGTGCACCCCCATGAAGAGACATGAGATATACCCATTGCCTCATCACATAACCCTAGGTCTCAGAAGCTTGCAAGAAATCTCTTGAGGGCAGAGTAATGGTATCCTCTCTAGAGAAAAAGAATTCAAAATAGAACCATACCCAAATTTATTTAAGTGCCCATCCTTTTCTCTGTTGAGTTGTTCCTTCAAGTTAGCTAGTACCCCTTCACTCTAGTTGAAGACAATAGACTCTATGCGTTCCAATGCATATTGTATTTGGGACTTGGTAGCCAAATTCAAAGAGAAACTGCCAGTCAATCGAGTGATAGCGAAGAGGAACATCCTGAGATAGTTGAATGAAATCCTTGATCTATATATTTCCATCCTTTGTTTCTTGAGAACGAGGTCTACAATGAGAAACTATGTAGTACTTCACAATTTCACCACCTCTTCTCATACCATATAGTGAGATAGAAGCTCCTCTCTGAGATAACCTTGTCAGAAAATAGATATCCTCCACCTATATTGTGACAGTATGTGCTCTGATCCTGAAGAATTGTCCCTGGATATCCCATGCCTTGACCAAATATTCCAGTAAATCAAGATGATCTCTCATGCCTGGAATCCAGAAAAAAATAAGGAGTCCATAGTTCCTTAAGGCTTGTATTATTGTCGGGTCATTGGAAACATCCAAATATTGGGATTCATGTTCTCTTTATCTCCATCTTAAAACCATTTTTTCTCTAGTGAATAACTGCAAAACCACAAGAAAAACACTTAGAATCCGCCTTGTGGAAAACTTTGAGAGAAACATTACTAAAAACATAATTTTTTTCTCCAATTACAACCATCACACCTGTCGTTCAAGGGACAAAGTGACCCAACACACTTTGCCTTTATGGAAGGTCTGTTGGTCAGCTCTTTACAGTGTGGGTCAGACAAACCCAGTGTACCTTTTGATATAAAGAGAGTGCAATGGGACTAGGGAAAAAAATTATACCCTAAAATGCTGAGAACTCTCAAAAAATTGCATCAAATGAAAAATAGAAATTGTGAAAAAGAAGAGAAAGGATAAATATCCTACTTGGAATTGACGACCCTGAAAATGGTCTAACGGATTGGCTACCATCACTTGCTCAAGTTTGAGGGTAAAATTCAATCAGATCTCATTCATAAGAGGTAAAATGAAAACGGTAAAGACATATTTTTACTTTTCACTATTTCTGGTCAATGAGTTATTATTTTAATATATTTTGATATCTTGACCTAATTATTTACCATATGACATATATTTTTAATCCTTTTGCGATGTTATGAGTAGTTTAAAAGATAATTGAGGGGTCTACTACAAATTTTAATTTGAATACAAGTCATTTTCATGAAATAGCACACTTTTATCACTTTTTCGGGTTTTGTAAACTTACAAAAAAGGAACCACCTTGAGTCCTATTTTAGCTCTTTTCAGACTCCCAAAACATGAAAAGATTCTCAAGTACTTGTATTTTTGAACTCGTTAAAGTAAATGAAAAGGTGTTTGCCTAGTATAAGTTTAACCCTTTTCCAGACTAGGATAGACTATTTACGAAAAATGAATACTTTATCCGAACATGGCTAAAAGGTTCTCTCGAGTATCATTTTCTACCTTTTCGGGCTCACGAGACTAAAATTTACGAAAAGGGACCATTGGAGTTTTCTTTTTTGCCTCTTTTTCAAACTCTCTAAACATGAAAAAGAAGTCGAGTTACACCTTCATTGGACTTGTAAAATCATCAAACAACATTGGACTTGTTGAACATGACGACACCAAACCACTCCTTCTTATGGTTCGTTAAAAATACTCAAAAGGATTCATCCGAAGAATGAAATTATAGATCAAGCATATGTTATCCTCCTCAATCTTGTAAAAAACAAAGAGGTACTCACCAGAAATGGTTGGGGAAATTGGGAAAATAAGGGTACTTAACCTATTTATGGCAACAAGTCTCTCTTGAACATGACACTATTTCACTTCATCTTTATGACTGTTGGGTTGGAAAATATGCTTGCCTTTTTGGTTAATCACACCATATCAAAATCATTCGTAATCGATTTTGAGTCAATGTTTCCAACTCCATAAAGTGTTGCTAGTATTTTCAAGAGAAGTCCTTCAGTTGACATATGCTACAATACTCTTAAGCCTTGTTTCATGTCAGTCGTTCCTGAAATAGCTCTGTGTGAGCATCATTCTGTCTCAAATCTTGATACTTGTTTTGCATTGTTGATGAGGGATACATCAAAGCCCTCCTATGATGGGTCACTTCTTATTGACATTAGCTCATTATCTAGGAAGTTGATTTAGAAACCCCATTCAGTGCCTTGGAGCTTGCATACCTCAATGGCAAGTTTCCTCTCTTTCAGTAACAAGTTTTCATCATTGGCCTTCAACCAAAATATTTTGTGTGGTGTTCGACTTCAGCTCATTCATTCACACCACATAGATTGTACTATAGTACCTTGAGATCCATTATCATTACCGATGATTTATCTCATGTCTGTTAATGACTTACATCATTGGCTGGTAATTAGACGGTGTTTACTAGGGAAAATTTTAAGAACCCCCGCTAAATTTACATATATAATAAATGGGCGAATCTCCATGGTATATAGGAAAAATGGAAGGCGATTTTATCAATAATATGATATGTATATAATAATTTTTTGGCGAATCTCTCACCAGGCATGGTGAATATTTTACTCAATTATAAAATCTTGTGCTTATTGAATACACAAATGAAATCATTGCATTTCTTTTAAATATCTTTTGAAATCAAAATTACCGAACCCTAGTGGGTGTAGGATAAAATTCACTTGTGCCATTCACAGAAAGCATGAGAAAAAACCTAATACTATATATAAAACCAAGAAAAATTCAAATTCATCACTTCTAGGGACCTCGTAACCACCCTGCCAATACACAAGTATGTTCCTGTTTGCAATCAGAAAAATTATCCAAATTACAATCTGTTTACTGCAACATATGTTGGAAAGTTATAGAAGGATGACTAGTGCAATCAATCCATTCCTTTTAGCCCTCGATTTGTTTCAGTTTAAAACAGAAGTATACAAATATACTTGTCCAATGTCTATGCTTTAACCATTCACCTTAAGATGGTTTTACAATATAATTTCCTAAGTCTATTTAATATCTTCATTATCATAAAAGCCAACCTATATCCATCTTAACTCCACATCTACCACTGTTAGGGGGATGAAATCTATTTATCCCTCTGAGCACTTGGTAACCAGAATTAAGATGGATCTAAGATGATAGAATTTCCCCTTTAAATAGTCTATGCTCACATGAATACCATGGTATTACCATGGGTCAATACCATGGGTTATCATAAACCTGGAGCTTAAAAATTACTATTAGTAATTTATAAAAATTAATAAAATTAATAGTTGATTTTTATTTTATTTTTTATTTTAACCAAGCTAAAATGTTTAACATATATTAAATTACAACATCCATTTTTACTCTTGATCGGATCAAATATTTTTTCACTCTATGTTAGTTTGCATATCACATATTTGATACCTCTCGGGGGTTAGTAGATAGTAAAGATGGATCTATGCTAGTTTAATTCCCCCATTTAAATAGGCTACATTCCAAGTGAATACCATGGGTCAATACCATGTGCCATTTTGGTGAATACCATGGGTCAATACCATGTGCCATTTTATTTTTATTAATACTAATATTAGGGTTAATAATGTTTTTTTGCATGCTATTAATAACAATCTAGTCCATGGTATTTGTCCCATAGTATTTTGCCCATAGGTTTCACCTAAATATAACGCATTTTTTGAGTGTTCGTAAATATAAGGTGACTTATGGAGTAAATATAAAAAAAATGTTTTATTTGTTTACCATACTTCTCGTTTATTTATATTTTTATTAATTTACCATACCTCTTTTACAAATATGGTATTTGGCCCATAGGATTCACTTAAATAAAACCTCTTTCTTGAGCCTTCATAAATAGAGCGAGGGTTATGGACTAAATATAAAAAGAGGTTTAATTTATTTACCATGCATCTAGTTTATTTATATTTATATTTATTTACCATACCTTTTGAGTAAGTATAAAAAGACGTTTTATTTATTTACCATACCTCCACTTTACTTATATTTTTATTTGTTTACACCCATGCATGTATATAAGGTGACTTATGGAGTAAATATAAAAAATGTTTTATTTATTTACCATACCTCTCATTTATTTATATTTTTATTAATTTACCATACCTCTTTTATAAATATGGTATTTGGGCCTTTGGCCCATAGGATTCACTTAAATAAAACCTATTCTTGGAAATGGGCGAATGGATTCACTTAAATAAAACCTATTCTTGAAAATGGGCGAATGGAAGGTTGTAACTCCTAATTTCAAGGGCTAAATTTACCTTTTTTACCCTCTCCCTTAAAATAAGGTGGGCTATTTGAGGTCATTTGTAAAAATGTACTATGATACAAAATATTCGCCCACTAAAAATTTAAAACCCCTTAATTTCGCCAAAGGGCGAACATTCGCCCCTAAAATTTTCTATGGTGTCTACCATGTTCGACTCTAGCTCATATTTTCGCATGGCTAGACTTGTATTATCGAGTGATGAGGTAGAAGACCCTAGATCTAGTTCCATCCATCGCGCTGCGATTTCAAGTTTCATACAGTATTAAAAAGTATGATGGCTATCATTATTTAGATAGCCATCTAAGCATGGGTCCACACTCTGTCATTAGTGGAAAAGATATCTTGGTCATTGTACATGTATATTGGATTATATTTTGATATGGGTATGCCTCCCTCAACAATGATATCATAATGATAATATGTATTGTAACAGATGATGATCTCAACCAATTTTTTCTTCATCCAAACTTGTCACAAGGTAAAGCACTTCATTCCTCAACCATTGGTTTGGAATTTTTACTTTAGGGGGAAATTTGTTACAGGTCATTTTGCCGCATCCACTCAAATGGCATGAAAAACCGGATCAATCAACATCCTTGAACACTTTGTCATTATCCCTTTGCAAATCCTTAAGCATCACCTCTCCAAAAAGTCTAGGAATCTGTGTAAATCAACTCAAAAACTATTTTTTAGCCCCAATGCACCTTGCACTTCAGTCCACATGCAATGGTTGCAAGTTTCATAACTGTGCACCTACATTGACCAATGCCAGTTGCTCTACTTTACTCGTGTGATGGTTCTATAATTGCAGGAAAAATAAAAAAATATTTTCGAATATTCTCTTTCCAGAAGCTTCTAACATGGTTTTAACCATTTAGCATGTTTAGAGATCTCGAACTCCTACTCTCGAGGTATGATCTCTTATACTCCTTCAAATGTGGATCTCAAGCCTAGATTGGTAAATCCTAAACTACCACTTTTACCCTATAAATCTAATGCATCCCATAGAGTTTGGGTTGGATTTTGGAGATTCTTAGTGCCCTCATGTTGTTACTTTGAGCTTAAGGAATCATCCTCCATTAATTCATTAGGGTTGAGATTGAAGGTTTGCTTTGTGGCAAGGAAGGACAAGACAATTGGGGAGACATCTACAAATTCAAGCATCTATAAATGGTTGTAACTCTCTCCTTTATTTATTAATAAAAATATCACTATTTTCCTATACTTGTGTCATGTTGATTATTATGTATTTCAATGCCATTTGACTCATTGATTAGAGACATTAGTTTATTATATGTGGATATTGTAGTTCTCTTTCTTGTTTTAGTCATTTTGGAAGTTCCATTTACAACACTTGGAGATAGAGTTAGAGCTTACAAGCAAGGAGAAGAGGAGGGCTTACTATAGATTCTAGGTATGTCCCTTTTCCGTATAATAATCTCTCTAAGGAAAACATAAATATTTTTACCCCTATTGTTTCTAGATCAGGACACTAGATCTAGGGAGTTCATTATTGTCCGCAGAATTGAATTTTCCATATAGCACTATTGAGAAGGAGAGACAAAAAGCATGGCATGATCGATACATCAAGAGGAAGTATTTCATAGTTGGGGACAAAGTTCTCCTATATGACAGTAAGTCTATGAAGCATCCTAGGAAGCTCCAATTGCACTAGTTGGGACCATTCATTGTTGCAGAAGTGCGAGAGTCCAGAATTGTTAAACTTGCACAAGTGGATGAGGTTCTATTTCATGGTTGGGTGAATGGTGCATGCCTGAAGCCTTCCATGGCCCACACACTTCTTAATTATTTGGTTTGATCTCCAAAAGGGAATCATAGTTAGGTTTAGGATAGAGTTAGTTTGGTAGTCAGTTATGTGAGTTACAAATAAAGTTACTTGCATCAAGTTTGTTAGTTAGTTGAGTGCATCCCTCTACAACTGATTGTGGTCGGGGAACCACATATGGTAGTCATCTTGTCTGCCATAGCTAGTAATAATTTCTAGCATCTTTTTGAATTTGGTTTAAATCTATCTTGTAATATCCCCGACACATTCTGGTTATCAACTTTTTGGTTTTACCATCATTTCGTAATAATTTCCCATCATGATCATCCACCTTTTGAGTTTTTGTGTCCTCGAACTCAGGTACAGGTCACAATCACTGTTAATTTCATGATTTGAATTAAGTACATAAAGTTGTCATACTTATTAGTTAAATTGTCTAATCACAAGTATCGTGTCAAGTCTTTCTATATGGTTTGCATAACAAAGTTAAAATTTCCATTGTAAAAGATTCGTTGATTGAACTACTCACTTTGGCTTCGTTGTGAAATTCCCTTGGCTCTCAGTCTGAATTTCGCCCCCCGTGCGTCTGTTGTGTACAATCGACGAGTTACAATCATGAATCAAGCATCCAAAGTTGTTATTCATACCCCTCCATTTGACCCCATAGTTCATAACTTGAAAATATTTTTGGCAAATACAATAAGGCTTTTCTCATCAACAATGATCTATTAGACTCCTTTCACTTCCCCGCACTTAAGCACGAAGTCTTCACAAAGGCTACAACCAAACAACATGGCAACCCCTTTTCTAGGATAAAAGAGGAATTCCGAGGATTACATCAGTCCATGCTAATGAATTTGAGAAATTTACTAGCCTTTGACACTTCAGGCATGACCATGAAATGCATAAAGTTCCTTATCAGTCAACTGCATGGAGGTTCCCTATGGCTCGATAGGGAGTACCCAATACATGCCAGTGATATCCAAAAATTGACAAGGCTATCCACTATGGGAGCCATGGTGTTGTATTCATTCTAAACCACCTCTAAGTACGAGAAGAAAATATGTGACAACAACTACTATACTAAGTATGCTACTCAACGCAATGGGAAATAAACCACCATCAATCTGATCAATGTGTCCTCAATTACGTTCATCTATCACATAATTATCGAGAAGATCATTCTCCATTACATCAAGGACAAATACACTCTAGATACCATCTCGGTGGCATAAGCTTATGAAAAAGGGGAAAAATTGAACTGGTGCATCTATTTACTAAATTAACTATTTGAAGCCTGCGAGGATGTATACAAGTGGGCAACCTACTTCATCTACATGTATCTAGTGGTCTCTTTGGCAATGATGAAGTGATGTAACATAAAATGAAGAGAATTAGCCCTAGTCTCCGAAGACCAGCCCCTAGGACTCACGTAATCCCCATGGAGGACATCCGGGGAATAACAATAAAGAAATCAATGAGGAATCCTTCATTGGCTAGTATGCCAAAATTCTCATTGTCAAAATGGTTGTCCCTAGAATCCCAAAAGCACCCTTGAATGAGTATTCACAAGTCATATGGTTTGGTGTTCGCCACAACACCGCCTGGATTCCCCCTAAGGTTTTCAACCCAAACACATTTCATATGTGAGCCCAACCTTTCACTCTCTTGGAACATGCATTCAACAGTGAAGTTTCGTCTTCGCTAGTTATTATTGGTGATATTCAAGACAATGGATATACTTTTTTGAAGGAATGCTGCCACGCCCATTACTTGGTGAGAGCCCCTCCACCTCTCATAAGCGAACAAGAGAAAAAACACTCATTCCAGTTTTGAAGAGATTTGAGACAACTATGATTTCAGTATGAAACACTCTGGAAGCTCTCGGGTTGTCAATAAGTTCTATACCCCAACTTTATGAAATTATTAATGTTAGTATGGTTAGTAATTTGTCATTCAACCCATTGGTTGCCTCCTTTCCCCTGGTGGACCCTCATTCTGTTACTGAGCCCACAGTCCAGGACACCTGTCCAATTGCTACTTTAACTCCCTCAGTTTTCCAAAGCCCCATTCCAGTTACCTCTCCCTGGGTCGTCAATCTCACTGGTGAAGAACCACTCTCTCTTGCCATCACCCAGATAATTGAATAAATACCTTAATCCACCTCCACTACTTCCCCAACGTCTCATAATCGCTCACCCTGCATGACTTGCATTTCAGACATTCCTCAGACTAACAACCTCCTCAATGCTGAGGCCAAGATGGAGGTCGATTTTGTCATTCAATCAATCATCGACACTAGCCACGACACCCTTGCTATTCACATAACAACAACAGATTTGGTTACCATGCCTCTTTTATCCTTGCTACTAGAATCAAGCCCTCAAACAACAAATGGCCAACAAATCCACTCTATCCCACAAGGTCAAGAAGTCATAAATTTCCCAACTTAGACCTCCAACCCCATTCCCAATTTGCCACCATATTTTGTTCCAGACCACACTAGCATCCACACTGCAGAAAGCCTACAACAAGAAACATCACCCCAAGGCCAACTTGAGAAATCGGTTTCTAGTAGACAATCGCTGCAATCCAGATTCCCTATCCTTACTACCATGATGCTCGATGACCTTTAGAATTGGTCGTCCTCTCAGATATTTACCTTCATTCAACTAGTTCCACAATAAGCAGAAGCACCGTATAATATATTTCCAGCCAAACATGAGATACAACAACAACATCTTATCTCCATAACGATTGAGCACAATCAACTCCTATAAGAAAAGAAAGCACTACAACTGATAATGTGGCCTACTATTTCTGAGGTAGTCCCTAATGTGCCAAAATATTTCTCAGGTTGCACCCTTTTGGACTACTCCAACCATATCAAAATCACATGAACCGACCTTGTTTCATCGAATCAAGAGCTCAAGAAGGCTATCGAAGTTGGATAGAAAGCACTCCCTGATCCAGTCACTCAATATGTTGTTGAAATTGAGCATAAGATTACCAATGTGGCTTCTCTAAAGGCCTACCTTCTCCAAGCCGCTAGGGAGGTGTAGGAAATATTCACATTAGTTCGTGACTGGTCTAGTTTCCTCACTAGAAAGAATCAACCCATCTATTTTTTGTGACAACAGGCTCTGCAATTTTTCAACCAAGCCTTGCTTATACTTAACCTCGACTAGCAGCAGGACCTATTTTCCTAGACAAATGTGCTAGAGAAACAAATTCAACAGATTGAGGATGAGTTTTGAGCCACCAAGGCTCTACTCCGCGACCTCAAGACACCAACACATAACCACTTTTAGAAGTTGTGGTAGCTCAGCACTGAATCAAAGAGCCAATGGAAAGCCCTCATGACTTCTCGACCTGCCTAGTCGAAAACTAAAATTACCACACTATTTATCGAGCAAGTTGCCACTCTGTTGGACTCCTGGTAGTTGATGATTGCTGCATACACCCAATTCAAGAGAAAAGACATACAATTTGTCCCAGAGTTGGGTCCTTCATTTGAAGGAGAACCTGCAACACGCGAAGGAACAATTTAGGAAGAAGCAACACAAGTAGGTGCCTCCTAGCAGCAGGAAGAGACAACAACGTCATCCAAGGATTGGCTCAGGGACGAGTTAATCGATTTTGGTCAGGGCCTGTTGGGTCCTTCGTTTTGGGGGATAGAATTTTGACATATTTTGACCAAGTATGACTGAAAGGAAGTTGTGTAGGAAACCATCGATGGAAAGAGAGAATATCCACTAATGTATGTCAAATGTGGAGGTTGGAAAATGGAAATCATGAGAAATTGTAGGTGCAGTGCCATTCACAAAGGTCGCCAACAAGAGATGGAGTAGTTGCAGCAGAGTCATGAAATATGCCAAAGATAAAAGCACACAACATTTGAGGAAAATACTGGCATTTTAGGCGAGATAAGCTTACAAAATCCAAAGGAGAAGGCAACAAAAGGGAGGAGGTGAAGCTCATATGCCGAGATGTTGTCGCTAAGTCTATTTGACTTGGCTTTGTTCTTAGTTTATCTATTTCTGAGCTACATTGTATGGATATTTTTCTATTTTTACTTGAAGGGTCGGAGTGCCAAAATATAATGATGTCTTAAGTTTAATGGAAAGGAGTTGCGAGATTGTTTTATGTTTTAGAAAGTGTTGGTTTTCATAACCCTCTTTAAAATTTTCGTATGCATGAATGTGGATGTTATATGTTTCTTTGGATGTGTTGCAAGTCACACTTTGTGTTGGTTACATGTCAGATAATACGATTTCCTAGAGTAAATGTGAATGGTAATCGTTGCACAACTCTCCTTGGTGCCTGGTTCTAGTCCTTGTCCTAGTAAGGTCGCGACATGCCTCAAGTGAGACACCTTACTTCTTTTGAGTAAAGTGAAAATGTCTATGTTGTGCTAGACTACAACAAACTCTTTGTTGGCCCCTGCGTTTGAACCCATGGTCTCTATATTTTATATTTTTCAGCCAACACTCCACCATGGAATCAACCCCCACTGGTTGAGAAATTGCTTCTTCAAATGAAGAAGGATGTCTCAATTATTTCTGTAATTAGATACATATACCTAGTGTATCTGTCTAGTGACCTCCTGATCCGGATTTAAACAGGAACGCAATAAAATACAAAGATAACCATAAAGACAAATATGCAGCGGAAATAATACTTCATTTCATTACTGTAAAATATTGAAATATGCTTACAAATAGAAATGGAAATAACCCAGCTAGGGCGATGGTACCTTATCTCTGAGAAGAGATGTGTCGGCTACATGCCTATGAACTGTTCTCCAAAAACTGTGTTACAATGAGGCTCGAGGGCCTATTTATTGTTGAGAAACAATGGAAAACCCTTCACATTCCAAAACCTAACCCTAGAAGATGAAACACCAAATTGTGGGCCCCGCTTTTGGGTAAGTTGGTACATCAACTTCCCGGGGTCGCGAATTGGTCATACTATCTCTGTTTGACGCGCATGATAGCCCGTTGGAAAGATCTCTTCGAGGAATACAACAGAAAAGACAATTTTTAGACAAAAAAATTGCTAACGATGGATTTCCCAAAAAACGTCGTTTAGGGCCTCAAAACGGCTCCGGAAGTTTAGGACCCGAAAAACTGCTAAAAATAGTAAACTGTGCTATAATTAAGGAAACAGAAAAATTGAAAGAGATAGTTGTGGGGGTCCAAATGGGATAGGTGGGTGGCCACCAACATTCACCTGGATCATTCCTCCCCCCTTAAGAAGCAATGGTCCCCATTGCGTTGAGTTCCTCCCTGAGATGAAGAAGCTTCTGCTGAGCTGGGTCTTTGGTGAGCTGTTCTGCAATCTCTGATGTGTCCAGAAATGGTGGGGAGCATGGTCGGCGACGGTCCACATTGAACACTCGGTGCAAGCGAAGGAATGGAGGAATGCTGTGCTTCAAAGCATTGTTTCCCGTAGCCTTGTTACTGGTGTAAGGACCATGTCGAAGTGGTCTGAGTTTCTGATGGGTTCTGGTAAGGCGCTCCCTCTGCAATTGTAACCAAACTTTGTTGCCCACCTGAAACTTGTGTGGTACCCCTCCGGGTAAGGAGAAGTTGTTCCTGTGTTCTGTCATGACTGTATCCCTCTGTTGTTGCTGCTGTGTGGAGGAACCCTTCGCGGGGGTCATGGATGTAGCAACGATCTTCCCCTTACTTTGGGAGCGAACTAGATAGAAAATAAATTTCCTAGTCTGTGAGATGAGATTGCTGCCTTTCTTAGCAGTGATCAAAGAGGTGGCGGTAGGTGGGGCTACCTCCGGTATCCTATATAATGAATTATCCAAAGAAATGATGACAGCGCGAGGCCTTGACTCATACACAGCATGTCGCCTCCACAAGTATGGCTGGCCTAATAGTACATCACAAACATCTAGAGGTGTAACATCACACAATACCTCGTCTGTGAAGGGCTTGATGCTGTAGGGAAGGCGGCACTGCTAGTGAACTTTGAGATCTCGTCCTTCGTGAAGCCAACTGATACTGTACGGCTGTGGGTGTGGTGTAGTTGGTAGGCCCAACTGCTTCACGACCTCTGCTGAAATGAGGTTCTTTTGGCTGCCACTGTTGACAATGAATTGCAGCGGTGAACCCTTCACCCACATCTGTGAGTGGAAAAGACGTTACCCCTCCTTTGTATCTTCGGGCTCATTTTTTCTGGATCTTGGCAGTAGCAACATTGGCGCTGGGATCCGCATCAATGATCTACTTCCCTTTGTCATTCCCCTTGTCGGGTTCTGACTCAGAGTCGGAACATGCATTTGATTCAGAAGCCTTCAACTCGGCCACCAGCGACTGCTTGGTCTGACACTCACTTGTGTTATGAGTGGGACTCTTTTGGAACTCACACCACTTTCCTGTGTCCTTCTTCGGCTTCGTGGTTTTCTTTTCTTGCGGCTTCGACGTGTTGTCTTGGGTCACCCCGCCTTGGCTTTGTCCTTTGGGCTTCAGATTTGCAGATCCAAAGTCTCGCTTCTTCTGTTTGAACTTTTGCTCAATTTTGACAGCGTATCGGTATGCTATGCCGAGTGAGGAGATGTTCAAGAACCCCATCTCTTCCTGGATGTATCTGTGTAGGCAACCGCGGTATTTGAGTACCAGATGTAGCTTAGAATCTTTGATACCCAACTGTGTGCGAAGGGTATGAAAAATGTTTGTGAACTTCAGCACATCTTGGTCTCGTCCCTTCCGTAGTGTGGTCCATTTGATGTATTTGTCCGCATAGCTTCCGACAGGGTAGTACTGCTCCTTGATGGCATCCCGGAAGTCATTCCAAGTGGGTGCGGCTGAAAATAGTGAGTCTGTACTTTCATCCTTTTGCTCGCAGTAGGTTTCCCACCAGTCCTTGACGTGGGGGGCTGCTTTGAGAAGAGCGAAAACAATCTTTTACCGACTTGAAAATTCGTGAACAGAAAAATACCCATCTAGCAGATTTAACCATTTATTTACGGCATCTGCGTCTATTTGACCCTCGAAGATGGGGATTTCAAAATTAACTTGTACCTTAAACGGTGTGGCATTTCCAGAGTCGTTGTTAGAAGCCGATGTGTCGCCTCTGGGTAGCCACTGAAGGATCTGTGCAAAGCTATCCATCATCGCGTTCCTTTTCCGCTCGAGCGCTTCTTCGAGCAAGATTTTGATAAGATCTCCTGCCCCCTCGTCTTTCTTCTCATCCGCCATGGGAGGTCGTCGGGATTTGCGAGGCTGGTCTTGCAAAGGTTCGACCAGTTCACCAGGTGGATGTTGGTGGCCACCCACCTATCCCATTTGGATCACCTCCTCTACATGCGCACATATGTAGGAGCTCCCACATGTGCTCGTACATCTTGTACTAATATGTCAACTTCTTTGGTTCTCTTCCTCCCCGCTCTGGAAGATTCTGGTTGAGTCGTTGCCTCCACTCAGCCAACTGTCTGATCCTCCACTTGTGGATGCTCCAAAACATCCTAAAGCTCAGTCTAAGGCTCCTCCTCCAGTGGGATACTCATCGCTCGCTCTAGGGAGAATCTCATAGCCTTGTCCTCATCAAATTTGACATCTCTCCTCACTATTGTCACCCAGAGTGAGGGAAAATACACTCGATAACTATGTGGAGTCTTTGTGTATCCTATAAAGACCCCCATCTCAGTTGTAGCCTCAAATTTCTTCTTTCTATCCTTTGAGACATGAAAATACATAGTAGCTCCAAAAATTAAAAAATAAGATACATCTGGATTCCTCCTAAAGAAATATTATTGGGTGTGATCATGCCAAATATTCTATGAAGGCTCATATTCTGTAAATAAATTGTGGTGTTGTATGCTTCTACCCGTAGATGTAACGGAAGCCCTTGATCATGCAACATGGCTCTTGCTGCTCCCGCTATGCTTCTATTCTTCCTTTCAACCACCCCATTTTGCTGTGGGTTATGAGGTGCTATCAGTTCTTTTTTAATACCCTCTTTGGCACAAAATCCCTTAAAGGTGTTAGATACATATTCTACTCCATTATCACTCTTAGGGCTTCCAATTTTTGACCAGTCTCCTTTTTAACCAATTCCTTAAATTCAACAAATTTTGAGAAAAAATCATCCTTCTTCCACATGAAGAAGATCCAACATTTTCTAGAAAATTCATCACCAAAATCACATAATACTTGTGTTTTTTCTGAAGAGGCTATAGAAAATGGTCCACATACATCAGAGTGGATTTGCTCCAAGATTGGTCCAACTTTTTTATCTCGGCCCTGAAAGGTGTATTTGACATATTACCCCAATGTGCATCCTTTGTAGACATCATGTTGGTTGAGTGTACATTTCGGGAGACCGATGGTAATCTGCTACATGATTTTTAAGCCACCATGGTGTAAGTGTCCCATGCGCCTATTCCAGAGTTCTCCAACATATCAAATCTACACATTTTCTGCCTTGCTACTCAGTGCAACACAAGCTTCCACCTCAATTTTGTAGATATTTTTCACTCTAACTCCAATCTGTTTCACTTGCCCGGTAGCTACATGTCTCAGAAAGAATTTCCATTTACTAAAAACAACATCATAGCCTCTATCCTCCAATACAACTACAAATATCAAGTTCTTCTTCAACCCAGGTACATACATAACATATTTCAAATGAAGATGGGAGCCTGACTCCCTCTTAAAGGTTACAGTTCCAATTCCTTTGGTATTGTACTGCCCATCATCCCTAAGTTCTATGTGCATCTGGAGATCCTTCTCCTCTAGGCTACTAAATAATTATTTGCATCCTGTCATATGGAATGAGGCACCTGAATCTAGATACCACACACTCCCCATTATAGTGCTCACCATGCATGCAATCAGGGTGAAGTCTAATTCGAATTGTGAGGCAAGTGATTCACCTCTTTCTCCTCCTAAAGGCTTCTTGTGCAGACACTTTGTTGCATAGTGCCAAAATTTGCGTCAGTGAAAACATTTTATATTGCTTGGGTCTTTCTTCTTGCCATTGTTCTAGCTGGACTTTGGCTTGCTTTAGGACTTCTTTCCCTTAAATTTATTTCCCTTCCCAACCAAGGAAAAATTCTCTTCATTCTCATCTCTGGATGTTACTCCATCTGTAGTATTCCTTCAAATTTCTTCTTGCACAAAATTGGACCAAAGGCTCTCCCAATCTGGTAATTTGTCCATTCCATTTACAGATTCCAAGTAACCACGCCAAGATTTTGGAAGGCCTAGGAGAGCTAGGTTAACTAGCTCCAAAGATGGTATATTTTCTCCAACTCCTCCAAGCTCATTTCAACACCGAGTGAATATGGAGAGGTAATGTGGAATGGTTTCATTTTTCTGTATGCAGATGTTCTTGAGCTTATCCCTCAATGAAAATTATCTGGAATCACTTCTATTTCAAAATGGAGTCTCCTTGCCATGTAAATTCGAGACTATGTGGTATCTCACACCCTCCAGGATAATCCTCCCGTCTTTTGCGGTATCCTTCTTCCACTGGGAAAGTGCTTGTACATATGATGTTCCTAGTTTCAAAATATTTGTTTGAGTATATATTACAACACTCCATTATCATTGAGTATAACTTCCATTCTATCCTTCCAATATATGAAATTCGAGGTTCCCTCCAAGGCATACTCCAATCTCAATCCGTTGAAAGACATTTTCGCACACGGAAGAAAATTGCTTCACTGAATCTGAAAATTGAAATCTATGAAGGAGAATATCTATTGACTAATTTATAGTGTGATTTCTGCTCTAAGACCATGTATAAATTAATAGAAATTTTCTACTACTGATGAATTCGAACTGAAAACAAGATATTACAAATTTCCTCTATGATACTGCAGAATGGAAATCACAATTGAGAAACACATGCAATGACATGCAACCATCAAAACTAGAAGAACACAATGATTTATAGGGGAACCCAACTGGGAAAAACCCCTTCACTACTTTTCATTAATCAGATGAGAATGAGAAGCTATTAGAATGTCTTGCTTCAATCTTGAAGCTCACCCTGCACTGTAAACTTGTTCTCTTGTTGAATGTCGTGCTCTAGTCAACACTTAGCCAATTCAAGGCCACAACTTGTTCCTATTTCCTTGCGCAATCCTTGAGGAAATTAACTCTTAAAAGATAGGAATTTCCTTCTATTTCCTTGCACAATTCCCAAGGAATGATTCACCTGTTTAACTGCCAAGCCTGTACACTCAACTAGTATACAAATGACAATTACAATGTGCCTTTTCCTCCAGTACAACTAGGAAATTCGAATTCCATACATGTTTGGGTTATTTTTAGCTGATTGACTAGTTTAATTGAGAGATCACTGAGATAACAACTCTATTACTCAACTGACCTTCAACTGACTCAATTAACTACTTGAGCTCATTTAATTGAGTTCAACTGAAAATAACTGAACTAGATTGCTAAATTTTAGTAATCACTACATGCGCAACTCTACTTCTCACCTATAACTCGAATTTACTGACTTAACTTGTAGACACAACCATGTCACACAAGTTAACTGCAATCCAAGTCATCCTGGCAATGTGGAAAATCGAATTACTCAATTTGATTATGGCATAAGTCAATTTGAGTCTTTCTTGCTACAATTTCTAACATTTCTTGTTACTAATTCAATAGCAATGATTAATATTAACATATTTTGAGAACTTGATTTCACATGCTGTCACGAATCTCAATTATTCCATTTAAACAAATAGATTCCATGGAACAAAGTATTAGTCCTTCAATTAACTGGCAAGTGAGTTCACAAGATCAAATAGCTTTGGAACATTACACAGGCAACAAAATCCCCTAGATGGGTTGAAGGCCGCATGCATTTCTTGATGATGACTGATGTCTATTTCATGAGAGTACTCTTTGCAAAAGTTGTAGTAGCCATTTCTGTCCAAATAATTCATGCCAAGGCATGTACATATCAAATAGCTTAAACCTAAGGATAACTATAAAATCCCTAAGTCATCACCTAAAATCTTAACATTATAAAAAACATGAAATTACATACCTTATTATTGAGGAAGAAACAAAAGCATTCCAAAATTTACTTAAAACAAAGGCAAACCTAACTATAGCCTGCTAGTTGATACCTGTTGCCCTCGATTGACATGTTTTTTATTAAGAGAAAAATACTGTGAATCTTTCCCATTTTGGAAAGTTCTTGTTAACCATTTTATTTTTTATTTTTATTTTATTTTCTAGAACGTCAACTTATTTTTTAATTTAATTTAAATTTTTTAACATTCTCCTTAACCAGTTTATTTTTATTTTGATGTAGTTTGATTGAGTCAAAATGACAAAACAAGAGAGGAGAGGACAATACATTACAACATAGCTTACATTGTGCGCTAGAGAGGCCTATCAACCCAATAAAATAAAATAAAGTAAAATAAATAATTAAAGTTTTCATGTCATGTAAACATTAGTGTGTTTTTTAGACTCTTGGTTTTGACAACTTATAGTTTTTCCGATAGTATTCTTAATCCATGGTCTTCTTTCCTAATGTACCATATTTAATGCATAAAATTTCAAAGAAATTTAATGTGTGTTTTGCTTATGTTTTGGAGTTCTTAAAATTTCCTTTTGAAAAGAAGATATTGGGTTGGTGCAGTGAAAGAAAAGTAATTAGTATTGATTTTCAATATTTTTAAACTGTGTATTTTAAATATGTAGCTTAAATACATATTTTAAATATTTTAAATCAATTCTTTTAATTTGAATTCAATTCTATCTCTTTTATTATTTGATATTTTATTTCCCTATTTCCTTAATTATTTAATAATATCAACAGTCTCATCATTTCCCTACCCTAAGTGTTATATTCTAACTCCATCCTTTATTGATCTTGATATAACACTCTTCCCACCATCAATTTAGCTTTATGTCTATGAGATTTCCCTACTCTAAGTGTTATATTCTAACTCCATCCTGTATTGATCTTGATATAACACTCTTCCCACCATAAATTTAGCTTTATGTCCCTAAAATAAGTGTTCAAAGGAAACATCAACACACAATTTACCAAAAGTTTTCATCAACATCAAATTAATCTTTGTGAAAATCTTCTTGCTAAAACATATAATTTTTTTATTAAAAATTTATTTAAATGGGATATTAGTTATTAGAATTGATATAACTTTAAATAATAAAATTTTTAAAAATCAATTTATTTTCTATTTAAATATATAAATTAATAAATTTTTAGTATCTAGATTCAATTTTAAATATTTATATTTATTAAATAAATACTAAAAAGAAGATTAACTAATTTAATATATTAGACTAGATTGTAAATAAGAAAAATAAAAATGAATTATTCTAAGTAAATGATTATGCAACATTATTTAAAATCAAATTAAGTTTTTAAATAAAAAAATAAAATGTTGTCTGAATTTATTAGAGTAATATACGTCATAACTTTTGAAATGGTCAATGAAATTTTAATATTTGAATGAAGTGTAAAAGAAGAATATATACTAGCACAACCACATTAAAAATATTAATGTGGTTGATATAGTCCAAAACTTCATTTGTATCTACCATTGATAAATATATATATATAAAAAACTATTGCAACAAAAATATTATTATTAACTTTAATTTTACTTAACCTTTAAAAATATCAAGTCTTGATAAAAAAAACATAAGTGTTGAAGAGTTTCTATTATTTTATAACCAAGATATAAGACAATTTTTCTAAAATTAGGCATGCTTTGAAAATCCCTAGGAAATTGGTGGACAAGTGGAATCTTACTCCCCCATTGGAACATCAAATTTTTAAAATTTATTAAAAGTCAACGCAACCTAACAAGCTCTCTAACACACACTACAACCATTAATAAGAATTCAAACGAAGCATATGCTGAGCATATTCCGCTTAGAATCAATCTAGGCAAAAAAAGACCCTTGAGAATCAATCTATGCAAAAAAAGACAACAAATCCTCATCAAGTTGAAATAGGGCCTTCTAATAAAAAATTGGGAAAAAAGATTAAGTGGAAAATAAATTATAATTGAAGAAAAAGAATCAATGACAAGTAAATTAATAAATATATAAAAATTAAATTAATAATTATATAAACCATTCTAGATCTAGCCTAAATCACTTTGTCCTATTATGTTATGTAAACATTTTGACTCAATCAAAATACATAAAAATAAAATAAAATAAAATAAAAAATAAATAAATAATTATAATTATTAATAATTAAACCATCCTAGATCCATCTTATCTAGAGATCGATATCTATCAAGCATCGTCAAGATGGATCAAATCTCTAGAGGTGCAAACCTTTCCTCAATTTTGCACTAAAAATCCTTCTAGACACTTGATAGATCGAGAGTTAAGATGGATCTAGATTGGTTATAGAACATTTTATTCAAATACTATTATGCATTATAGTTAATTAGTCCGGAGTTAAGATGGATATAGGCTGGTTATAGAACATTTTATTCAAATACTATTATGCATTATAGTTAATTAGTCATCACAATGTTAATCCTATGTTTAAAGCTTTATAGATAAAATTATATTAATATTGTTTTCTTATCATATTTAGATAATAATTTTAAATATATTTAAATAAATTACTTGTTGTATGGCTCTTCAATTTAGTATGGTAGAGATGTTGTAATGTCTTATCTAACATTTTGACTTGGTCAAAATGAAATAATAATAATAACAACAATAATAATAATAATAATAATTAATAATTAATAATTATCAATAAAACATTTTGACTCAATCAAATTACATAAAACTAAAAATAAAATAAAAAACATAAACTTAATAATTATAATTATTACATCAAGAGATACTCTCCAATCTAGTATGGAAAAGATGAAAAACATAAAATTAATAAATATAATTATTCGATGTGCTCTCCAATCTAATATGGAAGAGATGTCCCCAATTTAATATGGAAGAGATGTCCTATCTTGTTATGTTAATATTTTGACTCCAGTCAAATTGTAAAAAATAAAAATACATTTGGCAATTTGAGAAACCCGACAACTACTTAATATAAACCGAGCTCAATACAAGAAATATTTAAACCTAAGTTATCTTATTTCCACGATTTCACAGACTTGAAATTGAACAATTACACTACCCCTCGAACAACCTATACTACTATATTAAAATAAATATTTATGTATTTTAAACATGGGGAGGTCTGAATGCAATTTTATCGATATGGATGAAAACGGTTGACGGAGTCGAAAATACAGTGCGGGTTCGCCATAAATTACACGACAGAAGAAAGCTATGCGCTGGAAATCGATGAGAGCAGCCACCGGGAGCCACTGTCTCGCCAAACGGACCTCAGCTCCCTGTTAAACGGTAACCATCCTAAGGTGACCTATCAACTTAAGTGGAAGAAGACTCCACCACCGTTCTTAATTTTAATTTTCCTTTGGGTTGGCAAGATTCTGACTGGGTCAAGATGTTGCAAGGGTGTGTAAATAAAGGAGAAAAGTAATTGATTTATTAAAAAAAATCAACTTTTTATGGTTTTAATTTTAATTTAACAATTTTAAACTAAGTTTACATATACCTAAATTATATTATTTATTAACGTTTTTTTATCAATATTATGTTTGATTAGTTTTAGTTATTATTATATTAATATTTTTGTATATATATCTTTCAAATTTAACTGTATTTATTGTTTATGAGTAAAATACAAAACTTATTATAAATATTTCAAAAAATATTTTTTTATATATTTATTAGATTTTTTTCCTATTAGAAATATTTTTATATTCTATATGTATTTGAGTTCTGAATAGATTATTCAAATTCAATAAGCTTTAAACTCAATAAAATTTAGTTTATTACTTTATTGGCAAGAATTGAAATCTATGTAGAAATGATAACAATAATTCCTCTCAATCACCTAAAAGAATCAATTGAAAATACATCTGTTACCTTATTTAAATGTATTTTGTTCTAATGTGCATTTATAATTTTAAATATTAAAATATAATAATATTTATTATAAACTAGCATATATCCATCGAACTCAAAATCTCTCAAGTACGAAGAGATTAAATCTCTCAAAACTTCTTTTTTGAATGCAAAACTTGAGGAAATGCTTGCACCTAGGTTGGTATATATTAAATGATTTCTATATATATTAAGTAGCTTTGTATTCTTGTTGAATTACAATGTAAAGTTCAATAATCATGAATGTATTAACAAAATGTTGTTTATAGTTGAGTATAATGCCAGGAACTAGAAACTGAAAGTTGTGTTATAGGTTGCTTCTAAATCCGCGATCCTTTTGTTTAGGGCCTAGTTCTTGATATGATTCTTGGTATTATTATCAAGATAAAAATAAAAATAAAAATTATCAATTTCTTTACATGGATATGTTTGGTTATGGTTTTAATATATATATATATATATATATATATATACACACACACACACACCCTCCCTTTGCTCTCCTAACTATTGGACCAGTCAGGTCTTGTAAGACATGAACAATAGCTATCAACCATAATATGTTATAGTGTAGGTCCAAACACTAACACTAGGTCATTAAGTTTATGCTATTCAACTTATCAATAAGGATGAATATAATGCTATTTATATTATACTAGCAATTGCACCACATGTTGCAAAGGAAATGTCATAAGGCCGTAGCATAGGAGATCGACAAGTCATTGATTTTGTTGACCAAAGATGAGCAACATCTAAAAATTTATTTTGTCCACACAAAATTATGGCACGTCCACGTCCAAAGGTCCACATGAGCTATTGTAAGGGGTTACCGGTAACCTGTATATCCTATGAGAAGAAACACCACCTGGTCACTGAAAATTGCATGTCATCATTCTCAATGAGTCCAAACAACTCTCGTTCTTATACAAACTTTGGGTTCCTAATATGAAAACATCCACATCAAAGTGAAGCTACAATGAACACTAAGAGCAATGCAATGGAGTCATGGACCAATACTTACTGGGTGAAGAGTTGAAACAGACTAATCCATATTTTATGTCATTCATGAGTATTAAACAGAGAAATTCAAACATAAAGTCCAATTTTTTATCCATAAAAATACAAAAATTTCTAAAACATTGTTAAGCTGAAGAAAATGACATGGAAAAATGCAATAAATCAAAATCATCTAGAGATGTATGTTCTAAAACTTAACCAAATGTATCAATCACCAGTCTCATCACACTGAAAATGATGATTTAATTGGATTTAAACAACTAATAGTACCTAAATGCACATGCACGTGTTTGTGTGTGAGATAGAAGGAGATAAATAGTTTGATGGCCTTGGTGAATAATGGTAGAGCCCTTTGTATCATAAAATACAACTTTCATTTGAATCAAGATTATCCAGTAACAACAATTTACATTAACACAAATTATAGACTTAAAAAAAGTGTCATGGCTAAAGTTTCAACCTTATTTGATTACACATGTTTGATAGGAGCAAAAGAATGAAATGTATGAAATTTCAACATATTTACATATTTTGGATACTTTAAGCAATTCAGCCTTGCAAACTATTTTCACAAATAATGTAATGGACTAGCTACATTTAGCTATTCAACTTATCAATAAGGATGAATATAATGTTATTTATATTATACTAACAATTGCACCACATGTTGCAAAGGAAACGTCGTAAGGCCGTAGCATAGGAGATCGACAAGTCATTGATTTTGTTAGTCAAAGACAAGGAACACCTAAAAATTTATTTTGTCCACATAAAACTATGGCACACCCACGTCCAAAGGTCCACATGTGCTATTATAAGGGGTTACATGTAACCTGTATATCCTATGAGAAGAAGCACCACCTTGTGACTGAAAATTGCATGTCATCATTCTCAACGAGACCAAACAATTCTCGTTCTTATACAAACTTATGGGTTCCTAATATGAAAACATCCACATCAAAGTTAAGATACAATGACCACTAAGAGCAATGCAATGGAATCATGGACCAATATTTATTGGGTGAAGAGTTGAAACAAACTAATCCATATTTTATGTCATTCATGAGTATTAAACAAATAAATTCAAACATAAAGTCTATTTTTTAATCCATAAAAATACAAAAATTTCTAAAACATTGTTAAGCTGAAGAAAATGACATGGAAAAATGCAACAAATCGAAATCATCTAGATGATGTATGTTCTAAAACTTCACCAAATGTATCAATCACCAGTCTCATCACATTGAAAACGATGATTTAATTGGATTTAAACAACTAATAGTACCTAAATGCACATGGACGTGTTTGTGTGTGAGATAGGAGGAGATAAATAGTTTGACGACCTTGGTGAATAATGGTAGAGCCCTTCGTATCATAAAATACAACTTTCATTTGAATCAAGATTATCCAGTAACAACAATTTACATTAATGCGATTTATAGACTTAAAAAAAGTACCATGGCTAAAGTTTCAACTTTATTTGATTACACAGGTTTGATAGGAGCAAAAGAATGAAATGTATGAAATTTCAACATATTTACATATTTTGGATACTTTAAGAAATTCAACCTTGCAAACTATGTTGTATCTCGAAATAGAAATTCCAATTTTCACAAATAATGCAATGGACCAGCTGCATTTAGCACAATGCAATTTGTGTAGACCCGAATGAAATAACATCATCAAAATATGTAGATGCATTTTTATTTGTATGTCCTGAAACAAAAATATCTAAATCCTATTTGGAGCTTGTAGGCTTTCTCGAGGGTTGATCTCTACTCTTTGTAATTTCTTGTGTGGATTTTGAAATGGACTAAACATGTGTGGTTGTTGGGGAACTACCTCTAAGATATGGAGCCACTTGTATGTATGAAAGGGAAGAAGACGACATAATATAAGAAAGTCTTGTCATCGGATGATCAAACTTGCACGCTAGTCTAAAATTATACATGTCATAGTGGTTGTAATAGGTGCATTCCTTGGGTCATATATTGCCCAATGCTATTTAATATTTTCAACATCAAATAATTGGACCATTTTCCTAATCCAATTGAACAAAAAAAAATAAAAAATCATTAGTTGAATCACAACATGAATAGCCCAACTTTTCTACTAATTATTTTATTTTTTTCCTTTTCCTGATGAATGGAAAAGGTCCGTGTGACTTTGAAATAACTGATATAACATCTTTATATTTGGGTTATTATGCCTAGTATTTATCTAAGAATTATTTTTAATTGAAGTGTTATTCATGGAATCACTTCTCCCTAAACAGATATGGGTTTTTTCCTAACTTCACAATAACTAAAGATTACATAGGAATTTCCCTAGACTTTTTCTCTCACTTTTACTTTCTTTTCTTACTGATTTTCTTAAACTCTTTTTCACATTTTGAGGGTTTAAACTTTATCAACTCCATGATTAAAAAAAAGCACTTAATTAAAGCTTGGGATTGAATTGCAAGGGATTAGCGGTTTTTTTTTAACATTTGAAATATATATATATATATATATATATATATATAAAAGGTATATATATATATATGAAAGGGTTCAATTATCTTGATGATATATTTTCTTTTATATATTAAAGAATAGTATGTAACGAAAAAGAGTGCCCACAATGAAGATTTAAGCATTTGTAGGTAGAAATGGTGGAGTAGCGTCTGCAATTTGAAGACCACCACTGCTATTAAATTACTATTAATTGATAGAAATAGAGCATTGAAGCTTATCCCAAAGTGTTAGTTATCACATTCACAATAACTTTATATGTTGTTTTTTTATTTTATAAATTAATCGTAATTTTAATTAATATTTAATCATCATCATTATAATAAAATTTATTAAAATATTTTTATATATCAATAAGTTTAGAAAAATTCTCATGAATAGTGAAAATTCAAAACTAAAAATTAAATCCTTTACCAACTCTTTTCCAATATTTTCACTTATTTAATTTTAAAAACTCATTTCCAAATATTTTCAACTATTTAATTAAAAAAAAAATCATTAAAAAAATATTTAATCGCATTGGTGTTATAAAACTATACAAAACAACACAAACAAACCACAAACCCTAAAAATAATGCAAGTATGTTCATTTAAAATAGCCAAAAAGTAGCGGCCATCCTGTATTGATTTCCCTGGAGAGAAAGGATGGTCATCATTAAATTGAGATTTCTTGCAAAATCGCATAGTCTGCCTTTCATATATCGAAATCCTTCGATTATTGGGCTTCTTGTTAATGGCAGTTTGCATTCTGGACAATCCTCTATTTTCATCTCAGTCAACTGAGTCAACAATCCAATGGAATGTGGCAAACATTTTAATGCCTAGCAATCCCAAATTTTCAATTCCTTCAAGTTCTTCGGGTCTCTGAGCGAAGGCAACAACATTTCCAGCAAAGGGCTTTCTAATCTCAGAATTTCGAAATGGATTAGGTCTCCAAATGTACTAGGTGATTCTTTTAAATTTGTACCTTCCAAATATAATCCTTCCAAGAACTGTTGACCTGCTATATGATGAGGCAAGACTTCAATTTTGTCAGTCAAGCAAAGATTCACGTTTTCAAGCATGCTAATATTTCTGAATATTTCACTGGAGATTGTCACATTAGAACAAGCATACAAACTAAAATTTTTAAGCCTTGTTAAATTCCAGAACAAATTTTTAAGCCTTATTAAATTCCAGAACAAGTTTGGAAGCCTCCCCAATTTGTTAGAGCCAAATATATTGATCTGTTGGAGATTTGTTAAAGTACCAAAGGAATCAGGAAATGACCTCATTTTTGGCCATCCTCTTAACACCAAGGCCTTATATGAAGGCATATTGAAAAATTCCTCTTTGTTTTCACATTATTCTCTCCTTAAAGGTAAATCTGTTCGATATATTTCAATCTCCCTATGTACTTGGGAAACTCTGAAATGCGAGCTCCAATATTTAACTCTTGCAACTGCAAAGGTACCTAAAAAAATGTTCACTTGATTTAACAACAAAAAATTATATTTAAATAAATGATTCCCACTGACAAAACCTTGGGAAGTCATTTGGGAAAATATGGTGCAACATACAACTTTACTTGTGATTCACTTTCCCACACTGTTTCTAACTTATTCCATGCAATTCTAAAACCCTTAAATTCTTCAATGTTTCTAACAGGGTTTTAGAATTGCACGGAATTGAATGAATGACAACTCACTAAGCATTGTTGTAATTTTTTTATTTTTTTATTTTTATATATTCGACGACAGACCATTCTTCAATCATATAACAATGGATCTAAGGGTGAACAATGTTAATGCTACACAGTGGCAGACGACATACCATTCTTCAATCGTATAACAATGGATCTAAGTGTGAACAATGTTAATGCTACACAGTGACAGATAGGGGAGTTCTTCTCAGAAAAAACTCCTTACAATGCAATAAAAGAAATACCTTTGACAATGTGGACAATTATTATTTGAGTAGCCAAAATTTTCTTTTATCTTATATGGTAGGATAATGGTTATTAATATAGAGTATTGTGCCTACTCGTTTTTGAATTAAGGCATTATTGAAATAATATTGATTTTCCTCCCACATATGATATCACCACCTTCATATTCACGATGGTTTTTAATAGTATATCAGTGTGAAAACTTGCGCAAATAATTAAAAAATATTATGGCGTAGAAAGGGTGAAAGGTAAAAACTAATTTATTTATGATTACCATGGTGAAAGAAAGTAACCTAAATCATGCACCATTTCACCTATTGTAACATAATTAACCGATATTTGCATTGGTTTTCAATTAAATTTTATTCACCTTAGTTTTTAATAGTATATTAGTGTGAAAACTTGCACAAATTATTAAAAATATTATAACGTAAAGAGGGTGAAGAGTAAAAACTAATCATTTATTTATGATTACCATGGTGAAAGAAAGTAACTTAAATCATGAACTATTTCACCTATTGTAACATAGTTAACATATATTTGCATTGTTTTTCAATAAATGTTTATTAAAAATTTAAAATCTAAACTATTTTTTTCATGTTTTCATTAAAATTAAATTTGTGTATATTAATTTATGACTAAAATTCTCTATATATTTATACTTTTCCCATTAAAGAACCCCTTTCCATGAATATATAGTGGCCTTAACATTTTCACCAAATCCATGATCCCACATAAAATTTAGGGAATATTTACTAGATCTGAAGTCTTAAGTAGCTATTTATACCCTTAGAATATTAATGGGCTCAAAAATCATAATAAGATTATTGAACTCCTCAATTGAACTTTAAATGTCAATGTGGGGTTCAAGCAAAATATAAAGTTCTAGGTAATATATATGTAACCACAAGTTTTTAATTTAATGAGACTATCCTCTGCATGATATGAGTTTAGCTAAATCTAATCTACAATAAAAAATCAAATGATTAACTTATGTATCTAACTCTCATTGATAGTTCACATTATTTATTTCATGAACTTCACTCCTATCCCCCATAACAAGGTCTAAGGGTACATGAAAGTCTAAAGTCACTAGCTATTTGATGAAGACTAATTAATGAGTCTCCTCATTCAGTGAACCTATTATCCTTTAATATCCACTTGATCACTCAATCCTTATAGTGTTAGAAACTGTATTAAATTCATTGGATGTACTTCAAGTGTTGAACTTTGTAAAGTACAAATAATGAAAGACTGCATAAAAACAAGGAAATGAAAGTGCTTCTTAAAGAAATACAACAAATACTCAACTTCAATAATTCATCCCCTTGGCTCTTGACCCTAGTGAGTTCATGATCTTCACTCTTAAATCCCTTGACAATATGCAAGGGTGAAGAGAGGTCTTTGATCAATGTACTTGAGTGAATATTTTAGGTAATTGATCAATGAGACTAGAATCCCAGGGATACTGCTATATCATTGAACCCTTACAACATTTTCAATCATATAAAACTCCATTAAACATACATCAAAGCATTGAACACCGTAAAGTAAAAGAGTGAAAGAAACACATGAAATAAAATGAATGCTAGAACTAACAAAGAAAATTATTAAGCTTGATCTCTCATTATTATTACTCCCCATTCACTCAATTTCATGACTTTCACTCTTATTTCCTCAGACAACATGTAGAGATAGATGAAGGTATAGGGCCACTTCATATTGGATGAGAAATTAATCAAATGAAAAGTTATTTTTGAATCAATGATCCTTGTGTTATTTCTAGATCGATCAATCATTGCAACAATGATGATATACACTATATTCATAGGCCCACTTCAAAGTAATTAACATTGTAAATTAAAATTGATGACAAGAATGAAAGTATTTCTCAAAAATATAAATGAAATGGAAATACCACTGTAAATAAAAGTAAAAAATTAATGGAAATTGTTATGTAACCATATCACAAAAACAGAAGAAAATATAGATCAACGACTTAAAAATAAGCTTCTTCGAGGGGGCAACCTCCTTCTACATCAGATAAATGAAAAAAATTTGGACAATTCAAATGACAAGATCTCCTTGGTATATATAGGAGTCTAAGCGGTCAAAATATAATTAGGACCTACATAACAATAGAAATGTAAGGAAATAACAATAACAATAGTGGGTTTCTATGGGGCATAATAATAAGAATATGGGGGATACACTAGCTATAAAAAGTGTTGTCCTCAATGCTTGAGTAGTTTTGGATGCTTCTAAATAAAATACTCATCTTCCTATGTGGAGTCTTCAATGGGTAAGTTCTTCCACTTAATGAGATACTCTAAAATTGATATGTTTTGTAGCTTCCAGATTCTTTTTTTATGATTTCCTGAGGCTCCAATATGATTTTTCCTTCCTCGTCACGTTTTGGAAATATGGTTTGAACTGGAAGCTTGTCACCTATAACCTTATTTAAGCGTGATACATGGAAAACTGGGTGTACTCACGAAGATGCGAGCAAATCTAATTTGTATGCCATAATGCCAATCCTTTTGCATCACCTTATAAGGTCCATAGTACTTGGGTGATAATTTATTATCCTTCTTAGCTTGCTTGAGCGAGATTTTCTTGTATGGTTGTAGTTGTAAAAACACCCAATCACCCTCATCAAAACTTGTTTCATTCGATTATCCACCAGAGTTAATTTATCCTTTAAGAGTTGGAGAACTTTTTGTTGATGCTTGATGTGATCTTCCACTGCTTGAACCTTAGAATTATCTCTTAAATATGATGTGATGGAAAGTGGATGATATACATAAAGTGCCATAAATAGGGTCATTTTTGCTCTGGTATGGAAGGAAGTGTTATACCACCATTTTTCTAGGAGTAACCATTCGATCCACTATGTTTGTTTATCATATAAAATCAACAAAGATATCCTTCCAAACATTTATTCACTATCTTAGTTTTTCCATCAGATTGAGGATGATAATGTGAGCTATGAGCTAATTGAGTACCAAGACAAGAAAATGATTATGTCCAGAAAACTCCATTGAAAATGGGATCTTTATCACTTACAATAATATTTGGGTTTCTATGAATCTTTTGACTATTTCCATGAATGCAGTAGTGACTTTACTGACTTTGAAAGGATGAGATAGTGCACAAAAGTGTGCATACTTGGTAAGTCTATTAACTACCACCATGATGACACTCTTTCCTTCAAACTTGGGTAAAATTGTGATGAAATCCATTGAGACCTCTTCCCAATGCTGACTTGGAATGGATAATGGTTGTAAAAGACCCTGGGTCGTAATTGTCTCAACTTTATTTTGTTGGCAAACCAAACATGCCATCACAAATTTCTGAATATAAAATTTAAGTCCATCCCAAAAAAATTCCTTCTTGACCTTGTGGTAAGTTTTTAAAAATCTTGAGTGCCCTACTATAAGAGAGGTGTGAAATTCCAAAAGAACTTTTTTTCTTTTTAAGTTGGGATTTATTATACAGATATAAGCGATCTTTATACCACAATGAATCATTTTTACAAATAAATGAATCAGATGCACTGGGATATTGATGCAACTTTTGAATGTGTGTCCATACCTATTCATCATTCTTCCTTTCATCCCTTGCTTTAGTTATCCAATCAGGTTGGACAATATAGATGTCATAGAGAAATGCTTCCACATCCTCATCCCTTATTGAGAGTGCATATGCAACAACATTTTGATTCCCTTTTTTGTACATGATTTAAAAGTCATACCCAACATATTTGTGACCTATTTTTGTTGCTATTATATAGATAATCTTTGTTCAAAGAAGTATTTAACACTATCATGATTTGTGTTTTACCTTGAAGTGTCTTCCCATTAGGTAAGGGCAAAATTTCTTCAGTGCATGTAGTATTGCCAACATTTACTTCTCATAAATAGGTTTTTGTAAATACTTTCCCTTGATTGGATGACTTTAAAAAGAAATGGATATTCCTTCTTGCACTAAAACAACACCAATGCCATTTCCTAAGGCATCACATTCCATAATAAAGGTTTATGTGAAGTATGGTGTAACTAATACTGGAGCTTGACACATTTCCTATTTAAGATGTTTAAAGGCCTTAGTTTCTTCTGGAGTCCAAAAAAATGCATATTTATTTAGTAATGTTGTTAGGGGTGGTGATATCCTCCCATAATTATTAAAAAACTTGTGATAATAGAAAGGTTTGAAGGAAGGTTTGACAAAGTTGTTACAAGAAATTCTTCCTAATGGGGAAAATGTACTAGATGAAACTCATGTGGAGAACAAAATAAAGTTTAATCATGATTTCATAGACTCTAACATTGGATTGAAGACCCACCATATTCCAAATATTGATATGAGGAAGTTTGATGAAAAGGATCCAGTAACGTGGATACTACAGATGGAGCAATATTGTGATCTCCATAATGTGCAACACACACAAAAGGTACGCATTGCAACTTTATGTTTAGAACCCAATCAGTTTTTATGCTATAAGTGGCTTTTTTTCTCGTAAACCACTTGTCACTTGATCAATTTTTACAAAGGAAATGATATCACATTATGAGGATACAAAGAGCAACACCTTCTTTAGCCAATTGATAAATCTCAAACAAAAGGGTTCAATGGCAGAGCACATCGAGGAATTCCAAAAATTGAATATAAGGGTAAATGATATTCTAGAGGAGCATAGGATTGATGTATTCATAACCAATTTAAAGGATAACATCCAAAATGATTTTCACCTTTGGGAACCTTATTCATTGGAGAACGATTCAGGTTGGAAAGAAAAATTATGGCAACAAAGAAGCCTACCACTCACAACTATAAATATGGAAGTGTTGCTGCTCCTAGCCTTCCACAACCTATAAGGTTGACACCACAACAATTGGAAGAAAAAAGAGCAAAAGGGATTTGTTACAGTTGTTATAGAAAATACACTAAAGGTCATAAGTATGATGAGAAGAAATTATTTTACATAGATTGTGAAGAGAAAGAAGAAATGAATCCTACCATATATTGTAATTCATTGGCAAGAATTACCACTCCTCAAACTCTCAAGATAGAAGGACTTATCAAGAAGAAAAAGGTAATAGTGCCGATTGATTCGGGTAGTACCCATAATTTTATTCATTGTAAGATAGCCAAGGAATTGAATTTCTTCCTATATCTAGCACCAGAGTGTCAAGTGATGGTTGTAAATGGAGGAACTATAAATTTCTTTGGAAGGTGCCATAATATCAAGCTAACCATGGGGGAATATGTATTTAATAGTTCAATGCTTTCCATTCCAAAGGGTGGTGCTGATGTTGTACTAGGAGTCCAATGGTTATAATCTTTGGGTACGATAGCTTTTAATTTTCAAGAACTTTACTTGAATTTTTTTTGGGAAGGAAAAGAAGTTGAATTAATGTGTATCATAGGGAAAACAAGAAATATAATCAACTCTAATGGCATGAAAAATATTCTAAAGAAATAAAAACGAGGCGTAATTGCACAATTATGCTCACTAGAGGTTCAAACATCGAAATCATCTATTTCTCCAGATCTCCAAAAGGTCTTGGACAATCATTCCAAGGTATTTGAGACTCCCAAAGGCCTCCCACCTATTTGTGATCATGATCATGCTATTTATTTGATTCTAGGAAGTGTTCATCCAAACATTAGGCCTTACAAATATCATTATTCCCAAAATAGTGAAATTGAACGTATGGTTGCAGAAATGCAAGAGGCCAGCATAAGTCAACCTAGTCAAAATTCTTTCTCTGCTCCAGTAGTATTGGTGCACAAGAAGGATAGATAATGGCACATGTGTTCGGATTATAGGGATCTCATCAAGCTCATTATTAAAGATAAATTTCCCATTCCTGTCATTGATGAAGTATTGGATGAATTACATGGGGAACTTTACTTCACCAAGTTGGATCTTCATTCAAGATATCATCAAATTAGAATGAAGATTGAAGACATTTTGAAAAAAACATTTAGAACTCATGAGGGTCATTATGACTTTTTTGTCATGCCTTTTGGCTTCACCAATGCATCCTCTACATTTCAATGTTTGATGAATTCCATTTTCAAACCCTTCTTTAGAAAATTTGTGTTAGTATTTTTTGATGATATACTAATCTACAACAAGTCTTGGAAGGATCATGTTCACAATGTTGACAAGGTGCTCAAACTATTGGAGTAGAAACCATTATATGCAAAAACCTCCAAATGTTTCTTTGGAGTACAAGAGGTGGAATATTTGGGGAATATTGTATCTCATGGGGGTGTTAAGGTAGACCCTAAAAAAATTGAAGCCATTAAGGAATGGAAAATCCCCACAACCATGAAGAATCATCGAGTATTTCTTGGGTTGACAGAGTATTATCATAATTTTGTTAAGAATTATGGGAGAATAACATCACCTCTAAAAACATTACTGAAGAAAGATGCGTTTTCTTGGACTCCAAAAGAAACTAAGGCATTTGAACATCTTAAAGAGGCAATGTGCCAAGCACCGATATTAGCTATGCCAGACTTCACAAAAACCTTTATTGTGAATGTGATGCCTCATGAAATTGAATCGGTGTTGTTTTAATGCAAGAAAAGAGACCCATTGCTTTTTAAAGCCGTTCAATCAAAGGAAAGTATTTACAAAAACCTGTTTATGAGAAGGAAATGTTGTCAATACTACATGCACTAAAGAAATGGAGACCTTACCTAATGGGAAGACACTTCAAGGTAGAAAAAGATCATGATAGTCTTAAATAATTTTTGGAACAAAGATTGCCTTCTAAAGAGCAGCAAAAACGGGTCACAAAGATGGGTTATGAATTTGAAATCATCTACAAAAAAAGGAAGAAAAATGTTGTTGCAGATGCACTCTCAAGAAAGGATGAGGTTGTGGAAGCATTTCTTTGTTTCATTTCTATTATCCAACCAGATTGGATAACCGAAGCAAGAGATGAATGGAAGAACGATGAAGAAGTGTGGACACTCATTCAAAAGTTGCAGTAGGATCACATCTGATACATTTATCTGGAAACATTCAAAAGTTGTAGCAAGATCCCAATAAAATGATTTATTATGGTACAAATATCACTTATATATTTGTAAGAATTCCCAACTCAAACAAAAGATTCTTTTGGAATTGCACACCTCTCCCTTAGGAGGACACTTAGTATTTTTAAAAACTTACTGCAGGGTCACTAAGAAGGAATTTTTTTGGGATGAACTTAAATATGATATTCAAAATTTTGTGGCAGAATGTTTGGTTTGCCAATAAAACAAAGTTGAGGCAATTAATACCCCGGGTCTGTTACAACCTTTATTCATTCCAAGTCAACGTTGGGAGGAGGTTTCAATGGATTTTATCTCAGGTTTACCCAAGTCTGAACGAAAGAGTGTCATCATGGTGGTAGTTGATATACTTACCAAGTATGCACAGTTTTTTGAATTATATCATCCATTTAAATCCATTGTAGTTGCTACTTCATTTATGGAAACAATTCAAAAGCCACATGGAAACCGAAAGATTATTGTAAGCGAGAGAGATCCCATTTTCACTAAAAATTTTAAACATAATTATTTTCTTGCTTGGGTACTCAATTAGCTCATAGCTCATCTTATCATCCTTAATCTGATGGGAAATTTGAGATAGTGAACAAATGTTTGGAAGGATATCTACGTTGCTTTGTATCTGATAAATAAACATAATGGGTCATGTGGTTACCTCTAGCTGAATGTTGGTTTAACACTTCCTTCCATACTGCAGCAAAAATGACCCCGTTTATGGCACTTAATGGATATCATCCACCGTCCATCACATCATCTTTATGAGAAAATTATAAGGTTCAAGCAGTGGAAGATCACATCGAGCATCAAAAATAAGTTTTCCAACTCTTAAAGGATAACCTCACTTTGGTGCAGAATCAAATGAAACAACAGGCATATCAACATCGCAATGAAATAAGCTTTGATGCAGGTGACTTGGTATTTTTACAGCTACAATCATACAAACAAATGTCCCTCAAGCAAGATAAGAAGGATAATAAATTATCACCAAAGTACTATGTTCCTTACAAGGTGTTGCAAAATATTAGTACTATGGCATACTAATTGGAGCTTCCTGCATCTTCCCGTGTGCACCCAATTTTCCATGTTTCATGCTTAAAAAAGGTTATAGGTGACAAGCTCCTAGTTCAAACAATATTTTCAGAACTTGAAGAGGAAGGAAAATCATATTGGACCCTGCAGTAGCCACATAAACTAAAACTCGACAACTACAAAATCGATCAATTTCAGAGTATATCATTAAGTGGAAGAACTTACCCGTTGAAGATTCCACATGGGAGGATGATAATTTTATACAAAAGAATCCATAACTACTCAAGCGTTGAAGAAAACACTTTTTTGAAGGAGAGGGGCATTTTAGGTCCCTATAATACTTGTGTAGACCCTTACTGTTATTGTTAGAGTAGCCCCCTTATTGTTATTGTTGTGTCCATGTAGTCCCCATATTGTTATTATTATTCCCCATAGAAGTTTATTAGTGTTATTGTTGTGCCTTTACATTTTTATTGTTATGTAGCATCTGATTATATTATGACCCCTTAGAATCCTATATATAGAAATGAGGTTTTTTCATTTGAATCATCCAAGAATTTTTCGTTTGTGTAACGTAAAGGAGGTTTCCCCCTCAAAGAGGATATTTTTAAGTTATTGATCTATTATTTCTATTGTTTTGTGAGCTGGTTGCATAACAAATTTTCTAAGGGTTTGAAAGTGGAATCAATCAAACCTTGAAATGTGGAAGGTGCATAAGTAGGCAAAAAGGCATGACAAAAAATTCATAATGATCTTCATGAGTTCTAAATGTTGTTTTCAGAATTTCTTCCATCTTCATTCTAATTTGATGATATCCTGAACGAAGATCCAACTTCATGAAGTAAATTGCTCCATGTAGTTCATCCAACAATTCGTCAATGATAGGAATGGGAAACTTATCTTTAATACTGAGCTTGTTGAGATCTCTATAATCTGGACACATATGCCATGATACATCATTCTTGTGTACCAATACTACTGGAGAAGATAAATAACTTTGTTTAGGTTGAATTATACCTCCCTCTAACATTTCTGCAACCATACGTTCAATTTCACTCTTCCAGACATAAGGATATATGTAAGGTTTGATGTTTGTAGGAACACTTCCTGAAATCAAGTGAATAGCATGATCATGATCATGAATAGATGGGAGACCTTTGGGAGTCTCAAATACATTGGAAATATTATCAAGGAATATTTAGAGATTTGGAGAAATGGACGACTTAGATGTTTGAATATAGAGTGAACATCATTGTGCAATTACCCTTCATTGTTATGTATTCAAAACATTTGTCATTCCATTAGAGATGATTATATTCCCATGTTTCTATACGATACACCTTATTTCAATTTCCTTTCCTTTTGAGACAAATTTCAAGAAAATTAAAAGTTATCGTCCCCAAAGGTTTTAACCATTGGACTCCAAATACAACATCCACACCACCCATTGGAATGGAAATCATTGGAATATTCAATACATATTTCCCCATGGTTAGATTGATATTATGGCACTTCCTTGAGTAATTTATAGTTCCTGCATCTGCAACCATCACTTGACACTCTGGTGCTGGATATAGAAAGCAATCCAAATCCTTGGCTATCTTACAGTGAATAAAATTATGGGTATTACCCGCACCAATAAACACTATTACCTATTTCTTCTTGATATATCCTTCTATCTTGAGAGTTTGAGGGGTGGTAATTCCTGCCAATGCATTACAAGATATGGTCAGATTCATTTATTCTTTTTCAACTCCTGGGGTTGGTTCCTGGTGTATATCTTCTTATTTTGATGCTTCTTGTTACTTCTATTCCTCCTCTTCACAATCTATGTGAAATAATTTCTTCTCAGCACACTTGTGTCCTTTAGTGTATTTTCTATCACATCTGTAACAAAGCTCTTTTGCTATTTTTTCCTCCAGTTGTTATGGCATTAACCTTGTAGGTAGTGGGAGGATAGGGGTGGAAACACTCCCATATTTATATTTTTGAATGGTAGACCTCCTTGTTTCCATTACTTTACTTTCAACTTTTCTTGCCACCCTGAATGCATTATCCAATGACTTTGTTTCCCAAAGGCTAAAATCATGTTGGATGTTATTCTTTAAATTCCCTATGCAGAAATCAATTAGATGCTCCTATGTAAAGTTAGTTACCTTGATATTAAATATTTTTAAGTCCTCAGCATGTTCCCCAACTGAACCCTTTTGTTTGAGATTTATCAATTAGCTAAATAAGGCATTTCTCTTTGTATCCTCATAATGTGCTATCAATTCCTTCATAAACATTGTCCAAGTGGCAAGTGATTTACGAGAACAAATCCATCAATACTGCACAAATTGATTGCATTCTAAATATAAAGATGCAATTCATACCTTTTGTGTGAGTTGCACATCATGTATATCAAATAATTGTTCCATCTGTAATATCCATGTTACCAGATCCTTGCCGTAAAACTTACTCATATCAATCTTTGGAATGTGGTTGGTCTTCAACCTAAATTTGGAGTCTCTAAAATATTTTTAAGTCCTCATTGTGTTCCCCAACTTAACCATTTTGTTTGAGATTTATCAATTGGCTAAAGAAGGTATTTCTCTTTGTATCCTCATAATGTGCTATCAATTTCTTCATAAAAATTGTCCAAGTGACAAGTGATTTACGAGAAAAAATCCATAAATACGACACAAATTGATCGGGTTCTAGATATAAAGGTGAAATTCATACCTCTTATGTGAGTTGCACATCGTGTAAATCAAATAATTTCTCCACATGTAGTATCCATGTGGGAGGAATTTTTGAGCCAATTAATGTTATCTATGCTTTACTATTCCCTTGAATCACTTCAAAGGAGTGGAAATGTAGATTATAAATTATAGATATTAAAAGAAATAAAGAAAAAACCATCTAATCTATATGAAAATTGGATTCAACCCCCATTACAAAAGTGGGCCCGAATGTCGAAGCAAGCAATGGGTGAATCCCTAGAGTTAAACAATCTATTTACAACAAGAAACTTGAACATAAAATATGCTTTCCCAAATTTCAATTTACAATTAGATAGTAGAAAATATATGAATGAAAATCCTCAAAAGGAAACTAGCCTACCTATCAACTATGCTTTTTCTTATACGTGGAAACATGTCTTATCTAAGCATTCTAATCAATTCCTTGATTGATGAATGTTGTCCCAAAATATCTTAAAATGATGTGGCATGTTTAGTAGGATCACATTCCCTCTTAGACAATTAAAATTTATTAAATTAGTTGAGATTCTCATTATGTAGAGCCATTTAATGCTACCTCCAAGTGATGATGACTTCTACATAAGGCAAAGGGCCAACATCACTTAAAAATATCAGCAATGTTCATGTTTTTATAGAGCCATGAATGAGGGAGATCAATCTTTCCTTGGTGATCTAATTTCTTGCACATAGGCTCTGAAGATCATAGTAGTCCTCAAAATAACATATGTAATAATAATTAAAACCATAAATTACTTTGAGATTGAGAATTTGTCACATTTCAACTCCGGTCACATAAAACATATACAATTAGACATACATAAGTCATATTGGTCATCAAAAGCATGAATCTCACTCATGAAAATTTTGGCTTAGGGGAAATAATGTGTTGAATGCATAGAGTTAGAAGATATCTAGTGGAAGGGTTAGCTGACCATCCCTCAAGCAAAAGTTTGGCACAATGAAAATCTTAGGTAAGGGTTGATTGACCTTTCTTTAAGAAAATTATTCTCATGGAGGTGGAGTATGGAGAAGGGTTGGATGAACTGTCCTATACGATGGTAACTGAGTCAAGGTTTGTCTCGTGTAAGGGTTGGTCAAGCCTTCCTGAAATCTGGTATATACGTTGAGATGCATCAAATGGAATAATCGACCAAGATTTCTTCAAGTAAAATTTTTCCATAATAGGGATTTAAGGGAAATGTTAGTTGGTTGTTCCTCTAGTATATTATTTTCATGGAGGGGGACCATGGTAAGAAATTACACACCCTTCCTTAAAGATGATATTATGCCATGGTGTGTCTAGTGGGATAATTAGTTGACACTTCCATAGGCAATGCTTTCAATAGTGGAGTACTGGGGAAGGGTTGGTCCACCCTTCCACCATCATAGAAATCTCATGGAGGGGGAGCATAGTGAAGGGTAAGTTGAGCCTTCCTTAATGATGTTACTCATGTCATGTGGTATCCAATGGGAGAGTCACCGACCCTTCTTCATGGGTTGTGTATTGGAAACTCACTAAGAGTCACCAATTTTATTTATTATTATCATTATTATTTTAATAATTTGAAGGATATGGTTAAAAAGTTGTTAAATAGGTGAAAAACAATTCATTTTTACCATCAACATTTCAAAAACTACCAAATGTGGTGAAAAAAATATTTTCCCCCAAACTATAATTATAGATTTAGGAAGCATCAACCATTATAATTTGATTTTTTCTAGACGAACTTACTTGTAATATCAAGCTTATTGATTTTATCCATTTAATTTTCAAAATTTTTGAATTTTAGCAAGATGCCAACTCCTTTTAGATGTGCTAGTATGCCCTCATGGGTTTCCTTTTCTTGAGTCTCGAGTAGAAGGCCTTGCTTGTGAATTCATAAAAGGACAATCACAAAAATTCAAATTTGTTTTAATTTGGGGCACAAGTGCATCCCAAAACTTACAAAAGATGAAAAAAAAATCCATTAATACCATTAGACATTACTGATTGACAATGGAGAGATAATAAATATGGTTGATTAGAGAGAGGAAAAGCACAAGGAGAATGATAATTTTCCTCTATGGGACCAAAACATGCTAGAAAAACTTTGTGAATATGGACTCTTGAAGTTCAAGTGTTAAAACATGTGAAGCCAAAACTAGTTACTACAAAGATTGACAGGTTGCTAGGATTTTGAACGAGATGATTTCCAAATAGATGATGAGGCATTTGGTCTTGAGGTTAAGAAAAATACTTCATGATAATACTATCTCGATAAGATGAGTTGATAATCCTAAAATAATTTGTCTAGGGGAGAGCTATTGGTACTATCACATATTACATTCACCCTCACTATTTGATAGTCACATAGAAGATCATTAACTAGGTTCCCATAATTGTGATCCTAGATTTACATCGCAATATCATCATGTTTCCTATGACTTAGACCACATGGAACATAACACTACGTTTAGCCTCTAATTCACTAATGCATTATGGCATAGAGTTCCTTAGGCATGTATTATTTGACTGGTCATTTTTTCTCGTCATCAACATGAAGGGATAATAATAGCTTATAGGATAGGTAGATATAAGAACTTTGGTTACAATAGTATTATATGATATTTATTTCTAGAGAGAATTTGAGCTTTACGCCCATGCATATATTTACATTTGAGCAAGACAAGAATGCCCAAGATGATAAGGTAGATATATTTGATGTATATGCTAGGGGAGGCCATGTTATCAATGCATACAAAAATGATTTTTTTGTTTGGTGGGTCAAGTAGTTATTAAGCGTTAAAGATTTCCACTATGAAAAGACTAACTTATATCATGGTGTAGAGATAACATTTCTCATAGATCCCACTAATTCCCCTTTGGTGATAACATATTTTTAATTTTAATGTATACTTCAAAGTTTTGTAATTTAAAAGTTATTAATTTTTTAGGATTTTAAAGGTATAAACTCTTTTGTTTGCAATGTTAAAACAAAAAAAATTCTAATCATATATATATATATATATATATATATATATATATATATATATATATATATATATATATATATAGGTCCTATCACTACAAAATATAGCAGCCCAGGGAAAATCCCCATCAGAAACTCTTAACCTATATATATATATATATATATATATATATATATATATATATATATATATATATATATATAGATATATATAGGTCCTATCACTACAAAATATAGCAGCCCAGGGAAAATCCCCATCAGAAACTCTAGGTTAAGGGAAACAATGAGATTAACTACCACTCTCACCTTAGTATATATTTCCCTATATTCTATGGATGGATGTTATCCTCATAATGGAGGCTTCCTCAACAGGTCTTGGATTATAAGTAGCCCAAGGATTCCCAGGCTAAATACTCTTTAAGGACTCCTCTCATTAGACACACTAAAATAATATTCAATAAGGTATATCTCTGTGCAAATGAGTGAGCGAGTTCAAAGGACCTATAGCTAAGTCTATATGGCTAATATAAGTCCTAGAGATGCTCAAGTGGAATCCAAACATATGCTACCTTAATTTTAATGATTGTTGCTATAAACTAAGGTTTATAATAAGAATAATTAACAACATGCAAAATTTATGACGTTAACAACAAAAACAACTGATAATTAATTATCACCAATAAATAATCAAAGGCTATTTAATAAGGAAATAAGCGAAAATATTACAACTTTTCAATGGTTGGAAATGCACAAAACAACTACTATACCCTAGATGCTAACACTAGAAATATAAATTAAAATTGCATAAAAATATTTCCTTTTTCGATTAAATAAATGAAAATACTAACTCTAGGAATATGATATTTAAGGTATTTTATGTTATTTAATGCATATTTTGAATAATGCACAAGGACTAGTGCCTTATCAATATTGGGTATATGGAGTGAAAAAAAGGGGAAATTCAAAGGTGGAAGACCTTGTTTGGAGTGAGTAAGAGAGAAAATCCTCTCAATCAAAGTATATAAACTTTTAATCAATTGGAGATTTAAGGTCAAGGAATGATATTCTAAGTTTCATTAATGGATACTAGGTGACAAATCTTGCAAATGAGATTTCAGAGCCATAAAAGATTCAATATAAAATGGAAATTTCATAGAAACCCTAATTTTACAACATTGCCAAATGGAATAAGATACTCACAATAAAATAATACAATTCAACATAACATCAATTGATCAATCCAAGAGAAAATCCCTCCAAGCAATTTTATCCTCCCTAAGACAACTCTCTATTTTTAGTGACCCACTGCATCCAAGAGATCATAGAAACTAATGCTCACTCTCTCGAAAGAGAAATAATGAATTCTCATGGCAATGATCCTCCTAAATTCACTTCCATTTATTTATATGGCTACAATCAAGTCAATTTAGGTTAAATTTAGACTAAAATCCCTAAAAATAATATTTTATGTGTCTATAATTTATGTATGTCATGGGTTGACCTAAAAGATAGTTATTTCAATGATAAAACACAACAAGAACCCTTATTTTAGCTCACATGTGTGAGAAAAAGGTCCTCTAAGGGTGACATCATCCTCAAATGGTGAAGATATGCATAAAAATGTGTTAAATATGGGTCAAAAAAGTGCTCTTTACTCAAAACCATTTCGTCATCAATGAATGTGCATCATCAAGTAAATCCATTCTCATAAGGGTGACATCATAAGCTATGGGCATGACATCATCATACAAAAAGGTGTAACATATGTCCCAAATGGATATCTAGTCATCATCATAATCATCAAACAGGTCTAGAGATAGGGAACCACTAATAAAAATGGTGCAATGCTAGCATAGGGGCATCCTGTGGTCTCTAGGGTACATCCTCCTTCTAGGAAATGTCTTGGATTTATTGAGAAATATTTTAGGATTTGGATTGGTCAGCGTCTTGGCTATGGTGCCCTAAAGGGTCATCAAATGGGGCCAGACATCCTCTCTAAAGTGTTGGAGAAGTCTCAATCAATCCCTCAATGGATAAAAACTCTGCTAGGGAGAAAACATCTAAAACATATCTTTAAATCAAGTGAGGTCATCATTTTAGGTAAAGTGACCATAAGAATATCACAATGGACCATATATAATGCAAAATTCACAAGATAACTTCATAAAACATCATCTTCAAATGGTATTTCTAGCTTAGGGTTTGTGAACAAGTTACCATGCTTAGATATGTGAGGGCTATCTAGAGACTCTTTTAGTTGCTTCCAACTCTAAGGGGAGGAACAATACTTAGGCCAACCCATCAATCAATAGGTGCAAGTGGATAGTGGTATGAAGGGCGTTATACTTCATGGAAGATGCCACCAATTGTGTATCTGCTATGAAATACCATCATTCTTTAGCATTATAATGTGAAGAGGGAGAAATAGTGAGGTTTGATTTATCCCTTTACTTGACCTATTTTTACCACCCCTATTGTGTGATTTTTTCTTTTTCTTGCATAGATTATGTCACAAGCTTTCATTGATGCATCATTTACCCCTAAATGATGAATCGGTTTATTTCTCATTGGGGTTGAGATACCAAAGTTACTTTCATTTTTATTTTCTCATGCATTAGCAAGGAATTGCGTGAGAGATAACGAGGGGGGTAGAGCTTAGGCTAGGTTTTTTCCACGCACTTTATTATATCCCAAAAAAATTTGTGCATTTTATTACAATGGCTCATGCTTATTATTTTCATTATAATGCATTAAACTCTTAAGAACAAGCATACATGCCTCTACTCAAGAATGAGGAAGACAGGGAACCAATCCTAGTGACAAATAACAATCAACTTGAATATTGGGATGTGGTATAGGGGACAAATGGAAAGTGAAATATGGATTATCATGGGCACAAAAAATCAATTAATTCCAGCGATTTTTGCCCCTCCTGGACAATGGAGAGAAAATGCCTCAAAGAAGGTTACATTGGACTAGGGGTTGGGGATAACCACCAAGGTGAAGAATGGGAACAAGAAAGATGGAGGGTGTTTTAATCTAGCTACTTGTAGATCACATAAGGTTGCTAGTTGGTAAGATGATAAGAATAGGAGAATATTTTTTTCCCAGTGGTCACCCACTTGGGTGGGTAATAGGTCATTTAACAATGAATATATCCTATAGAACCATAATTTAGGTAGACAAGAGGAGAAGGACCAATCCATGCCAATTGGACTGGCTAGAGGAATAAATGTAGTAGAGGAGGAGAGAGTATTTTGAGAGATCTAATGAAATATTAAGAGTCTAACTATTAGTGTTTCATTGATATGACTTCCATATATCCTAAAGATATGTAGAGGCATATGGTAGGAGTATCACCATTGGGACAATAACTTTTACAACAATATCCACAACAATTATCTATTATAATGGTGTTCATGAGGGTTTATAGGCTGAGTATTCTCATTTTATTATTTTTTATGGTATGCATATATAGACCCATTTTTATATCATAAAAGGTTGTAAAGTTGATTTTTGATACACGAAATTGCACATTTGAGACATGATGTGATGTTTTATATTATTTGCATATTATTTTAGTTCTACTTATGAATGCACACATTATATGATTTGATTTTTTTTATGATTATTAATAGGCATGCTTTAGTTAACTCAATGCGAAAAACACTAGCCTAAAACATAATTAGCTTATAAGTTAGTCAATCCATTAAAACTTATTGGTGCATGGATATATGTGATTAACTCAAAATAACACTAAATGAGTGTCACCCTTCAATACTATTAGAGAAGTGTAAGATTATGCATATTGTAGGTATTATTCAATTGAGACACTACCAATTGCAAGTTGAGGCGAAAATTAATACAATGTATAATAAGTGAAATGGCTTCAATAGTAAGTTCAATAATTGCACTATACTTGCAACATTATTAGTCATAGGACCAATTATAATTCCTCTAATTTCACAAGTTGACTTGTGGGAGAATATATCACTCAATTCACAAAAGCAAGGTTCTAGGCACATCTACTGATACCTTCTTGGAATCCTATATAATATGGGGGTGTTTGACAACATCTACCAATCAAGCACTAAACATGATAAGCATGAACCAAAAATAAAATAAAATAAAATAAAATAATGATAAAAGACTAATATACGAATATATAAGGGGATCACAAGATATTATTGCCTATATATAATATCTTCAAATAAATCCCATTGCAGGGCTCATTTAAAGATGCCACTTCATTGTTTACTAGCTCATAAATTGCTTTTTGTGAAACACAACTCATAATGTAAGGACCATGCCATGTTGGTTTGAACTTACTTGCCCCAAAATTATCATTATCCCAATTAGAGACTATGACTAAGTCTCCTTCTAAAAGGAATTGAGGATGAAAATTCTTATCATACTAATCTTTCACATGCTTCTTATAGGCCTCATTTACAATAGCCACATATTGATTATGTTCATCAAGATGTAAAAATATACGAGTCACTCCTACTCCTCAAGGGTATTAGGAAAGATCCCAATAACTAATTTCAATGAAGGGATTCCTTATTCAATAAGGAGATCCATCTCCATTACATGCACAATATGGAACTAGGTAAAACATGTGAGAGTTTTGACCAAGATTTGGTATGCCCAAAGCGGTAGAAAGAGTAGTATATGGTAGTTCAAATTTTTCTTATTGATCTCCATCTAAAGAATAGTCATAAAAACCTTATGAAAAACTTTGAATTAACCATTAGCTTGAGGATAGTATGGTGATGAATGCTCCTGGTGAAAACCCAACTTAGAAGCTAATTCCATCATCACTTTGTCTTAAAAATGTGTACCATGACTTATGATGATCTCTCAAGGAACACTATAACATCCCCCTGTTCTACCCCTGTTCTACCCCTGTTTTACCCCTGTTATTGTGATGGTAACACCAATGTGGGGAGAACCACAATTGGCAGAAAATCTAATTAATATCTAGTAATTATTAATTTAAAATAATTAATTTACACAACTAAAAGTTGGAATACCTTGTGGATTCTCTGTCTGCAGGAAGATTGTTGGTTTCACTGGCACACCCTGAAAATCTGTAACCTTATCCTATTATGTTTAATGTTGGAACCATTTGTCGCTAGGAAAATCCATTTCTATAAATGAAATGAGATACGATTGGGCCAATTTGGAGCAAGAAGACCCCCACCAATGGTGATTTTGTCAAGAGATATATTGGATTGGGTGGTGCCCATCCTCATCATCCCCTCCCATGGATTGAAGATGTGAAGGCACCATAAAGCCTAGGGTCATTCCCTCTTAACTATGCCAAAGAACATAAAAGAAAATACTCTCTCTCCCTCTGTCTCACAAAGCGCAAACAAGTGCTCAACTGTATATATACATACACCCTTCCAACAAGGGAACAACAGAGTTATCACACCATTTGATGGCTATTCTTGTTCAATCAATAGATAAACCTTGTACCGTTTATTGCCTGGGAAAAGTAAATTGAGACCATACTTTGCTCATTTGCGTTGCTTTAATCAGAATAGTGCGTGCACTATCCCTCACTAGGTGCATCGAGAGGAGCTCTACAACCCAATATGGGGTAGATGTGTAAGAGTTAAATGTTAGATGTGTAGGCGTTAGATGTGAGATGTGTAGGAGTTAAATATGAGACGTGTAGGAGTTAAATATGTGAATATTTTTTAAATGTCGAGCTCATAAGTATATATATGTTATGTAAACATTTTTACTTCATCAAATTACATTAAATAATAATAATAATAATAATTAAAATAAATTTGAGATAAAATAGTAAATACCCGAGGTTTTTGGGCTCTAGGTTTTTGCAACCCATGGGTTTTCCCATGATATTATTCTCTAATGGTAAAATTACATAAAAATAAAAATAAAAATAAAATATAATTTAAAAAAATAAAAATAAATTAATAATTAATAACTTTAGTAAAATTGAGATAAGATAATAAATTTATGGATGAAAATTTTCGGGCTCCAAGTTTTCACAACCCATGGTTTTACCCATGGTATTCTTCTCTAATGGTCAAATTACATTAAAAAAATTAAAATAAAAAATTAATAGTTAATAATTAAAATAAAATTGAGATAAAATAGTAAATTTATGGATGGAGGTTTTTGGGCTCCAGGTTTTATCAACCCATGGTTTTTTCTGTGGTATTCTTCTCTAATGTAGCCTATTTAAAGGTATTTTTCGCTAATGTGAGACATTCATTGCAATAAAATCTTTTAGCTAGATCAAAATAAATCCTAATTTCCACAACAAATATCATAACCCTGAGCAATTTTCATATCCAATTTGGCAAAGGAAACCACTCAATAAAGACACACTACATGAAGACTTTATAGCTCTGTAGATGCATGTCTTCCAGGTAAAACTTGGGAAAAACAACCTTTCTCACTTTGTTACATAGCCTTCAAAGATTAGATTTTTCTAGGTTGTTCTATATGTTATTCATTTTATTTTATATGTTTGAAATTTTACTCTTGAGTGTGAAGAGAAACATGCGCATGAAAAAAATGAAATATGGTACATGCAGTACCACATTTTGTTTATATTTTTTTGTCCGAATTAAAATTTATTCGAGTTGCTTAGTTTAGACTGTGTTAACCATTAGTTTTAACCTCAACATGAAAATTCACTGAAATATGTCTCTCAGATATTCATAACAACTTAGTTTGGATACAATTGTTATTGAGTTTTATTTAGGAGATCGAATGATAGCATCAAAAATAAAATTAAACGAAGGATAGTTAATATCCTTGACTCTTGCAACGACATGTATATATTCTTATTAGGTTTTATGGTAAAGTAGAGGAGCTTATTAGGAGGTTTTATGGTATAGCAAAGGAGCTTCAAGCGGACTGTCTTAACTACCGAGCTTATATATATAGTTTTAACCTCTGCATGAAAATTCACTAGAATATGTCTCTCGGATATTCACTTAGTTTGGATACATCTATTGTTGAGTTTTATTTATAAGATCGAATTATAACATAAAAAATAAAATTAAATGAAAGTTAATATCCTCAACTCCTGCAAAGACAAGTATATATTCTTATTGGGTTTTATGGTATCACAGAGGAGCTTATTAGGAGGTTTTACAATTTAGAAAAAGAGCTTCAAGTAGGTTGTCTTAACTATTGAGCTTATATATATATATATATATAACCAGACTAGATCCATCTTAACTCTGGATCCATTAAGCATTGAGAGGGATCAAATCTCTCGAGGTGGAAACATTTCCTCATGTTTTTCACTCAAAAAAGGGGTTTTCACCACGGGAGATTTGATCTCTCTTGGTGCTTAATAAATCTAGAGTTAAGATGTATAGGCTGGTGTTAGTTCAATCACACCATTTCTCTTTCACCCTAGCCATAACTCTATTTCACTATCTCTCGCATAGAATGCTCACACCATCTCTCACAAAGAATGCTTGTATCATCTTTCGTTGAGAATGCCTGCATCATGACTCGTAGAGAGTGTTCACACCATCTCTCAAAGACCTCTATTGCACCATTTCTTGAAGACCTCTATCACACCATCTCTCATTCATTTGGTTTAATTATCAGAGCTCTCTCAAAGCTCTAGCTCACTTGCACTATCTCTCAAATGGAGCTCTATCATTATATCTTTATCGCACTGTCTAATGCTTTATCTATGGCATTAAATCGTTGAATAAATATCTACCACTTTATCTATGGAACTAGCTCACTTACCAGATCTCTCTTCTTGGAAAGAAGAGATTGAATTTAAGTTTTTGGGTGCTTTCCTAAGTGTTGTTAAAACACCTGTTCTTTGGGTGCTTGCTAATTTACTGTTAAACCACCTAGAAAGTGATACAATCATCTGATGCTTAGTAACACACTCCTTTAAAATTTGGTGAAACCTTGTGTCTTGAAGCTCTTGAGAGTTTGACTAATCCATTAGTGTGCATTTACCCATATGCAAGCAATTCCTCAGACTTTGGATCCATCTCGGGGGTGGTAAGTTTCAAGAGAGATTGTAGTGTAACTAGCCTATAGTTGGGTGGAGAGTGGAAGTCCCTCCTTTAGTTGCTTGTTAAATCCACTCAGATAAGTATTAAATGCACTCAGACAATTATATTGATTAATGCATATTTGATTTATATACATTGATTGTGCTGATATATTGATGAGTTGATGTAAGGTCTTGTTTTATTTATCAAAAAATGCTCGAGTCATTGTACGATCATGGTCGATATGTTTTCTTTTTTACCCATTATGTGACTAAATTCTTGGGTCATGTCACTATCACATTCTTACTGAATTGCAGGTTGTCTGATGTACTCATGAATAGTGGCTTGAAATTCACTCAATGTTGACTTGTTTCCTTCTTATAAGTTATTCATTCTTTGGTATGTGTAAGAATTTAGGCAACCCACTGTCACAACATTTATTGCAGGTCATTTTACAAGTTCAATTTATATATCTATGAGTACATGGAATGTTTCACACTATTAATAACCTTGAATGGAATGTAGTGTTCCTTGTGGTGTTTTTATTTATGCATAATCATGTATGTTCTCGAATAACTACCTGAACCTTACTATCTTGTTAATAACATACAAACTATCTTACATGATTATGATCATAGATTGTATCCTTGAACTATATAGTTCACTATCATATGCACAACTACGGGACACCTTAAATGATCGTAGTTAATTTCCTGGAATTCACTGATAAACTCAAGATTGACAAAGTTACCTTACAGGTCTATTGCTAACATGAATGGTTGAATAGTGTAGTTTTCTACCATATTCATGTTTTATAGAATTTAATGCATGTTTATAAATAATTGTCTGGATTTCACTTAATATTTACCTGCTATCTTATAAGACTTCAAGTATATTGATTACTATAACTTGGTAGTTCACTACCATCATCATGAATTACATGTTATCTTGTATATTGTGAACTGAATATATGACTAGATAGTGATGTACATATTGTGTACTTGGAATATTGAATTTATGTCCTATTTATGAATCGTAGGATATCTCGCACATTACAATTGATTTCTTGAAATCTATTGTTATGTTCAGAAGTGATAAGTCACCTTTTAGATTTATGGCCTATGGCTGCATTGGTTAATGATATGATGAAAATATTGAACCATATAGGCCATGATCCAATTCTGTAGGCATTCCTTCGTGCTTTCATGCCCATTTTTAAATATTTTTGTTTGGATAATGCTTTGGATTTGGATTTTTCTTGCCATTATACTTAGTCCATTCATTAGTCGTGACCATAGTTGCTATGACCAGTTGGATTTCGTACAATTTTTTTTGAGACAGTGACTTCATGCTATTCTTCTACGTTCCTTCCTGTTCCTATGGGGTTTGAAGTTCCTTTTATCCTCTCTTTTTTGGAATTTAAATCCTGTAAAGAACAATGAAGGTGTCACACTTAGCCTTCGATCCTTCGCGGTGTTCAAACACCCTTATCAAAGAATGGATCTGTGGACATAAGGCTAAAAAGCACCAAAGATAAAAACAAATTTTGAGAGTTTGGCCTTTAGGCCATCGTGGGAAATAAAGTATTTAACATAATCTTGGTGACCGATCTCTCCTTTGAATTTAATTCACAATTAAATGGAACCAAATACTTCAAATGTATCAGCTGCTAATGACACCTGATTCAACATGATATGGACCAGGGTAGTTCCTGCCAGTGGGTTCTCTACCATCATGCCCCAAAATCAACCATGGGTAATGATATTGGGGTTATCGACTCGTCATTGATTTGGATCAAGTCCAATGGTCCTCGAATATTAGGCCATAGGGCCCAAAATAATGATGGAAAGAGCGATCTAGCAGAGTCGACATGGTGAGACATGGCTCTGGGATGGACCCCATTGGGATCTCAGCTATTGTATATCAGATAGAATCGAGAGTAAGAGTAGAGAGGAGGCAGGTCCTCTGGATTCATTGAGGGTTGTGTCAGGGTGGACCCACCAGTTGCATGGGCCTGTGGCCACTAGGAGTTAAATTTGTATAGGTGAAATGTGGAGCTAAGGGAACGTGGTCCATTATGACACGAACCTAGGGATCCACCTCATTTAAGGTTATTAGCCTTATGTTGTAGTAGAAAAAAATTGTTTGTAGTGTTGTAAGCCCTAACCACTCTATTCTAGCACTGGTGGACCCATAGGCCGATGTGGCACTGGCACTTGAACCAGGTGTGAGGTCAAGTAGGTGCCATGTGGCACTCAGGTGATGAATTGGACTTCATTAATACATCAAAAGTTCTATTGAGCATAGCTTTCAATTTAGGACTCAAATTGAGGTGAAATTCATATCATTGGAAATATCTCATTGAGTTGGATGTGATGGAAATATTAGTTTTTAATTATGCAAAAATTTGACAAGGAGCATTTTTCGTAACCCTATTTTCATAACAAACTATGAAAGTTGGGTTAAGACATTGATAACGCCTTCCACAACCTGAGATAGCACAACAGGGTAGGAGGGAGCGCTACAAAGTGGTATTAGAGATATGTTCAACACTTGGACTGAATGGGCCTTGAAGAATAAAGTTTAAGAACATTAATATAAAGTCTTCAGATTTTAGGTCTAACATTGGACTTGAAGAAACTCACAAACATAATTTAAAATGACATTGCATTCACATACTTTCTTTAGATTTATAGTTGGTATGAGTACTACTCTTATATTGAGTATGCTTACATGTTTGTTATTTTTTTTTTGGCTATCTGATTTAGTGGGCAACTTCAACATGCATAATGCAAATATAACAAAGTAATGACTTGATGTAATTATGCTAACTTCAACACTTGGATTGGCCCGGATTTTGAAAAAATAAATTTATTCTGATAATTAATCTATATATGTATTCTGAATTTGGACTTGTATATGTCATGACTATAAAATGTTTACATGTATTTTATTTTTATGTAAATAACATGGGTGTTAGATGTGTGAATAACATCAGGTCAACATGCATTAGCATGATAAGGTAAAAATGTAATATGTTTGTGTTTGATATAACTAACAACTTTGTGTGTTTGTGACAACACATAAGAAGATACAAATTGCAACATGAAATCGACAAATGGAAAACAACATGGTACAATGCAACATGGATCATGTCCACCATGAGAAGGGAGAATAACTATTCCCTAATAAAATAGATACCCTCTGAAGCTCGAAAGCTAATTTGAAGAGCTGAAAAGAAGTGAAAAAAAGGCTCATTAAAAAACAATAAGAATAGGCAAAGTTGAACATAACCCTGTTACAACACCTACCCTACATGCAGGGGCTATTGCAACTTGGATCAACTTCTGGGGATATGGAAGGGTGTCATGCTAACACAACTAGAGAGAGACCTCGTAAGGATGGAGAAGAAGAAAACCATTGACATGTTGAGGATGCAGAGAATAACAAAAGAAGAGACGAGGAAACATCCTCACAAGCTTTCCAAAATACTGCAAAACCCTCTCGAACTATTTAGAAAGTTGTTTTAGATATTGAAGTTGTTGAAAACCTCGGGGAAGACTCCAAATTAATTTTTTTTGCATGTAATAAGTGCTTTTGTTGAAGTAAATATAGAATGTTTGATGTGTTGTTAATTGAGATATTTTTCAATCCTTTGTTTGTTATCATTGGATACATGTTTATGTTTTAGTTGATTTTGAGCATAACCATGATTTGTGTTATTGTCACGTGTTGTTGTTGTAGTCTTTCTTTTGTTTTCATTTTTCTTTCCTTCTTCGTTTTATATTGGTTTGGTTTTCTAAGTGTGGGAAAATGAAAGTAAATATGCTCATGGAGAAAAGATGAATAAAACCCAACCAGAAGTTCAAGACCCTGATTAAACCTTGTGCATGCAATAAATTGTGGTAGAGGACAAAATAAGATAATATATCAGTGAAGAGGGCCTAGCTGGATCCACTTGAACAAAATAGACAGTGATATAAGCTATGAAAATATCATAAGAAGGAAGTTTCCCTAACTTAAATAATTCTTGGATGGTGCATATTCTACCTATTATGAATATATGAATAATGAGATGAAGGTATAATGACACCATTTCATTTGACAAGTCATTTGTTCAGAACCATCATAGTACGAGGATGACTAATTAATGTTTTTAAAATATGATGTTTGTATGATTGAGGTAACATGATGAGGTTATCCAATAAAACTCCCTGTGATGTGGGGGATCCATTGAGAAAGTGTGCAAGAATGACCTCTTGTGTACTCATGCTTATTTTTATTTATGATTATGCTTATGACAAGGAATCACTAAATATTTCAATAGTGAGCACACTAACAATCAATTGGATTTCTCGAAAAACCTTTATCTAGGAATGCTTGCGATGATAGCTAAGAAAAACAATGGAGCATGGAGCTCAAGAGAAGACTACCATGATGACATTTCCACTATGTGCCACTTTATTTATCTCATGGGAGCAATTAATAAATAGCACTTTGACTATAAGACTCCATGAGTAGTGCAATAGAGCACGCCAAACCATTATTTGGCGATAATAATCCTTGAAAATTTCATTAGAGCATGTTAGAATGATACTTGACTATAAGAATCTAATGAATATCCCATGTAGGAAAGCCCTTAGACAGGTAGACTACCCAGAATGGGGGTTTCTTGGGCCCAAAAGGGTGAGTAACTAATAGGGGTCCATATAGGAAACCTTTGGACATATAGACTGCCCATAATGGGGGTTACCTGGGCTCGTAAAGGTGAGTAGTTGATGGGTACCCCATTCTCACCGGGAGGTGAAATAGAGGGGGTTTGTTGGAGCTATATGAAAATAGTGCATGGAGCTCTGGAGCATATCCACTGTAGATTGTTTCCTTTGGCTGTGAAACCAATCAATGAGTTGGGATTAAAAATGGAACTGTCTGGAGCCTGCATGGATTTACAGAGCATATACACCACCAAGTTCTTACTTTGGTTGTGAAAACACTCAGTGAGGGTGACTTAAAGATGGAATTGGATGGAGACTTCATGGAGTTGTGTATCATATACACCCCCTCATGCTTTCTTTAGTTATGAAACCACTTAGTGAGCTAGACTTCAAGATGAAACTGGTTGGAGAATGCATTGAGTTGTGGAGCATATACACCACCAAGTGCTTGCTTTGTTTGTGAAACCACTAATTTCTTGCAATTAAACTATTACACCACTAAGTGTTTTCTTTGTTTTTGAAACCACTTAGTGAATGTCACACAATTAACTACACCACTAAGTGCTCACTTTATCTGTGAAACCACTTAGTGCTTACTGAACAACTAACTATTCCACTAGGTTCTTGCTTTGTTTGTGAAACTAATTAGTTCCTGCTAAATAATTAATCACACCATTGAGTGATTTCTTGGTATGTTAAACCAATCAATGATTTTGGAGCTAGAGGAAGCAAAGAGTAACCAAAGAGATACGTATCAGTTTAAATATTTTTTTCTGTTGAAAATCACTGTTTAAGTTAATTTAAAATTTTAAGATGAGAATATTAGTATAATTGGATGTTTTTGATATAGTTGAACTGCTGAGCTAACCAACAAAGATATATGAAACTAATTACAAAGCAATATCATAGTGGTGCAATAGAAGCATAATGGCACTGAAGACCTTAGGAACCAGGCCATTGTAGTGAAACTATAACAATATACATTGGTCACCATGAGATATTCCATGAAAAATGTGTTGTGTTATTAAAGAAAGCCAAAGGGATGCCTTGGTTGTGAGGCTGCATCAAGACTCTTCTTGTTTGAGGAAGCATTGCTATGGAATAGATCACCCACGGGATTGGGGAGGAAGAGGAGGGGATACATGAAGTTGGAAGGTGTGTGAATACAAGGAAGAGGAAATAAGAGTAAATCGGTTTTCAAGGAGTCATGTGAATACTCAGTGGGATTATAAATGCATTGAATATGTCCCATGAAGCAATGAGCCCAATATGTTCCTTATGAAGGCATTGAAGATAAAGAATGACATGGTTGAACATGACAATTCAAGACATTGGAAATTGTTGTTGGTGTAAATATTCATGCCAATATGTCTCAATTATCTTTGTTCTATGTTATTGAACACTGAGGATGGTGTTCCTTTAAGGGGGTGGGGTTTGTAACATTCCCCTATTTTACCCTTGCTATTGTGATGGTCACACTAGTGAGGACAGAGCCATGACTAGCTGAAACTTTAATTAATATGTGATAATTATCAATTAAAATTAATTAATTTACACAACTCAAGGTTGGATTATCTTATGTATCCTTGGTTTGAGGGAAGGTTGTTGGTTTTGCTTACATACCTTGGAAAACCATCACCTTACCTTATTGTGTTTAATATTGGAACAATATATGACTAAAAAAATGTTGGCTTACATTGGGCTGACCCAGGTTCAATACTTTACTGCGCACCAACAAAACCCTCAACCACTGGCCCTTTCAGCAATGACTTGCAAGAAGATCGCAACCTCACCTGAAGTGATTATGGGAGGATGCAGAACCAGGTTTCTGCAACCTTGAGGGATGATGTGATGTGGTATTTTTGTGTTTTCTTGTACTTAACATACATATATTACTTCGCATCCATACATTACTCCGCCACATTACATTCATCACTGAAAACATATCATATACATGCATAAAAATTCACTGTACTGAGATAAAGTGCAACTACTATGCTACAACATATAATAAGAAAATAAGCACATGAAGACACAAATTTTACCGTGATTCATCCCAATGTGGCACTACATCCACAAGAACTATTTCTTATATAGAGAATTTGTACAACAAATAGTTCTTATCCTGCGCACTTAGCTGCAGGTAGTTTGCGCACTCTGTTGTGGACTTAGGCCTCTTCGCACTCAGCTGCAGAGCCTTTCATTCACCATAAGCTACATATCACAATACTTTGACCATAAACATAGATCTGGATTATAAATATAATGATTATCTTCTTTATTATTCATCCCTATGTATACTATTACATCGAGGGATATGTCATCACAGTATCATGGTCCATATAATATGGACTCCCCTAATACAAGCTACTATGGTCAAAAACCATTTATCATTTACAAAATAGTATTATTTTATGAAAAGGGAGGGGATTTGACTTGCTCTGGTGGTCTGTTGCTCCACTGTGCGGTCCACTTTGCACTCTGCTGCATCCTTTACTTCACACTCCAGTCCCCAAAATGTGGAGTCTTCATCAAAATCTAAGCCAAGTTTTGGCTACACCCAACAGGTGCTCAACACTCATATGTGACTCATCCTAAGTCGCTCAACTGCTTTGCCTCTGATTTTTGTTGTGATGTTGTTGTAGGCCTAGTTGAGGTGTTGTAGAGATTCTGTCACCTACTTGTCCTCATTGCGTGCTTCCTCCAACAGTGCCTCTGTCACGTGTTCTGCAACCTTCTATACCAACACTGTTTCCCTTTGTTGAAGCTCCTGAAGCTTCTCATCCATTGCCTGTGATAATTGGAGGACCTCATCCTACCAAGATTGAGTCCTCTCTATCAAGATATGCTCTTCCTTCTTTAGTTCCTCAATCTTCTTTTGGAGGGAATTACTCTCATTTATCTTCACAAGCATCTGTGAGGTGGGTACGATCTTCGTAGATGCCCAAATTTCTTCCAACTGTTGTTGCTCTTGTTGCATTTCTTCCTGTAGTTTCTGTACATTTGGATCTTCCTGTAGCGAAGTCCAAATTTGCAAACTTTCATCTAAAAATTTCCCAGCCTACCAATGATGAGAAGATGCTAGCCATTACAGTCTTTAGGTCAGTCTCCCTCTGATCCCATACTTCCTATGGAATAGTTGGTTGTAGCTTCATTTGCAGCTCACTAATCTGCATTTCATACTTGAATTGCACTGCGGAAATTTTGTCCTTATACCCCTTCACTGCAAGGCCGAGCTTCACAACCTTTTCTTCTACTGGCTCTTCCTCTCAGACATCAAGGTCTAGAATCTCTTTACATGTGGCTTCGACCACCTCCTTGATCTTCTGGTGTTCCTCTGCCATTTGATCCTTTTCTTGCATCACCTACTCGAGCTTCTGCCAAAGTGAAACTCACTCTTTTTCTACTTGTATATTTAGCTGTGATGTATGTTGTTCCCTCAACTTTAATTCCTCTATAATCTCTAAATGCAGTTTTTGTAGTCTTGGCAATGACACTATTGCAATTTTCATGTTGACGTGCTTCCATTCTTTAGCCCATTGCTGTAGTTTGGAAGATTCAAACTTTAAGGCTCCTACATGTATCTTTGCTAGCCTCGCTGCAAGTGTAGGCTCTATATTCCTTTCTTGTCCAATCCTTTCCTCTATCTACGCAAGTTGTCTGATCGCCTGCGCTAGCATCTTCAATTATGCGACACTGGTCAGAAGTGCACCGTAGCAATATTTTACTATGTTCCAGGATTTTGTTGTTTCTTCCTATATATTTTCCCCTATTTGATCTAAGTCCCCTTCAATAAGGACCATGAGATCCTTCATCTTATTGGTCTTCTGCTTCTTCTTTTTCTTTGAGGAAGCTTCGCCCTCTACCTTCCTTTTCTCCGCGACAATTTTTTTATGTTTCTACCTTTTGTGTCTCCTTGATCTGCTCATCTCCATCAGGAGGATCCTGCTGACCCTCATCATGTTGCTCTTCCTCCTCTGACTCATATTCAACTTGCTCGTTATATTTTCCACTGGCTTCACCATGTGAAGTGTCCATGTCTTCTTCTTCTATCACACTGTGTCCTATTACCTCTAGCGGAGTCATCCATTATTTGGGGCATTTCTCTATATGTTCCGCAAGATCATCTTTAGTTAAAATATATGGAAATGCATGCAACTTCTTCTTCGTATTCCCGCATGCATATATGTATACTGTGTGAAAATATTCTTTGAACTTCACCACATAGATATACTGCTCGTATAAGCTCGACGAGAGTTTGGGATGCTGGTTCACTAGTATGTGTAAATCCATGTGATAAAGTACAAAAAATATTTAGTTTTCTTATGCACACGATGCGTTGGTGGTAAACCATAGCAAAGCATACCTCGTGACTTCATAGGTATCTGTAGGCACCTGAGGGAACTATGATTCCTCTGGTTTTCTACAAGCCAACATAGCAATAATTAAGGTCAACCAAGTGTAGTGGAAATTTGTACCTTTCTCCTAGACCTTGGGACAGTCATCCATGACCTCCTTGCATAGGTATCTAGCCCAGTTATAGTGAACTTAGTTGGTATGTTGTGCGACTAATGACACCACCAACGTAGGAACTTGTTCGTGCAGAATTTCCTCATACTCTTCCCATCCAATATGTGTTCTACGAAGTGAACTTCTTTGTCACTAATTGAATTTATATCATAACCCCTCTTTCCTTTGACCAACCCAAAAAATTTTCTTCATATTTTTCACTATAGCGTTGTGCTGATCCTTTCCAATGAACTCCTCCACGGGGCTTCGTCCTTAGTATGGAAATCTTGTGATCCTTGAGATCAGCATAGGGTCTATGGATATCTTATTCCCCAACCATAAATTTCCATCATACACCATCACGGACAATTTCCTTACACACACTATGGTCCCTGCACTTCTGCCAAAATGTGGCATGTTCAACATATTTAGCAGTCCTGACCGCACCAACTCATTCGCCCATTTTTGTGGCTCTAACCTTGTCACTCTGCTATCTAGGTAGTGTACCTATTTAAAATACCAGTCTGGTGCGAACTAAGGGTAGTTCTTCCTATTGTTAAAATCATAATCCGTGAACTTGAGCTGCATATTTTTCCTAAAACTTATCGTTAAAGGGTACTGCTTCTGGAAACAAGGGTGTAACTATGCCATACTTTGCATCTTTTGATTCTTTTACAAGGTTAGAATTTGGTTTCCTTGCTGGGATGTATGGTGGTATGGGTGATAAAAATACTGCTCCACCTTCCTCTGCCTGTATCTCCTCTACTTCTTCGTCACTATCTTTGACTAACTTGGGATTTTGCTAAGGTTTAGTGGGTTTCTTATCTTATTTCTTCTTACTTCTCACTTCCTTGGTCAGATTCTTTCTCGGCGATCTCCTCTGTTTATGCGGTGATGGTGCTATGGTTGATGCTATTGCGAGTGTTTCAACTAATGCTATGGGCGTACTAATGGCTTCCATGATTCTAGATAATCCCTTCTCACGAAAATATCGCACAATTTCTTCCCAATATCGTTCAGACGACATACACAACAAAAATCTATGCACTTCTTTGCACTATCAACACTCAAGCTCTCAATTCAGCAAAGTTCTTAATCTGGGTGGGATATGGCTATTTATAACAATTATGAAATTCAAACCCCATCATTAGATTTGATTTTGTCCATATTGCATTCATATTTTCTCATTAATTACATATCTATCCTTAGATTTTGCTAATATGTCCTCATAAATGCAACTTTCTGCTTATTTTTCCCTTTTAACAGACATATTTATGTTTTCCAACAAACTTTGATGCATTCCACACTGTAGCGCATATCCTGTCTTCTGTCGTGGCTTCTGCAAACTTTGACGTACCCCAGACTGTAGTGAGGTAACTTCCTACGTCGAAGCTCTCTGGAACGTAGTTTATAGTCCAGTACCCACTTTCAACTATAGGTGGCACTAAGAATTTTCTCCTTTCTTCCTTAGAGCAAAGCAATATGGGTAGGGTTGTCCCTGTACAACTTCAATCTACTGCGATTTACTTTTTCCCAAATCACTTCTCCATTTAGATTCGTTAATTGAACTGCACCTCCATCAGTAATATACTTGGTAGCATATGGGTTGTTGAAAATAACAACAAGAAATGATAAAAATAGAATCCAGAAATTCCAGTTTAATTTGTCCTTGAATTAAACTGAGAATTAAAATTGAATTCTATTCTCATAGCAACTTGTAATAGAAAACTAGAGTGATTTGAGTTAGTTAACTTAGGAAATTCGAGTTGGAATTCTTTCTGAAGTCATGTATATGTTCTCCCTATATTATAGGGGTCCATAATGAGTTAATTGTGAGTTGTAATTAGATAGCTCAATTTACTGAGTTAAGTTAAGTTAAATTAGTTCCAAACTATTTGAGGAACTAAGAGTGAGTTAACAATCATTTGGTGCACTAATGCATTAACTAGTGCTACTCCAGTTAACTGAAGATTCCCTCATCAGAAACTCATGCATGTCGATTATGAGAAAGACTTAGTTGAGACTAGAATGCAGTGACAGTGTACTATCAATTGTATAATTTTCTGAGTTGTAAAGATGGTGCATGAAATAAAGAACTGAACCTTGAAGGGATTGCACAATTTTGGATGCACTGGTTTCCTTTTAAGATGGGTTATTTAGCCATAGGAATTGCACAAGGAAATAGGGACTTGGAGAGATGGAGAATTGGCTAAGTGTTGGCCAAGATTTTGCTTGTGAGTTGGAGATTTATTTTACTGAGTGTTGGAATTGTTCTTGAGAGAACATCATTGTGTTATCATCTTGGATTTCTGATTAATACAATATAGATAATGGGGTTTTTAACTATTGTTTTCCCTAGATACTTATTGTGTTATGTTCCATTGATGTTCTTCCTCTTGTCGATTATTGTTTTGCTCGATCTTTATGTGCTTTCGTTGTAATGAGTAGCAGTAAATTCTTGCCTCTTATTTTAGTAGATTACATGAGCTTGTGAATCTACAAGATTTTCTACAGGGTATCAGAGCTGAGAACAATATACTAGAGGAGATTTCAAAGTTTTGAGTTTTGGGTTACAAGTGAAATTCAAATTTGCAATACATACTTTAGGATTGACAGATGATGTTCTACGATTTGCAGCTCGAGTATACCTTGGATGACAGCTCGAATTATATAACCAAGAAGGACAAGATGGAGGCGATGTTGGAGGATAATGGCTTGAAGGAATTCATTGATCAGGACATTCCTAAGCCACCAACATCATATGCTCAGAATCTGGACGAATGGAAGAAGTGTGTGGCAAGGGCGAGGCGAATAATCCTTGAGGGAGTTCGAGACCACATTGTCTCGAGTCTCCATGGGAAGGAAAATCCACATGCTATGTGGAAAGCATTGAAGGAACTTTTACAAAATAGCAGTGACCAAAGGAATTTGGCACTGAAAGATAAACTTCGAAAAATTAATATGGAGGCAAGCGACTCAATTCCAAATTACTTGACCAATTTCACTCAACGTCGTGATGAGCTTGGACTTGTTGGAATCACAGTTTCCAATGATGATATGGTGAGTGTTTCTCTTCTTGAATTCACAAATAGTTGGCATATTTATCAAGACTCTATCAATGGTCGAGAGAAGCTGCCAAATTGGGAATGACTGTGGTTGGATTTGATGCAGGAGGAGATCAGGAGGAACGCAGAGATGGGACCTCTTCCAAGGAAGTGGAAGAGGATTTTTCCTTAGTGAGTAAGGAAAATAAGGCCAAGGGAAAGATGTCCCAAGGTGAGGAGGGTGGAAAGAATATGGACTTGACAAAATTCAAGTGTTTTCACAGTCACGAGTGTGGGCACTATGCTCATAACTTCACATAAAAGAAAGCAAGCAAGAAGGAGCCGACAGTAGTGACAGTAGGTGAAGCTCTAGCTTCACAATTCTAACTTGATTTCACTCTCATTACATGCATGGTCGACACTTCCATGGGAGCCGTGTCGTATCTTTTCAGTGATGCCTCATTCCATATGACGGGGAATAGAGATCTCTTTAGTGATTTTGAGGAGAAAGACCTCAAGCATAACATAGAGTTTAGAGATGACGAGAGGTATAGAGCTACCAGGATCGGTACGATTACCTTTCAGAGGGAGTCTGGCTCCCCTCTCAGGATCACATATGTGATGTATGTTCCAGGACTAAAGAAGAATCTTGTTTCAGTCGTGGTATTGGAAGACTATGGCTATGATGTGGTTTTTAGTAAGGGAAAGGTTTTCCTTACACACATCACCATGGGACAGGTGAAACAAATTGGTGCATGGGTCAAGAACCTGTATGCACTTGAGGTTCAAGATGCATGCAAAGCATTAAGGAGCAAGGCAAAGGTTAGAGACTTGGTGGTTGAGAGGGAGAGTAAATTACCTTTCAACATGTAGCCCTAGAAGAAGCCTCAAAATAAACTTCAGGAAGTTGTGGAGCAACCACAACTAGAGATGTTGAGAGGAGACCGAGTGGAGATATCCACTGAAGCAGAGAAGAAGCAGTCTCAGAAAATTGTGGAGCAGCCACAATTGGAGAAGCTGAGAGGAGACTGAGTGGAGGCATCCACTCATGTAGAGACCTCCAGTAGGGCGAAATTTCGAGCCAAGTGGGCAGAGGGAGCACATGCAGCCATACCTCTAGGTGTTAGGTGGAGCGATGTGAAGTGATAGTCCTAAGAGGGCTGAAATTGGGCAGGGTCAATTGAGTGGCTTTATCTCATGGATCGTACCTTGCTACGGGAGCCAAAACTACATAGTAGTGGGAGGAATCAGTGGGATTAATGCATTCAGAGATTAGAGTGATAGAGGCTAGAGAAGTTAGATACTGAAGAAGCATAGAGAAGCATTGACAACAATGTAGAAAGGGAGCATCAATAGAAGTGCAGAGTTTTGAGTCAACAGAGCCAATAACAGTCAGAGACTTTGATGACAAAGGCATCATTCTAATTCAGGTTGGATGTTTTTTGTTTCTGTAGTTGTTGGAGCAACAACACTAGAGATAAGTGTTGCATGTAGAACATTCCAAAGGTTTAGGATTGGGATCAAAGTGACAAAGGCTAGAGCAGTCAGATACTAAAGAAGCATAGAGAAGGGTTGACAAAAGTGTAGAAAGGCAGTGTCAACAAAAGCGCAAAGTTTTCAGTCGAAAAAGCCAATAAAATTCAGATACTTTGATGATAGAGGCATCATTCTGATTCAGGTTGGATGTTTTTTGTTTCTATAGTTGTTGGAGCAATAACACTAGAGAGAAGTGTTGCATGCAGAACATTCCAAAGGTTCAAGATCAGGATCAAGTTGAATTCCTTTCTTATTGAGAGGGAGTGTTGAAAATAACAACAAGAAATGATAAAAATAGAATCCAAAAATTCCAGTTTATTTGTCCTTGAATTAAACTGAGAATTAAAATTGAATTCTATTCTCATAGCAACTTGTAATAGTTAACTAGAGTGAGTCGAATTAGTTAACTTTGGAATTCTTTTTGAAGTCATGTATATGTTATCCCTATATTATAAGGGTTTAGGATGAGTTAATTGTGAGTTGTAATTAGATAACTCAGTTTACTGAGTTAAGTTCATTTAAATTAGTTCCAAACTGTTCGAGGAACTAACAGTGAGTTAACAGTCACTTGGTGCACTAATGCATTAACTAGTGCTACTCCAGTTAACTGAAGATTCCCTCATCAGAAAATCATGCATGTCGATTCTGAGAAAGACCCGGTTGAGACTAGAGTGCAGGGACAATGTACTATCAATTGTATAATTTTTTGAGTTGTACAGATGGTGCATGCAATCAAGAATTGAACCTTGAAGGGATTGTGTAGTTTTGGATGCATTGGTTTCCCTTTAACATGGGATATTTAGCCATAGGAATTGCGCAAGGAAATAGGGACTTGGAGAGCTGGAGAATTGGATAAGTGTTGGCGAAGAATTTTCTTGTGAGTTGGAGATTGATTTTACTGAGTGTTGGGATTGTTCTTGAGAGAACAAGCATTGTATTATCATCTTGGATTTCTGATTAATACAATACGGATAATGGGGTTTTGAGCTGTGGCTTTCCCCGGATAATTATTGTGTTATGTTCCATTTATGTTCTTCCTCTTGTTGATTATTATTTTGCTCGATCTTTATGTGCTTCAGTTGTAAAGAGTAGAAGTAGATTCTTGTCTCTTGTTTTAGTAGGTTACATGAGCTTGTGAATCTACATGATTTTCTACATGGGCCTAACTAATACATTTTTAATTTTCCTGGGAACTTCACAAACTTACTGTCATAGAGGAGAACAAGGTCTTCTACCTGGAACTTCTTTTGCTTAATATGACTATCATGCCAGGTATTTTCTCTTGATTTTTTTACTTGTTGATGGAATCTTGCTATAAATATGTCTTCTTCGAAAGAAATCAACTGTGGCATTCTTTCCTCCATTAAGTCAGGGTTTGCCATAATTTTAAAAGTTGCAACCCTTAGGATAGGGGCAATATATTCCATGACCATCACAACTTCTTTCCCATAAACCAACCTGAAGGGTGTTTGACCTGTCAACTTCTTGCATGTAGTTCTATAAGCCCATAATACTGTTGGAATCCTAAGGTCCCAATCATCTCAGTTTACATTGCATACCTTAGTCAATGCATTCTCCAAAATATTATTGAATGCTTCCACAGTTCCATTGGCCTGAGGGTGATAAGGAGTACTCTTTTGGTGATAAACTTGAAATTCCTCAGTCAATGCTTCAATAGTCTTGTTCAGGAAATGTGAACCTTGGTCACTCATCAAGATCTTTGGACACCCAAATCTAGACAATATGTATTCAAAAATAAACTTCGCAATAGTCTCTACGCTGCAATCTCTTACTGGTTGTGCTTCAACCCATCTTTTCAAATAATTAGTTTCAATAATTATGTACCTCGCACTAGTCCTCTTTCTAGGTGGATTAATAGGTCCAACAAAATCAATAGCCCATTTATCAAAATCATGCAATGTAATCTGTGGTACCAGTGGCATATCATCTCTTCTTAAAGGTTTTCCTATTATTTGGCACATGTCAAAAGCTCTACAATACTCCTTTTCATCTCTATGTAGTGTAGGCCACCATAATCCTACTCTCAAAATATTCTGCGTAGTAGCTTTTCTTGCATAATGTCTGTTGGGCACCAAATTTGCCTATCTTTTCCTTATATTTTCATCTATCCTTTCATCCTTTTTGCACCAAATGATATGCATTTATTGTGATAACTCTATGAGGTAACCCTTATTTCTAAGTATCTTGGAATATTTAATTAATGAAGTAAGGTCATGGGGATTTTGCCTATGAAAACTACTAAACCTTGTTATTTCCGTAGATTCCAGTGAATAGGTATCGCCTTCACAGCTTGCAGCAGTGATCCCGCATTCATAGCAGTTGTTCGGAAATGCTACAATAGCATAACCAATTCGCAACTTCTTTCAAAGCCTATTTTGGATCTTTTCTGTTCTCGCTCTCTCGGCAATTAGTGTTGTTTTGAACTGTTGTATATTTTGGGCATTAGTTCCCATGTTTTGGGGAATATGTCATTCCCATGTATTTGTATAAAAGGGGTTTTATTCCTGTGCAAAGGGTTAGCCGCACAGAGGCATATATTGTAACATCTCTTTACATATTAATCAAATACAAGCAAGTTGTTGTTCTCTTATTAGCTGTGAGTTAACGCAGCCCTGATCAGAGAGTTGGTCCCACTCTTCTGATCAGGTGATGCATATTCATTTTATGTGTGTTGTTTTCATTATTGTGTGTTAACTCCTTATTGTTGTTACAAAGCTTTATTAATTCCTGTGAATGCCTTTTAAGTTCTGCAATTTACTTCTATTTACTGTTAAACGATGCTTTGATTTCTTAGCCATGAATCCTTGGTTGATGTAAGATTCTAACCTTTCCCATGCATATACCTTGCATGTTACCTTGAAATTTATACGCACCCAGATTGATGAATTGATGTGGAAAAAGGTGGAATAGTTTATTCACACTCAGAAACCAACATTTTGGTGTCGTTGTCGGGGAAGGCTAACAAGGTGCAAGACATGATCTGTACCGATCAGAGGATTATTCTCTCATCTTATGGAGGGAAGTGCTACCCTACTCTAAGTCCTGAGCGTAGTATTTTGATTTTTTTCATTTTTACTATTTTTAGGCTGCGTCGCTTGCTTTGGTTATTTGTTCTAAATTTTTCTGAGTCGTTAAAACCTGATCTCTCATCCTGGGGAGGGAATGGTCTTTTGACACCCTGCTCCAAGTCCTGAGCTTTAGATTTCCTTTTATGCGTGTTCTTTTCTTTTCGGATCTCTCAGGTCCTGAGTGTAGTGATTTAGTTTAGATATTTCCCTCTTACCAACTTGCATGAATAGAGATTCAAATAAAAGGGGCAGAGGAAAAGCCACGAACAAAGGAGGACAGGATTTGGGAAGGAGCACTTATATCCAACAAATCATCGCAAAAGCTGAATCTGAGGCATCTTCTCGTGTTGCTGCGAGGGCAGGGACTCGAACAAAATAATAGGGACAATCTGTTGAACAACTAGCCCTATTCACAGTACCTCATGTTGATTCAATACAACAAAACCTTCCAGCAGCAGAAGAAGCATGCAACAGTATACCTGATGAAGGAGTATCGTTGCTGATAATAGAGGGAGAAGAAGTTGCAAGTAGAATGTCTAAGGGATCAAGCCATTGTGTCAAGGAGGAAGGAGATGTAAGGGTATTGATATCACCATGTGATAAGGGGATTGTTGTTAAAGCAACTCAAACTTTTGTGACAAGACCCCCTCCATCATTCCCTGCAGAGCCTGCTGAAATTCCCAGTGATTATTGGAGGATATTCATGGCACCCACAGCCTCTACTATTGACTTCCCAATTGACGATCTTGGGACTGGCACACCAATGAATCCCATTCCTTTGAAAGATTTACCAAACTTTCATGGGCTGACTTCTGAAGACCCTGACACGTTCCTTTTCGAATTTGACATTGTGTGTTGGGGATATGACTATATAACCAATGCTCAGAAACTGAAAATTTTCCCTGCTACATTAAAAGGGACAAACCTGCAATGGTTTATGGGTCTAGGAGGAAAGACTATCTCCACATGGGATGGTATGAAAACCTCTTTTCTAGAGAACTATCAGGATTACTGCAAATCTCGGGATATTAAGAAAGAAATTTTTAAGTTCATGCAGAAAGAAGACGAGAACATGGAGGATTGTGTGGAACGATTTAAGTACACACTATAGAGATCAGGTCATTCTAACTTGGATAAGGACATTTTGAAAATTATCCTTCTCCGGGCCTTTCAAGAAGACTCTTTGGAACTATTAAACATATTAGGAAAGAGAGATATATCAAAAGAAGACTTCGATACCATCTGTGAGTTGTGCATCCAGTGCTCGCAGGGAGCTGCAAGGAATAAACAAGGAATTCGGTCAACAAAAGTATTTGGTGGAGGTGTCACAAAATCATAAATTAGAAACCTACTGGATAACTTAAGGACTGATATCTTGAGTACCCTGTCTGCACAGATGGACACACTACAAGTAAAACATAAACAGATGGAATTGGAAAAGTCTATGGCTATATTTTTCCCGAAATGCAGAAAGAAGCATCCACATAAAGAATGTCCATTGAACTTTGTGGAAGAATGTGCAATCTGCGAGCTGATTCATGCGACAAGTTCATGCCCCTCCTTGCTAGGATTGAAAGTAGTCTTTCAAGGGATAGCTGAAGATGTGGACCAACTGTATTTTATGGGATCCAAAAAGCCATGGCAACCTCGACCACCAACTGGAAATCAAGGTATGTTACAGGATCCATCTCAGTATTTTAATAATTTTAATATGGGTCCTCAGTCCATGCCCTATCCACCTATGTGGCCTCAATATCAGTTTCCACCCTGGCAACAGTGGGCTCCTCAAACTAGTTCGAATTCTCAATGGGCCCCGAACTGGCGTGGACCCTCTCCTCTTGGACAGTTTCCCCAGTCAATGCCACAAAAACAACTTTAGCTGCCCTCTAATATACCTCCTAGTAATCTGCCTGTTCGCCCTCAACTTCCTATCCAACCCAATCCGAATCCTAACAATAAAGGGGCTCAGCAAGCTAACACCCTCAACCTGCCTTCATACAACATCTCTACTGTAGAACTTTATGAGATGAATTTGAGATCCGGGCGGGTAGTAGATGCTCTGCCCTCACTTGTTATTATTGAACAAGCTGGTAGTGAGGATAAAGAACCATAAACAATTGAAGATAAATCGAACCAAGCTAGTAAAAATCAGATACCTCCTCAACTGCTAATTACTCAAGAACACCGAGTTGATCCGCCCTATCTTGAAAGATTGGCCTTGAGTAAACAGATCCCTCAAGCTGAGTTTGACCTGTTAGGGGAGTTACAAAATCTGTTTGTTAAGATCCCCCTATTACAAGCTATGAGGGATGTACCTATATATGAAAAAACTCTTAGGGAATATTGTACTAAAAATCCTTGAAAGAAATCAAGGGACCCACTCACCATTCATGTGATGGGAAAGTTATCAGATTTTATGATGGGAAAGGCTATGCCTGTGAAATATGGGGACCCGGGGAACCCAATTCTAACTTTGCAAATTAATGGAGTGGAAATTCGAAATGTGTTGGTAGATTTGGGTGCTGCTATAAATGTCATCACTGTTGAAGCTATGCATACATTGGGCCTTCGAAACCTGAAACATACACCTATGGTGTTAGAGCTAGCAGATAGATCTATAGTCAAACTGGTAGGGAAGTTATAAGACATTACAATCTTAGTTGATTCATGGCATTACCCTATGGATTTCTTAGTACTGCAAACGCAATCCCCAAATGGTGGCCATCCCTTGATTCTGGGAATTGGAAACCTCATATGCCTACATTGGGTGTTGTTATGGGAATATGGTTATCTCAAACGGGCAGGTTACTAAAAATCTTGTGTTATATCCTCCTATAGAACCTAGCCCATTAGTGAAGCCATCTGGTCATAAGAAACCTTTACCAAAGGAAGAGTCTGAATCTAAGGATGAAGAATTAAGACCAGTCCTTACTATTAGGCAGGCCCTTCAGCTGAAAATAGAAACAGAAGATGATACAATTACCATCTTCATTAGTGACCCTTGTTCTGTTTTAGATTCAAATCAACGAATTCTAGAATCTGTTTTGAGCTATGAAACGTAGGAAAGTATTGAAACAACAGATGGATTTGAAGAGCTTCCCACAATCGTTTCCCATGATAGTATTCCTGTGGAGGTAGAACTAGGAAAGACCCTGAATATTAACCTAAATATGTCAGAAACCCAGACAAAACAACTTCTAGATGTTCTTCGAAATCACAAAGAAGCCTTCGCCTGGGACTATACAGACATGAAGGGGATTCCTGCCAATCTATGTACCCATCATATATACATCAAGGAGGATTGTCGTCCTGTGAGACAACCCTAGAGGAGGATGAACCCCGCTCTGAAAAACATTGTCAAGGAAGAACTTCAAAAGTTGTTGGATGTAGGATTTATTTACCCCATTTCAGACAGCCAATGGGTTTCCCCGTTGGTGATTGTTCCCAAGAAAAATGGTAAATGGTGGATATGTGTAGATTACAGAGAATTAAATAAGGCAACACAAAAATACCATTTCCCTTTACCGTTCATTGACCAAGTCTTGGATACTTTGGCTGGGAAGAAGTTCTTCTCCTTCCTGGATGGATTTAGTGGGTACAACCAGATCCAGATAGCTCCCGAGGATCAAGATAAAACCACTTTCACGTGCCCTTGGGGAACTTTCACATACCAAGTCCTTCCATTTGGCCTCTGTAATGCACCTGCAACATTCCAAAGGGAAATTTTAGGGATTTTCTCTGATCTGGTAGATGACAGTGTTGAAATTTATATGGACAATTTTACTCCATACAGGGATTCATTCGAAGAAGGGCTGGCACATCTGGAAAAAGTTCTTGAAAGATGTAAACGGACGCATGTCTCTTTGAGTACAGTAAAGTGTCACATGATGATGGAGGAAGGAATAGTCTTGGGACATTTTCTTTCAGCTGCTGGAATTCAGATGGATCCAGCTAAGATAAAAGTAATATTGCACTTTCCAATACCCAAAACACCCACGCAGGTACATATATTTATTGGTTGTGTTGGTTATTATAGGTGCTTTATAGAAATTTTTTCTAAGATAGCACATCCACTTTTTCAATTGCTGACAAAAGATGCAAATTTTGTGTGGACGGATGACTGTGATGCAGCCTTTGTGAAGATCAAGGAACTTGTCTCCATGTTGATTCCTCTCTGGACAACAATTGGGGCAGTTTGGGGACAACAAGTAAACAAGGTGCCATATGTAGTTTACTATGTTAGTAAGAACTTGGCTCCTGCAGAGTTGAACTACACAATGACTAAAAAAGAATTCCTTGTTGTCATCTAGGCCATCAACAAGTTCTATCATTATATTCTCGGGTATCCTACCTTTGTACACATTGATCACGTAGCAATCAGGTATCTGATGAATAAACCCATTACTCCTAGTCGTATTACAAGATGGTTGTTGTTACTTCAAGAATTTGACATCACCATAGTAGATAAACCAGGAAAGGATAATGTGGTTGCTGATTTTCTGTCTAGACTAGATAATAATGCTGAAAGTACACCCATAGAAGATAGTTTTCTAGATGAGCATATTTTTGCAATTTCTGCTAACACTCCGTGGTATGCAAATATTGCTAACTATCTTGCTACAGGGAAAGTACCTCGTCACTTGTCATACAGGGAACAACGGAAAATTATTCATCATAGTACCCGATATTCATGGATGGCAGGATACCTTTTTCACACAGGGGTTGATCAACAGATTCGGCGTTGTGTATCTGAGGACGACATTTATGAGATATTGAAGGTTGCCCATGATGGCCCTTGTGGAGGACATTTTGCAAATAAAAGAACAGGCCACAAAGTGTTACAAATGGGATATTATTGGCCTTCTATCTTTCGGGATGCTCAAGATTATGTCCGAGGATGTGACAATTGTCAACGCATGGGGCAGCTTGGAAAATCGGATGAAATGCCATTGCAGCCCCAGGTAGTCCTCAAGCCTTTTGAGAAGTGGGCAATTGACTTCGTTGGACCTTTTAGCCCACCTTATCATCAAAAGGTTCACATTCTGGCCTGCACTGATTATGTGACTAAGTGGGTGGAAGCCAGAGCTGTTGCGAAAGCAATGGAACAGGTGGTTTCAGACTTCCTTTTTGAAGAGACTTTTGCTCGATATGGTACTCCAAGGGAGATTTTTTCAGATGGAGGGGCACAATTCACATCCCACATGATAGCACGGCTTATGCAGAAATATGGAGTCAAACACAGAGTGAACACTCCATATAATCCCCAAGCGAATGGACAGATATAAAATACAAACAAGGTATTGGAAAATATCTTGACAAAGACTGTAGCAAGCCATTGTCGGGATTGGTCTCAGAAACTTCCAGAAGCTCTTTGGCCATTTAGGACAACATGGCAAAATACAACCAGGTTTTCACCATTTGAGTTAGTCTATGGGAAATCCCCCTTGTTTCTGATAGAATTTGAGATCAACACACTCAGAACAACTTTGGAAGTAGGATTAGACTTATCGGAGGCCCAGAAACACAGGCTAGAATAGCTAAACAAGTTAGATGAAATCCGTTCAGTGGTTGTCTAGAAAACTATTTCTATTCAACAACAAATAATGAAATGGCACGATCAATTTATCAAGAATAAGGTGTTTCATAAAGGAGATTGGGCACTACTCTATGACTCTCGTTTTAAAGATTTTAAAGGAAATCTTTGCACTCCCTGGATGGGACCCTATGAAGTGGACGTTGTGTTTGACAATGGAATAGTAAGATTAGTTACAATAGATGATACTTGTGCTTCCTTCTTAGAGAATGGACACCATCTGAAATTATACCACTATCCAACTTCTAAGGATGCCTTCATTAAACATATCTCTGATAAATCTGGTTTGATGGTTGTTGGTGCAAAGAATGCTTCCTCCGTGTTCTCTACTAAAAATAAATAAATAAATAAGAAATAAGAAATTAATAATAATAATATGTTATTACTACTTACTTGTTTGTCTTTTGCAAGAATAACGATTGAAATCTAATGAGGAGGAGCTGACAATTTTTTTTCCAAGTAGTAGTCGATGTTGTTGCTCCGCCACTGTTGTTACTCCTGAAATTTTTTCTAAGTGTCGGATGTTGTTACTCCACCGCTGTTGTTACTCTATTGGTGTTGTTACTCTGTCGTTGTTGTTACTCCGTTGGTGTTGTTACTCCGCCGTTGCTGTTACTTTGTCAGTGTTGTTACTCTGTCGCTACTGTTACTCTGTCGGTGTTGTTACTCTGACATTGTTGTTACTCCTGAAATTTTTTCTAAGTGTCAGATGTTGTTACTCCATCGCTATTATTACTCTGTTGGTGTTGTTACTCTGCCGTTGTTGTTACTCCGTCGGTGTTGTTACTCCGCTGCTGCTGTTACTCAATCGATGCTGTTACTCCGCCACTGTTGTTACTCTGTCGGTGTTGTTACTCTGCCGTTGTTGTTACTCCATCAGTGTTGTTACTCCACCATTGTTGTTACTCCGCTGGTGCTGTTACTCTGTCGATGTTGTTACTCAGCCACTGTTGTTACTTCGTCACCACTGTTACTCCGTCGCTCTTGTTACTCTGTTGGTGATGTTACTCCATCGGTGTTGTTACTCTGTCAGTGTTGTTACTCCGCTGCTGTTGTTACTCTGTCATTGTTGTTACTTCGCTGGTTACTCTGTCGTTACTCCACCACCAGGTAGGTCGCCAAGCATGTCTCCATTGACTCTTATAGATTCAATTAAAATATTCCATCGATGAGACATATACGAGTCGTGGATGGCTACATTTAAGTTGGGGGGTCCCATCATAAGTAAACGATGGCGTATTTAAAACCATAATAATGACATATCATATATCATTATTAAATCTGGTGCAAACGGTACACCCATAAATTCCATGGTTTTGTAATAATTAGTTCGATGCATTGGAATTTGAAATACGTACATTCAATAACCAAACAGTATTTTCCAATTCATACGAATTAATTATCGTAATTATTTCATCATACTTATCATGATTCGCCATAATTCTTTGCGTTTTTCAAAAAATTATCGGCCGCTTTCACCGCTTTTTATCCCACATCCCACCATGCCATTACCCATCACTGTAATTTGGTTGTTGTTACTCTCTCCCCCAACAGCTGACTGCGTCCAAGTGTTGTTACTATTTCTACAGCAATGGGTGGGTTGGCTGTGCGTCACAAGCTGGAGGATACCACCTTGGTCTGTAACAATAGAGAGGTGTGGTAGATTTTCATCAATGCAGGTTGGGACGTTTATTTTAACAGGTTGCAGGGATTTGACGAGGGGATTGCAGTGGAATTCACACTCAATTTGAATGAAGACAGCTCTCGGGTCAGAGGGATAGAAATCCCTGTCACAGAGGAAGTTATTGCAGAAGTCAGTGGATTGCCTCAGCAGGGACAAAGCTGGTTTTCACGAAGGACTTCCCTCTCGAAGTTTCCTAAAGTATTTTTGCAGGCCAGCGAGAGCGTCATCCAAAAAGGCCAGGGGTATGACTGGAACTCATTACCACATCCATGGGGCGATGTAGCAAGTTTTGTGATGAAATACATAACCTGCGAAGGACGGTACACCACTGTATTCAAGTATCATTTCAGGGTGTTAGCTCGTCTTCGATTTCCACAGTCAGAGGTCTTCTCTTTGAACATGCCTTTATTTTTGCTAAAGAGCCTCCAATTGATGGCACAGTCTACCCAACGTTCACAACAGGTTGTAGCAGTTATCACTAATCACAGGCTGGTTCGATTACTGGTCATGCATACATTGACCCGATTTCAAATTCCTTGGACGGCGTTTTGGGAATCAACAAAAGAAGAAGTAGCAGTTGTTGTAGATGCTAGAGAAGTGGAACTGGAGAGAATGGAGGAAGAACTAGCAGAGGATGAATACGTAGACCAAGAAGAACCTAAAGAGATTGAAATGGAGGAAGAGGAATCAGAGCAAGGAAGGGAGCTTGAAGTGGAAGAAATAGTGGGTGCTACAGCTGAGGCTGTTACACAAGAACCAGCCTCGACCATGGAGCCAATGGAAGAAGAGAAACCGGGGAAAGAAAGAGAGCTTGAAGTGGAAGAAACAGTTGGTGTTGTAGCCGAAGCTGTTACAAAAGAACCAGCCTCGACTGTGGAGTTGATAGAAGAAGAGCAACCGGAGCAGGAAAGGCTCAAGATAGAAGAGACAGTCAATGTTACAACCGAGGTTGTTACACAAGAACCAACCTCAACTATGGAGCTAATGGAGGAAGGAATTATGGACGCGATGGATGGGATTGACACAATAATACAAGAATCCACTTTTATTAATGAAGTTCCATAAGAAACAGTGTCAGCACCATCTGCTTAGGAAGCATCGAATACGAGTGGTGGTGCCACACAAGAACCACCACCAACCCATCCGGTCCTGGAAAATGTGGAAAGGATGAGTCTAAGGTTGAAAATGTTCCATAAGAACTAGTGTCAACCGCGGGATAGGAGTTAACACAGGAGGAAGCCTCGAGCCAGAGTAGAATTGTCACAGGAGAAGGGAAGGAACTCAAGGTCACAGATAGAGCTAGTGTAGACTAGGGAGAAAACATCTTTCAGTCTCCTTTTTGTGCCACCATTCCAAGGGGGGTGAGAGTGTCTCGTTCTCCTTGACGCTTAGAAAAGGAGGTTGTTGTTCCTCCCATTTTAAAGTTTGATGGGTTGATTAAAGGTTCAGCCGTTGTTAGTCTATTGGCTACTGATTCTCAGCAAGGCCATTCTGAAGAACAGAGGGAGGAGGAACACCTTGCAGAAGAACGGGAACAACAAGTGGACGAAGGAGGTGTTGTTCAGACAACAGATGCCCTAGAGCCCAGAAGGGAGGAAGAAGAAATTTCTTCTGAAACAGGGGAACCAAGTAAGGAGAGCCTAATAGAAGTACCTGTGGATACTCCTCCGAGTGATCCACCAGCTACTGAACCAGCTGCAGGGCTAGTTGTGTTAATTTTCAAAGAGGAAGAAATTGCTCCCGAAAAAGGGGAACCAAGTAGGGAGGGTCCGACAGATGGACCAGTGGATACTCTTTCGAGTAATCCACCACCTATTGAACTAGCTACAGGGCCAGTTGATTTGGTTTTCAAACAAGAAGTGATTGCTCCCAAGAGGGACGAACATCTGGCAGAAGGACTAGTGGATAATCCTTCGAGTAAACCACCACCTGCTGAACCAGTGCAGGGCCAGATGAAGTGGTTGTTAAGCAGGAATCGATAGAACTTTGTGAGCAGAGGAGGCCACCCCTTAAATAGAAATATTAGCTACAGTTTAGGGACACGATGCGGTTGAAAACAGAGGTTTGAAGGCTGAGAAGATAGGTGAATTGACTCAAGAAGCAGGTAAGAAAGTGTAAATGACGGGCTAAGAAGCATAAGGCCACGGTGGTCAAAGCAGCAACACAGGTATATGATGTGTCGATGACCTCTACTGCTACTCAAATGGATCCTATACAACACTTGTTCGATGGCCGTGAATTCTCTTTAACAGCTGAGATTCAAACTTGAAAATCCACCGTGGCCTATTATCAGAATGAGGTAAAAAGGGTCCAAGAACAATTGTCCAAGGCTATCTTCGAGTATATAGAGCGAGTGGACATATTACGGTTGAGGTATGCAAAGCAGCAGCTCAAAGTAGAACGGTTGGAAGGGCAAGTGTTGGAATTGAAGACTGAAAAAGAACCGATGTTCAGCCTAGCACAATAGCTAATGGCATGCCGCCCTCCTACTTCTAGTTATGCCTTGTTCTTGCATGAGAAATTTATTTTCTTCTGTTTGGAAATTATTAAGAAGGAGGTCAGTCATGAGATCGAGGAATCTTTACAGTTCCTCCATATACTGAGAATCCATGATTTGGTAACCCAACATTTGATGTGTAAGCTTTATCTGCATGGATACTTCCTAGGCAATTACAAAGAATTTAACCCATTCCCATATGTGGGGGACATTCATTTAAGGGCTCTCACCTCCTATACTATCAACCAGATAAACTGGCAGAAGGCTTCTAATACGTTTGAGTCAAATCAAAACATGAAGTCTCTTATGATGAGAGGGGAGCATGAATGGTCCGTGACTATGTACAATAAGCACAACACCTTTTTAGAGATTGAGGGAAATAGAGAACAGATGCTGAGGACACAGAAGTGGTGTATCAACCTTTGTGTCAAACAAATAGTCACATTTCAAGATGAGGCCCTTGATAGTTGTCAGAAGAGGTGGATGATGTCACCTACAGCTGTCCGGAATAGGGAACCTTTTGGAGCGCCAAATTTTGCACGGGCACTAAGTCGTGTGCCGAGATATGTAGCATGCATCCAAACATGCGGGGTCTAGTGGATGGGACTCTGGTTTAGGTTCCCCATCATTTGGTTGCCAGCAAAGCATTACACCCCAGCTTACAATGTACCAAGAGATTGGTGGAAGGATGTTCTTCTCACAGAAGGGTACAAACCCCCAAGAACAAACATGGCAGATGAGTATGATCTCACCCAGCTCCACACTGACTACAGCCATTCTAACCCAGACCTACGGAAGTGGCGAGCTACATGAGGGCATGCAGAAGGCTAGTTGGGGGGAGATGTTGGGCACCAAATCTGCCTATCTTTTCCTTATATTTTCATCTATCCTTTCATCCTTTTTGCACCAAATGATATGCATTTATTGTGATAACTCTATGAGGTAACCCTTCTTTCTAAGTCTCTTGGAATATTTAATTGATGAAGTAAGGTCATGGGGATTTTTCTTATGCAAACTACTAAACCTTGTTATTTTCACAAATTCTGGTGAACAGGTATCGCCTTCATAGCTTGTAGCATTGATCCCACGTTCACAATAGATGTTTAGCAACACTACGACAACATAACCTATTCACATCTGCTTTCAAATACTATTTTGGATCTTTTCTGTTCTCACTCTCTCAACAATTAGTATTGTCCTGAACTATTGTATATTTTGGGCATTAGTTCCCATGTTTTGGGGAATATTTCATTTCCATGTATTTGTATAAAAGGGGTTTTATTCCTGTGCAAAGCGTTATCCGCACATAGGCATATATTGTAACAACTCTTTACATATTAACCAAATACAAGCAAGTTTTTTTTCTCTTATTAGTTGCGAGTTAACACAGCCCTTATCAGAGAGCTGGGCCCGCTCTTCTAATTAGGTGTTGCACATTCCTTTTATGTGTGTTGTTTTCATTATTTAGTGTTAACTTCTTATTGTTGTTACAGAGCTTTATTAATTGATATGAATGCCTTTTAAGTTCTGCAATTTATTTCTATTTACTGTTACAACGATGCTTTGATTTATTAGCCATGAATCCTTGGTTGATGTAAGATTATAACCTTGCCCCTGCATATACCTTGTGCATTACCTTGAAAGTTATACACACCCGGATTGATGAATTAATGTGGAAGAGGGTGGAATGGTTTATTCACACTCAGACACTAACAATGTCCACCAACTGCACCCTCATGAGCCTCTGTTAGAATGATTTTCCTTTCATGTTCAGGAACATACATGCGCAATATCTCATATGGTCCCATCTTATATAAGTGTCATGCTATCAATGATAAATCAACTTCCTTCACCACTACTTCTTTCTTATGCTTCATATTATATTTTGAAGGAGCCATTCATGTGTTCAAAAAATGAATCATGTCTGCAAAATGGTCATCTGTAATTTCGATTGCAAATAGTTGTACATTAGGGAGATTATCTTCTATACTGGTTGGTTCTTCACCTATTTCCAATCTTGACAAATGGTCATGTCCTGCATTAGTCTTCCTACTTTAAAAATAATTTAAGTCATACTCTTGGAACAAAAATAACCATATGCAAATCTTCCCTCCTAATACAAGCTTATTAACCAAACACTTTAATGCAGAATGATTTGTAAACATCTTGAAATGTGATCCCAACAAATAATGTCTAAATTTCTGCAAGGCATATACCATTGCCAATCCTTCTCTTTTTGTAGTTGTGTAATTATTCTTTGCTTTAGATAGTTTCCTACTTGCAAAAGCTATAGGATGATCAATTTCTCCTACACTAGGTTGTGCTAGTACCACTCCCAAAGCTATACAAGAAGCATCCACATGGACATGAAATTCCTTATTCCAATAAGGGAATACTAGTATAGGAGCAACTACCATCTTTTCCTTCAATATGTCAAGGCTCTTTTGACATTCTTCATCCATTGAACAATGATATCTTTCTTCAACAAATTTTCCATAGGCGCAATAATCTAAGCATATCCTTTGATAAAATTCTTGTAATATCCTGTATGTCCCAATGTAGTGCAAAGTTGTCTTACTGTCTTCGGTGGAGGTAAGTTCACAATGATAGCAATTTTCGCAGGGTCTACCATTAATCCTTGCTTGCAAACAATATGTCCCAACAATATACCAAAAGGTACACAAAATATGCACTTCTTCAAGTTCAAGGAGATATGATATTGTCTACATGTATCAAGCATAAGTCTTAAACTTCCAGTATGTTTTCTTAACAACCCAAATATTTTCCAATCATCAAAATATACTTCTAGAAATTTGTGGATATATTCTTTGAAAGCTATGACCACCACTCTTGAAAATATAGCAGGGGCATTCTTCAGTCCAAAAGGCATCACTGTGTATTGATATGAACCCCATTCTGTAGCAAAGGTGGTCTTATGTCGATCTTCAGGTGCAATTATAATCTGATGATATCCTGAAAATCCATCTGTAAATGAATAAACTTCTTGACCTCCTACATTGTCTAATACTTCATTTGTGAAAGGGGTAGGGAAAGGATCATGTAAGCATGCATCATTCAACTTTCTTAAATCAACACAGATCCTGATTTCTCCTTGATTTTTCTTTTCTTGTACCACCATAGGACTTACCACTCTGATTCTTCCACAAGCTCAATAACTCTCGTTGCTATCATCTTATCCAACTCAACTTTTACTTTCTCCTTATACTTTGGATTCAATCTGTAAGGTATTTTCTTGAATGGCTTCACATAAGGCTTAAGGGGGATCTTCATAACTCCTAAATCTCCTACTATACCCTTCATTTCTGAAAACTTAGTGGGAAACAACTTCTGATATTCATGAATCAATTTTGTAACCTTGTTGACTGTCTCTTCATCCCAATAATCTCCTATAGTTTCAAACTTTGGTTCCTCTTCTGATCCTATATTCACCTTCTTTTTCTTTACTGGTTTTGTTATATCTGGTATCTTTGGCTCAAGTCCATTTAATTCACGATGTCCTTATGATTCTGCTATGTCGATGTTGCGAGGATCTTCTTCTTCTTCTGCAATAAGGTTATAGAATTCTAGTGCATGTTCTATCTGTGCAGCCCAATCACGTTGCTTCCATGTCCTTGGATATGAATTCACAAAGATATTCTTCTTAAATGTTTGAAGGGTTCAACCTATATATGGGAAATCATCTGAAAGATAAATTTCAATATAAACCCATCAACCATATTTGCCCAGCTCGCAGTACCATGTTGAAGCTCTGTTTCCAGGTATCAATTCTGAGGAATTGTCTCCAATGTATGAATGAACTCATGTACCCATTCTTTTTATGGAATCTCCTTCCATGCTGTAGTACATAACTGGATATGCTCTCTGGGATTGGTTTCACCATCATATTTCAACTCCATTTCTATGTTTATCTGACCAAATCTTATCCACATCAACCTTCGACATTCCTTCCATCTTCCTATATTATTCTTATGTGTACCCCACCATCTAGCAAGAGTAGATTTTAGGGCTATATCCAAAGCTAACAATATTTTATTTTTTGGAACCTGTCCTCATAATCATCAAGAAAAACATTCACATCACCCAATCCATCATAAGAAGGCATGTTGCATACCTCATATGTCATGTAGTGAACTGATTTAGTAACTCTTGCACAAATCCTTGTAGATACTTCATGTAGCATATGCTGCCAATTCTCCAATTCCTCTTCTTAATATGATGCACACGATCTGTCATGCTCCGAAGTTAACTTTCCCTCTGTAGTAGGGTTAACAAAATCTTGTTCCTTTGTTGTCAATTAATAAATATTATCTATATCAGATGTGTGGTGTTCTTCTCTAACTGGCTCTATATACCTCGCTCCTTCTGATGGATCCAAGGGAACAATTACCCTCATATTATTCCCTTCAAATATCATCTATCTCTTCTTTAGATTAATTATATCCATATTATCAAATGCCTAATCAAGTCCAAGTATTGCAGGATAGGGGTTATTGTCATCCACAATTTCTATTACTTCAAAGTCATCCATAGTGCGAACTCCATCAATGTCTACTGTCACACCTGATAGTCTTCCTAAGGGAGAGATCTTCTGTTGATTTTCCATTGTTAGTTGAATAGGTGACCACTAAAATTTCAGCTTACCCATTAACTCCCATGTCTGCTTCGTCACAGCATTAGCCTCAAATCCTAGATCTAAAATAACATGATCCATATCATAGTCTCCTATCTGCTCACTAAGCCTCATTTCTCTTCATGTTCTCTTCGGTTGATGAAAATTGTTAACTGTTTGCAACTCACTTCATGGTATTTATTTAGATGCACATGAATCTATCAATTCTTGAAGTCCTTCTATAAAATTTTGATCTCTTAATAACTTCATACAAGTTTGTAGAAAAGTCTTTAAAATTCCTTCTTGGTTCGATGACTCCTGATCTTGTGTCAAAGCTTGTTTTTGTGTTGAAGTTGATGCTATGTTGCAGTTAATTTTCTGTTTCAGTTGTGCACTAGATGTCGAAGCTTCAACATCCATAAATATTTGCTTAGCTTCCATAAAAAACTAATTTTTCTTCTGAATATCAAAGACATGAGCTTTTTCAACATTGTTTCTAACCCATGTAGTTTCAGATTCCTTCTTTTCATTCACTTTGTCATCACCGGTTGCAACTCCACTTCTAATAACAATACTAATTCGAGGGTCATCAGTTCTTCTTTCATCCATCATCATTTGGATATTCTGTGTTGGCTGTTGGTTTCTCTTTTCTTGCATTTTTTCCATAAGTACCAGACATTCTTCAATTACATGTTCAAAATATTTACAATACTTTCATGTCATAGTGGGATTCTGACAATCTCTTGCAAAGTATCTTGTCTGGCCACAATTATAGCAAATAATCTGTCCATGTCCTTGCCCAGCTTGTCCACCTCGAAATCTTCCTTAATAACCACCTCGACTATTGCGTTGTCCATTGTCCTCGTGTCAATATTCTTCCGCTTGCACTCTATAAGTGTCAGCACCGCGCTCCATCATTAGTTCATAAGCTCAACAATGGTTCTCATCATGTCCTATTGATTTACAAAACTTGCAATATAAGATCCTAGCAATCTGCACATATTTTTGCAACAAATAACAATATTTTGATCTATGTTTGCCTCTAATTTTACATATCTCGCACCATAGGTTGGATCTGACATTCAAAGGATTTGGTGCTCCACTAGCCATGTAATTTCTAAAGAGAGGGGATTGTTATTCAGCATGGACCTATGATTTTCAATTCATACACCACACTTCTTCTCTGACATCTTTGATTTTCTTCATGTCTTGTAACTGCAGAGTCAAATTTTCCAGCTAACATTGAATCTGTTGCATACCATCATTGGTATCTCCTATAGGCGAAGCTTCTAATTTCATCACCAGCTCTAGATATTTGGCTTAAGTTTCTATCTTTTGTTGCGTCAAAGGAAATATGATATGTGGTGGCAACGCAGCTAGGAACCATTCCTTATGTTGATGCGGAGCTATGTGAAAGCTTACATGATCCAATAATACCTTGAATCTCTGGCCGAATTCCCAAACAGACTCAGTAGGCCTCTGTTTGATCTCCTTTAATTCTGTGATACACTGTGATTCATACTTCAGTTTATTGAATTCTTTTACCAGCATTGTTTTAATATCTGCGAATGGTCTAATCTGATTGCTTGAATACTTCATGTACCATGTCAACTCTCTATCCCGAAATGTCATGACAAGTTGCGCTTTCTTTATATTTTCATCATGGACTTGCTTCGTTGTCCATACTACTTCACATAAAAACCAGAATTATTCCGGATCTTCTGATCTAGTTCCTTTAAAAACAAGGTAGCTTAATATCATCTACCATATTTGTTCTCGGAGGGGGAGGGGGAGGGGGAGGGGGATGGGGGGTAGGAGGGGTAGGGGGATGGGGAAAACCAAAATCACCCTGATTATTACTCTATTCTGGCTTTGGAAAACTTTCAAGTTGGAAGGGTGAATACTGCGGAGTTACTTCAGGGTTTTCAGGTAAGCTTTCTTCACTTTCAGATTCGCTCAAAAGAGGGCTATAGTCAGTTTCTATGAAAGTAATCAGATCTTGGCCATGAGATCTCTTTCTATTACCTATTCTATATCTTTTTCCACTTCGCATTCTTACACTCTATTCTTCGAATCTTCTCCCAAACATAAGTAATCTAATATTATGATTTCATTCACAAAATTCACTTTTCACACAAAAGCATCTTAATCCAGAGTTTCAGAAATCTCAAGTATTTACCTTGCGTTCCTTTGAAAATTGTTGTTCTGCTTCGCTGTAGGGCATAGTCAAGTCTACGACGAACTCAGTAATGAATCCTCCCAAGATGCCATCAATCCAAAAATCAACAGCTCTTGAAATCCTATTGTAAGTGTTCTTGAGTTGTTGTATCAATTCAGGAGTCCACTCCTTAATTTCGTCTCCTTTAAAACAATCCTTTCTCTTAGTCAACCTTGATATCCACTCGTACATCTCAACATGAAACGAACTGAAGAAAATTATGTATTGATCTTCGAAAGTATACTTTTGTAACCACCTTTTAGATGACAGGCGAGGGATTTTATTCTCTTGACCTGCAAATTTTCGTTCCTTTTGTTCTACCCAAGCTTGAATTTCTTTCTTTGACGAATGCCACATAAACATATCCCTCATACGGATCCCGGTCCTAGCAACACAACCATTTTTTGGCTTAGGTTGGGTTGACCTAGGTTCGATCCTTTACTGCGCACCAATAAAACCCTCAATCACTGGCCCTTTCGGCAACGACCTGCAAGCAGATCGCAGTCTCACCCGAAGTGATTATGCGAGGATGCATAACCAAGTTTTTGCAGCCTTGAGGGATGATGCAATGTGGTATTTTTTCATTTTCTTGTACTTAACATACATAAATTACTTCACATTCATACATTACTTTGCCACATTACATTCATCACTTAAAACATATCATATACATCCATAAAAGTTCACTGTACTAAAATAAAGTGCAACTTCTACTGCTACACTACAACAAATAATAAGCAAATAAACACATGAAGACACATATTTTACTTTGGTTCATCCCAATGTGGGACTACATCCACAAGAACTATTTCTTATAATAGAGAATTTGTACAACAAATATTTCCTAGTCTGTGCACTCAGCTGCAGAGCCTTTCCTTCGCCACAAGCTACATATCACAATACTTCGACCATAAGCATAGATCTCGATCATAAAGATGATGATTCCCTTATTTATTATTCATCCGTATATATAATATTACATTGAGGGATATATCATTGCAATACCATGGTCCATATACGATGGACTCCCCTAATACAAGCTATTATGGTCAAAAACTATTTGTCATTTACAAAATAGTATTCTTTTATGAAAAGGGAGGGGCTTCAACCCGTTCTGAAGCCCATATACCGTGTGGTATATCTACTGCGCGGTCCATTTTGGCACTCCGCTACTCCACTGCATGGTCCACTTCGTGCTCCGCTACATCCTTTACTTCGCACTCTGGTCCCCAAAATGAGGAGTCTTCATCAAAATCTAGGCCAAGTTGGGTTACGCCCAATAGAAAACCCATTTCTTTGACTGAAATGAGATATGATTAGGAATATCTATAGTTGTAATACCCCCATTGGCAGTTATGTTGTGAAGACAGATTGGAATGGGCAGTGCCCATCCTCATCATCCCCTATCATGGATTGAAGAGGTGAAGGCACTATAAAACCTATGGTGGTTCCCTCTCGACTATGCTAAGGAATGCATAATTCAATGCTCTCCCTCCCTCTCTCTTAGAAATCACAAAAAGGCACTAAGATGTATATATACATACACCCTTCCAACAAGGGAAACAACAAAGTTGTCACATAATTCTCGCCCATTTTGGTTCAATTAGCAGATAACCGTTGTAACTACAAAGAAAATAGAGACCATCCCTAGCTCATTCATGTTTTTTTAATCATAAAAACACCCATACCATCCCTCACTAGTGTTGGTTCATTCACACCATTTCTCTTTCACCCTGAACAAACCTCTATTGCACTATCTCTCACATAGAATGCTCACACCATCTCTCACTAAGAATTCTCATATCATCTCTCGCTGAGAACACTCATATCATCACTTGGAGAGAACACTGACATAATATCTCAGAGATATTTATTGCACCATTTCTCACTCACTTGGTTTAATTAATAGATATCTATCTCACTCACATTATATCTCTCACAAAACCCTACCACCAAATCTCTATCGCACTATTTAATGTTATATCTCTAGCATTAGCTCATTGGCCAGAGTTTTATCATTATATCCTCGGAAGTAGCTCACTTACTAAAGCTCTCTCCTTGAAAAGCATAGATTAAATTTAAGTTACTGGGTGCTTTCCTAAGTATTGTTAAAACACTTTTTCATTGGGTAATTGCTAATCCGATATTAAATCACCTACAAAGTGATATCGATCCTCTAATGCTGAGTGACACACTGTGAAATTTGGTGAAACTTTGTGTCTTGAAGCTCCTAAGAATTTGACTAATCCATTGGTGTCAATTTACCCCTATGCAAGAAATTCCTTAGATTTTGGATTCGGATTGGGGGTGGTCAACTGCAAAAGATATTTTAGCGTAGATGGCCTATGGTTTGCTGGAGAGTGGAAGTCCATCCTTCAATTTAGCATTAAATCCACTCAAATTCACTTAGACTTATGACCTATAGTTGCACTAGTTAATGATATGATGAAAGTATTGAACCATATAAGCAAGGGTTAGCTCTAGAGGCGTGTCTTCATGCCTTCACACCTAGTTTCTGAATCTTTCTATTATGCTAATGCTTTAATTTTCACTTTCACTTATCATTAATACTCATTCCATTCGTCATTTGTGACCATAGTTGCTATGCATAGTTACATTTTCTTCATGCTACTTCTACATTCCTCCTTGCTCTTCTGGGTTTTTAATTCACCTTTATCCTTTTTTCTGGAATGTAAATCCTGTAAAGAAAAGTGGTGTCACACTTTTTCTTTGAGCCTTCCTGGTGTTCAAACATCCTTGGCCGAGAATGGGTCTATGGACCCAAGGTTGAAAAGCGCCAAGGTTTAAAAAAATTGTTGGGAGTTCAACCTTTGGGCCCTCAAGGGAAATCAAGTGTTTAAGATAATCTTGGCGACTGATCTTTCCCTAACCTGATATGGAAAGGAATGAGTAGGCCTCGATAAGTTTGGGGCCCCTGAAATTTGGGGGAATTCATTCACAATTAAATGGATTCAAATGCTTCAAATGTATCCACTGCCGATGGTCCTTGGTATTAAATAACATGGACTAGTGTAGATCCTGCCAGTAGGTTCTTGGACATCAAGCCCCCAAATCAACCATGCGATAATGAGACCAGGTTGATGGACCCTGACATAAGTTGGGAGCAAGTCTAATGGTCCTTGGCTATTGGGCCACTGGGCCCAAAATGATGAAAAGAGTGATCGAGTGGAGTCGGCTTGGTGAGATGTGACCCGAGGATGGACACCATCAGACTCTCGGCCATTAGACATTGGGTGATATTGAAAGGAGGCGTGGACATGAGTCATGATCTCTTGATCCAACGAGGGTTGTGTTAGGGTGTACCTATCGATTGCGTGGACTTGCAACCATCGGAAGTTAACATTGTAGAGGTGAAATGTGGAGTCAAGGGAGCCTGGTTTGGTATGACGTGGACCTGGGGATCCACCTCATTTAAGGTTCTCAGCCTTCAACTGTAATAATACAAAAAAATTCATAGTGCTGGTAAGCCCTAACTGCTTTATCCTAACACTGGTGGACCCATAGATCAACATGGAATTTCCACTTGAACTAGGCGTGAGGCCACCTGGGTGCCATGTGCTGCTTAGGGTGATGACTTGGCCTTTATTAATAGTTCAAAATTTTTATCAGGAATAAATTTCAATTTGAGACTTGGAATGAGGTGAAATTTATATTGCTGGAAATATCTCACCAAGCTAGATGTGCTGTCAATATCAGTTTCTATTTCCATAAAATTTTAAAAAGGAGCATTTTGTGTAACCCCATTTTCATGAAGAACTATGGAAGTCGGGTTAAGACAATGGTAACACCTTCCACAACCTGAGATAGTACAAGGGGGTGGGAGGGAGCGTTACAAACGCCAAACCTAGAAATATCATGAATGAATATAAACAGTGTCATTGTCTTACCATCATTTATAAATGTTAGCATGAATTTTTACCACTTAGCAAAGTTTTTGATGACCATAATTGTGTACGTGTGACCATCCATAGAAGTAGGCTAACACACCATAAAATCCACTCCCTTCTCAATGAAAGGACCAATGATAACTATAGGGTGTTGGGGAGAAGGATTGACACACATTTATTTGGTAAGTAACTAACAAGAATGACACTTCTTGATAGATTTTATGCAATATTTAAAGTTTAATGTCTAAACATATCTCGCATACAAAATTTTCTAGCCTACTTTTATCCTAATAAATGACCATCACATGCTTTATGGTGATGATCATTAAAAAATTCTCCACCTCCTCTTGAATTAAGTAGTGATGTAAAATCAAGCCAACCCCTTGATGGTACAAAGTGTCACTCATAATAAGGTCTTTCTTAATAGCTTGGTGAGAGATATGTTGATTCTCATCATAGGACATAGGAGAAGCAAACCATTAAGTTTGGATATACATGAGTTCTCTCCATACTAGGGACCATTAAAGGAAATCAGGAATACATGTTCATCTAGCAAGGATTCATTCACAACATAGTTTTCATTGTCTTATGAAAGATCCAACATCAACTTGACAAAAGTTAAATACTTATTAAACTTGGATGATGAAAATTTTAGATTAAACTTTTGTGATATAACAATCCATTTAGAATAGTGGTCCTCAATTATTCGTTAGGTCAAAATATTCTACATTAGATTAGAATCCTCATTGAAAATCATTCATTGAATGAGAATGTAACTCAAGTCGTTGGAATGCATGGAATGCTATGAAGACCAATTTCTCAATGTGGGAATACTTCAATTCTAGTCTAAAGAGCCTATCATTAAGGTAATAAGTCACATGCCCTTACCGTGAATCCTATTCCAAAATCAAGATCATAACAATGATTGATTTACACATTACATGATATAATAAGAATTCCTTGTTGTAGTTGGGTGGACTCAGTAATGGGGATTACATGAAAGGTTTTTTTGAAGTGTCAAATGAACATTGTGATTAATCATCACATATAAATGAAACGCCCTTTTTCAAAAGCTGCATGAAACCTTTTGTAATATCAACATAATGTTCAATGAATCCATTCCACTTATAGATGGCTTCCCTTTGATAGACTCACTACCATCCATTTGAATAACTCCAGTTGCTAGAATTTTTGTATAAAAGGTTGGATGCAATCCTCTATAACATGGTCATATACATGACACTCGCACATCTAAATGAGATTTTGACATAGTCTACTAATTTCTTATGGATTTTCTCCCCTACTACAATCTACATACTCAAAGGGAGCCCTTATCATAAATATAACTCAATTAAATTTGAAGCAACAATCATGTAGGGATTGTTTTTATAAGAGTTGTTTATGTCTTTCCATTATCCTTTAATATCCCATAAAACCATGGCTCTATGGAAAGTTCTAGTATCTTGACCCAAACTGACTACTTTGTATGCATTTATGATATATGTCCAAAAAACGTTGACCACCCTTGTAGTGTCAAAACCATCAACCCCCAATACCAGTGACCTTCTAATATTTTTTTGTATCTTCCTCTTAATTGAATATGAATCTTACCCATTATCTTGATATCATATGGAATTTCCGTATTCAAGCTTCTGTGATCCATAATGAATTAAACATGATGAACCACACTTGTTTGTTCGAAACGCGTCAGCCAAAAAATTCACTCATGTGATTTCTACCGAAAGACTTTGTTTAAATCATATGGAATTTCAAACCATAACCTAAAACTGGACATTAAATCTTTTGTGACTAGTAATTTAGGATTCATTATGAAACTTGCCTCCAACAAAATTTCCCTATAAGGGCTTTACCATTGCACTCCATTAGCTAATCCAAGCTTATATCTTCCCTAACAACCATTCTCACCCTATTTTTTTTGCTTTACCCACGTCGTTGTCTTCTTCACCTGATTATCACCCGAAGTTGTTGGGTTATTGTTTAGTCCTCATTTGATTCCACTTAGCACTTCCAATTCTAGACTGCATCCAATAAACCCTATCCCCTTAAAGCTACATCTAGATTTGTGTTCTTCACCATAACCTTTATGTTTTGTGAATTCACCCTTGGCTAAAACCTAGACAAATAAAATTTAGTGGATACACCCATAGGACCATTAGACAAATTGACAACATGACCACTTACTATCACTATATGACTTACCTCTTGAATTGCCTCCTCCAATTTCAATGGATTCTCTTGTGCCAGGTGTCTTGTACTTGTATTCTATACCATGGCCATTAATAGGTGACAAATCCCATGACTTCTTTGTTGAATGCACTATTAAACATTTTTTTCTCCATGAAATCTTCTCTTATAAGTCCAAGCTCTAACCTATAATACACAACTCATTAATTTTGTATTTATCCCTGATTGAAACAAAAAAATGTTTATCTTTCATAAAAATCTTAAAAATAGACAACTAGTTAATCCTCCTCCATATCCATCCTCGTATAATAAAGCAAAAAATACCCAAAAAAAAATAAAAAAAAAATCCGATAAATAATATCTTAATTACAAATACATTATTAAACCATCATTACATGTTTTAAATTGTTTTCCAAATATACTTTTAATACATAATCCATTGAATATATGATAGAAATATTTCTCTCTATATAGTATCACCATTTTATTATTCCGAAAACCATAAAACAAACCACATTGACATATAAGTTTCATGATATAAAATTTATAATCTTATGGGTGATCTTTAACTTATGGGTGAATCTTATAATAATGTTTGAGATATGGAATTGATGACCTTTTCATTGAGTTGTCTTTAATGGTGATTGCAACTTAGTTGTCTTTAACGGTGATTACAACTCAAACCCACTCCAAGCCTTTGTCGGTAAGAAAATCTGAGCATTATTGAATAAAAAGACAAAATATTAAACCTAACATTGGAATTGTTGTGGAATTTTAGTCAAATGCAAACATTTCTAGCGATGCATGTCATTGTATACAATCATTGTATACCATTGCTATTTTCTAAGGTATTGAAATGTGAGAAATCAAAACATGACTATCATTGTGAAAATAAGTGAAACCAAATTTCCTCGGTGCCCACCAATACGGATTAATTTTCTTCCCTGCTTAACGATATTGATATTTTATGATAATTAAATCGAAATAAAATATGTTTTAATTTTATTTACAAAGTTTATTTTTATATGTATTTTAGAAGTGGTTTTGATTTTAGGTTAATTTTAAAACGTGGTATTGGAAAAATAACTAATAAACATTCGTAAATGTTACTCTTATTTTCCAATGCAACCAATTATGATAACATATATATAAAAGAGTCTTGAGGGTACCACTTATTTAGTTGTGATAGCTATTTTATATATATAGGAGTTCTAGGGGTTAAAATTCCAAGGGATAGTTTAGTTGGTCAAGTTTCTCTTGCTAAGTACTTCGCTTATTAGGAGGTCATGGGGTCAAATCTCCTCGATGCCCTTGGAGTTAGGCTTTGCTAGTTTGGTCGACAAGTAGATCCCTACAGGTTGATCTACTTAGATTTTTCCGTGGATGTAGCAACCACCTAATGTCTGTGAACCACCCTTAGAAAAAAAGAGTCCTGAGGGTTAGCTCAAAATGGTCGAGTCTTCATCGTTAAAGCATCTTTGCTATTGAGAGGTCACATGTTCAATTCTCTCGAGGTTAGGATCCATGATTGAGCCGACATGAAGTGATCCCTTTGGGTGGATTTACATGGTACAAATATTCCGTGGATGCAACAGTCACCAATCTCCAATTTTCGTAATATATATATATATATATATATATATATATATATATATATCTATGCGTAGTGTAACTTATAGACGAAATAACCTTTCTCATCGGAATTCACCAAAATCTAGCAATACAATTTCAAGATTTTTTTGGTTTAAAATAAATTTTTGAATGCATAAATGGATTCAGCACCCTTGAAAACCCTTGGAGCACTCGAATTATGTAGATTAAACAATTTAAAATCAAGTTTTTAAAAATATCTGTCGGATTTTGATTAAAACTAACCAGAAAAATGGTCGTGAAAAAGGTCATTTCGTCTATAAGTTAGACTATATATATATATATATATATATATATATATATATATATATGATCTTCTATTTTAATCATAACAAATCCAATATATCAATGTATTCTCTCTTGTAGAAGGTTTTCTTTTGGTTTTACAATGGTCTTTTGGTTCCTAGGATGTTTTTTTAAGTATCTTCATAGTATTAGAGTGAGGTTATATTTGAAAGTGATGACAACATGAACACTGTAGTGACCAATCCAGGGGTCTAGATTAGACTAAATTTAATGTCAACCAAGGTAGGTAAACTTAGAGGCACGTGTCTACAATCTATAGACCTAAAAGGATCTCATCTACCCAGATAAGTGTCTATTGTGACAGGCTACAACATTCTTTTACAAGAGATTGGAATATGTTTCCTTTCACACTTTAAACACTCAGATCATCTAATTTAATTAACTGTTCTAAAAACACAACGGTTTACTAGTCTAAGTTTTCAATCCTCTTACAAGGATATCATTCACAAAAACTCTTTCTCGGTAACACACTAAGCATCCTAACAATCAAATTCATGAAAACTAAAGACTCTTTTAAGCATACTAAAACTCAAATGCATGAAAACAGAGTCCACAGAGATACTTCGAAATTCAGTGCTCAATTAAATCTTTTACAAGATCTTGTTCAATAATTTAGCAATTGAAGTTTCAAGCTATCACCATGAATCATACAATAACACTTGCATGAACTTCTAATCAAATTAATTAATTCACAAGCAAAGAAATGGCATCAAACACTATTCAGATCTGAAGTCTAAATGCTATGAAAATGAAATGAAAGTATACCAATCCCCACGTAGGGCCCGTCCACGCGTTGATGGTACACTTAGAAAACTTCAGATGATGAAACCGTTAACACATAAAACATTGGAATGATGAAACGCTGCATGTGATTAAAGTCTGGAAATCAATTACATGCAAGAACAGAGTTTTGGTAACAATACAATACAATATGCAGTCTTACGTCTGCTTAATGTCTCTTATCCCTCGTTCACTAACATTCCTTAAGGTTTATAATCGAATGTAGATACATTATCACGTAGATGTTTTTGCTTTTACAGTCAAAAAGGCAATTTTTGTTTTTTTCTAATCTTAACTGATTTCTAAAACAAAACGAAATCATTTTAGGTAACTTTGGCTTTTTGCTGCTTTTATGACAAAAAAGGCTGGGTTTGACCAGCATTGACCATGTATCCAGGAGCTCCAGATGCGATGCTGAATAGATCTTTCACCATGTATGTACATCCGTGATCACGTCCCTATCCTCTGTTTTGATTTTCCTGCCATGCCATGTGTCACAACATAAACCAATTACAGGAAGTCATGACATCCCATAATTTTGTTGAAAATTTCTAATTTTTAACATAAAAATCCACAAATTAAATTTAATGTAAAATAACAATTATAATGCTTAATTGATCAATTTCAATGGACTATGAGGGGTTTATGGGAGAAAATGATAGATGAATGATGGATTTTTAGAAGAAAAGAATGGCAATAAAATAGTACCAACATCTCCCCCAAGCTCAATGATTTAGCATGTCCTCGTGCTAATCCTGATGTGCTCCTGATGTGCTCCCTTTATATTCTGTTCCTGCTTGTGCCTCTGCCGCTTGTAGCAAGACATCTATACTCTTCTGAACTTGGAACTCATGTTTTAGATTCTTATATTTTTCTTTGAGAGATTTTTTATGAGTGTACCAGTTTGTCGCCCATTTGCACGTTTCAGTTTGATCAATTTTAAGTTCTTTGATTTGCTTCTTCAGTTTCTCATTTTTCTGCTGAATCTTCTTGCTCTAGGCTCTCAACATTTCATTTTCCTTCTTTATGACCTTCTCCAACATGTTTGCTTCCATCAATTCCTCTTTTAGCTCTTCAATTTGTTTCTCTAACCTTCTCTGTTTCTTGTTTGTAGGTGCTGGCTCTTTCCTTTCTCCCTTGTTACTCTCGATTTCCATTTCTGCTTCCTGTTCTGGCTGTGAATGAGCTCTACTTTCAATGTCCATTGGTGCATTTTGCGTTTGACTCTGATTGATCATCTTGTGTTTGGTTCTTTTGTATTCTCCTTGATCTTCTCGTATAAGTAGTGAAGATTTTGTCTTGTTCAATTTTCTTGGCAGTTTCTTGCCTCATCCTTCTTGTTTTTACACCACTGTTGGGTTGAGGAACATTACTTGACTTACGCTCAGGGATTTCTTCATCAATATCAAGCATAAACTCTGTGCGTTCTTGCTGCTATTCCTGTTCATCTTCTTTAATTTGATTGGCAATTAAAAATTCTTTCCATGTTTTTCCCCTCCTCTGCAACTCAAATTCAATTAGAATTTTGATCAACCCAAAATGACACAAACTCTTATCTTCATTACCTTTTCGATTTTGAATGGTCTTCGACATTTTAGTCAAACTATGTAAGAGGAAGTAGGGCAAACTGATGGTGCATTGACCTTTTAAGTGCAACAGAAGTTTGATGTGATATAGGTATACTATACTGTAACGTCCTTCACATGTAACAAATTTTTGAATAATGTATACCATTTCGTCCCAAGGGTGAATTAGCCAACTTCTAGGAACACCCTTTTTCCAATTGACAAAGGAAACCCTTGACCTAGACATAAACTGAGTCCATGATTTCTCCCTAAATTGTTTGGTTTTGAAATACTTTTCCCCTTCTGGACTAATTCCCAATGTTTGTGCTATGGTATCCTTTGAAATTCTAAAAGAGAAGTTTCCTATTAATGCTTTCTCTCCATTGAATTTGAATGCAAACTGCTTTGTCACTTCTTCATTGTTTCCATTGAATTTCTCTAGAAAGGATAACGAGTGTTTTTCCCTTAAAATCGTGACACAGTCATCATGATGTTGTGAACTATCAAATATTTCAGGCTCTGCTCTATTGGTCATTTTTAAAAAAAATCTCTGTTCTAACCCTTTTGTTTATGCTTAACAATTCAATCAGGTTTCTTCAATGTGTTACCTCTTTTCCCGCGTTCCACTTAGCCGACCTAGTAACGCCCTCGATTCTCAGGGTTTCCTTCTTTAATTGCTTGGGCGGCGGTAGAAACTCGTGGTAAGCATGTTTGCTATGCTCTCCCTTTGCAGCACCTGCTGTCTCGGCCCTCTTTGAAAACTCAGAGTTTGAACACTCACATGGTAATGCACTGTATGAGCTGAGTGAAAACTTAACAGCCGACCTTCACCCAATTGCTATAATGATAATGCAGAGTTGAAGGCGCATTCACATCATAAAGGCAGAGGAGCGGTACTAATTTGCATAGGTACAATCATGAGAACACCATATACATATAAAGAGTGTTGTAGTGATGATAACGGATATATGTTTCATGAACCAACTTGGGTCAAAAGACTGTTTTATAACTCCCACATTCAAAATGAACGAAATCATTTAACACTTGTCTTTTCAATGATTTACCACTTTTCTTTCCACTACGTGTTGGTACTTGGCTGATTGAAAAATGATGGATCGATGACAAGGTTTGATGGCCGATTTAAAAATGAGGAGTTGATGACAAGGTTTGAAGAGTGGTGTAAGAAAATGTTTGTAAATCGTAGTAGGAATATGGCAATAGGCTAAAGTGTGATGGGAAATGATAGCAGAGTGATAACAGAGTTGAGTAGTTAGGAATGTTACAAGGGTGATGGGTATAGGGGTTTTTGAAATTGATAACAAGCAATCATAATCATCATTTTTAACACTAAAATAATTCAAGAATTTTAAGTGTTAAAATAAAAATTTCATCAATACATTACACTTGTTGGTTGACAATGGCTGATTTGGCGTGCACAGGTAGGACTGATCTTCACTGTCCAAATATGACTGGTCTTCACTGTCCAAAACAGGTCCCTCTGAAATGAAATTGAATATAACATGTCCCTTTAAAATCTGAAGAACTCTGAAGAACTCTGAATAACTATGTTTGTGAAGCTTCTTTTATCCTTGTTGTTGATGTAGCCTTGATGATAAGCAACCTTTGAAAACTTTGTTGAAGTAGCCTGATGTATCTTGAATGCAGTCTTTAACAGGTCCCTCTAATATTGGTACTGGTAACATAGTCTTCTGAACAGGTCCCACTGCATATTGCTTGAACAGGTCCCTCTGATTAGAACAAAAAAACAAAAACAACTCTTTTATTGAAATACTGAAGTACTGAAACAAATTCTTTGAAGATTTACAAATGAGGAGATGAGATAGGGAAAACAAAATGCTGATTCTTCTGATTCTTCTCCCCCACTAAAGTTGTGACTTGTCCTCAAGTCATTATTGAAGTGATGAACAAAACAGTAAACAAGAAGAACAAGGAATTCTTACCAGCCAAATGAATGGTTTTCTAGTAAGAATTCTGGGTTAGAGTGTGCGAGAGTCTGGTTTTCACATATAAACCATTATTATTGTTTTGGTTTTTGTGGTTTTTTTTATATATATTTTTTATTTTATTTTATTTTTTTTAAATGAAATTGAATGAACTAAGGTAGAGATATCACAACTGAAGGCTGCAATATCTCAACCTCCCTTTGCTGAGATACAGTGTGAATAAAATCCTCCTTGTTGATGGGCTTATGATAGAGTTTCAACCGATGGCCATTGACAAGAAAGGTGTTGCCTTCTCCATCAATGGTAGTAAGCTTGATTGATCCATTTTCATATACTTGAACTATTTCATATGGGCCCATCCAATGTGTGGTAAATTTGGCTTTATGATCTCTGAATTTAGAGTCAAACAGTAAAGCCCAGTCTCCTTCTTTGAACTGTTTCTTTTTTATGTGTGCATCATGCCACTGCTTCCTTTGTTTTTGAATTAGGATTACTGTCTCCTTTGCTTGCTGCCTCATTTCATCTAACTGGTTCAATTGCATAATTCTCTCTTTTTGTGCTTCATTGAGATCAATTCGTAAATCTGCAACCATCTTATAAGTATGTATTTGAAATTCAATAGGAAGCATTACATCTTTTCCATACACCAACTGATATGGTGTAAATTCTGTAGTGTTATTCCACGTGATTCTGTAAGCCTAGAGTGCATCTTTGAGCTTCTCTTCCCAATTCTTTCTGTTCATTGCTACTGTCTTAGTGATAATTCCTTCCAATGTTTTATTGGTAGATTCCACCTGGCCATTGGCCTGTGGATGGTAAGGTGTACTTTTCCTGTGCTTGATTTTATATTTTTCTATGATGTCTTTGACCAGCTTTGAGGTAAACTGAGTACCTTGATCCATCACTATCTCCCTTGGTACTCCATACCTTACAAAAATTTCTTCAAAAAGGAAGTTTACCACTGTTTGTTCAGTTGCCCGGACTAGTGCTTTGGCTTCAGCCCATTTTGTCACGTAATCAGTACATACTAGGATGTACTTTTTACCTTTTGAAGTTGGATTGATGGGTCCTATAAAATCTAGAGCCCATTTTTCAAATGGCTCTAAATGTACTTGAGGCTGAAGTGGCATTTCATCTATAGCTGTTGGTCTACCCATTCTTTGACAGCTATCACAACTTTTCACATACTTCTTGGAATCCTTAAAAATAGATGGCCACTAGTATCCAAGACTGAGAATCTTGAATGCTATTCTTTTCGTTGCAAAATGCCCACCACACGGTTCATCATGACAAGATTTTAAAATATCAATTATTTCATCATTTTTTACACATCGTCTAATAATCATATCATAACCGGTGTAAAATAAATCTCCATTAATCCATGAGTATCTAGCACTTTGTTTGATCAGCCTTTTATTTTCCTTTGGAGTAAAATATGGAGGTGTTCTTCCTGTGAATAAATAATTGGCTAAGTCAACATACAATGATTCAATATTGAAATTGCAAATAAATTTTCATCTGGAAAAGAATCTTCAACCGGAACAACCTCACCTGAATTTTGCAGTCTAGAAAGAAAATCTGCCACCTGATTCTCCTTACCTGGTCTATCTAACACTGTAATATTAAATTCTTGTACTAATAACAGCCATCTGGTAACTCTGCCATTAGTGATTGGTTTATTCATTAAATACTTAATGGCAGAGTGATCAGTATGTACAAAAACCTCATAACCAGTGATATAATGTCGGAATTTATTCATAGCATGTGTGATGGCAAGCATTTCTTTTTCAGTTATTGTGTAGTTTAATTCTGCAGGTGTTAGATTTTTGCTAATGAAATAGATGACATAATTGAAAGACTCTTCTTTTTGGCCTAATGAGGCACCTACTGCAGTATCAGATGCATTTGTAAAGATGTGGAATGGTAGGGTCCAGTTAGGTCCTTTTAAGACTGGTGTGGTTGATAATTTTCCTTTGAGTGTTTCAAAAGCTTGCTGACAATTCTCATTCTAGTTGAAAGGTGTATCTTTTACTAGAAGCTTAAACAGAGGTGAAGCTATTTTACTAAAATGTTCAATAAATCTTCTGTAATAGCTTGCATACCCAAGAAAACTTCTTACCTCTTTTTGAGTCTTCGGAATTGGCAAATTGACAATGATCTGGATTTTTGATGGATCAACTTTAATGCCTTGAGAAGAAATATAGTGTCCTAATACTATCCCTTCATTTAACATCATAAAACACTTTTCATTGCTCAGGGACAGAGTAGCTTCAATACATCTCTTCAAAACTTTTTCAAGGTTCTCTAATGCATGCTCAAATGAATTACCATACATTGAAAAATCATCCATGTAAACTTCAACACAGTCATGAACTAAATCAGCAAAAATAGCTAATACAGCTCTCTGAAATGTAGCTGGAGCATTGAAAAGTCCAAATGGTAAAACATTATAGGCATAAGTTCCCCAGGGACAAGTAAAAGTGGTTTTGTCCTGGTCCTCTAAGGCTATCTTGATCTGATTATAGCCACTGAAACCATCAAGAAAAGAGAATGATGATTTCCCAGCTAATGTGTCTAGCACTTGGTCAATAAATGGTAGTGGGAAATAATCTTTGAGGGTTGCTTTGTTCAATTGTCTGTAATCAACACAAATTCTCCACTTGCCATTTTTCTTGGGCACTACTACCAATGGGGATACCCACTGACTGTCAGAGATAGGATAAATAAAATTGACTTTCAATAGTTTTTGTAATTCATCTCTAACAATATCCTGAAGTATGGGATTCATTCTTCTCTGCGGTTGCCTCACTGGTTTGATATTACTATCGGTATAAATATGTTGAGTGCATGTTTCAGGGTGAATTCCGTGCATATTGGTGTAGTCCCAAGAAAATGCTTTCTGGTATTTTCTCAATAATTGGATCAATTTTTCGTCCTGAGATGAGTCTAGGTGAGTGCTAATATTCAAAGTTTTTCCTGGACTAATCTCTATGGTCTTGCTCTGCGTATTTGTGATAGATTGAATGGGAAAAATGTTCTGAAATGTTGTTTGCAAAGAATGAATGGTGCATGTTTCCTGAAAATTCGGTGCCAAAAGTGCATCTGTAGCATGCTATTGGTCATTTCTTAACTCTTCGGAAATATCAGGTTGAGAAAGGAACAATTCTACCAAATCATCATTATTATGTTCTTGAAAATCATAGATTTGATTGATGCTGAAAACAGATTGAACTTCTTCCTTGTCATTGTATTTATCGTTAAGCCATAAATTGTGTGCTACTGCTGGTGATTGTGCTGATGGGTAAAGAGTGAGTTGTTTTCTTTCAGTTCCTCGTGAAATAATCATATTACCCGATCTACATCCTATGAATGCATCAGCGGTTTCTAACCATGGTCTACCAAGGATGATGGGGTGTCCTCCTAAATTAGATTTTGGCTAAAGAACTAAAAAGTCCACTGTATACTCCCAAGAGTCCAGTGAAACAATTATGTCCTCCAAAATCCCTTCAGGAATCACTTTAGACCTATCAACTAGTTCTAGAACAATTGTTGTGTGCTGCAAGTTTGTGAGCTGCAGTGTTTTCATTGTTTCGAGAGTCATCACATTTATTGTGGCCCCAAGTTCAATTGAGGTGTTTGGAATATGTATGTTGTTAATGATTGTAGTGACTCTAGGAATACCAGGATCAACATACTTTTCCATTGAAATGGTGTTTGTCATAAGGCCAGCTAAATGTCTAATAACATGAATAGTTTGTGGATCAATTCTTTTCCTAGTAGGCTTCTTGAGGCACAGTTCTTTGATTTCTTTAGTATATATGGGAATGTCTTTTATGGCTTGCAATAGTGGAGTTTTTATATAGACATTCTTTAGCTCATCTAAAACATCAAACTGTGGTATAGACATGGGAAGTTTTGTTTGGACCAATCTGTCTGGAAAAGGTGGTGGATGCAACGGTTGCATTTGTTTATTTTTAATGTCATCATTTTGTTTCCTTTGAGTTGGAGTTTCATTTTCATTTTTTTCGTTTTCTTCTTGTTTTTCGGCTATTGGAGGTTCTTTTTGAAGTACCTTACCAGACCTCAAATTGATATTTTGTAAAGGTAATGTGGGATATGATGGTCCCTCATCTACATTATAGGCTGGTCTCTCTGCTCTGTTATTTGGATTTGGTACAAGTTGAGCAGGAATCTGAGTGGGTCTAGGAGGTTGTTGGTTAGATGGGAGTTGTAAGTGACGTGGAGTTATTGGTGGAGGAGCAGGCAATGCTTGTTGAGTGTTTTGGGGTTGATAAACAACTTGCTGCTGAGGATATTGCTGATATGTTTGAGGATATTACTAATGTGGCTAATAATACTGTTGATATGGCTGAGAATACTATTGGTATGGTTGAGGATATGGTTTATATTGTTGAGAGTACTGTTGAAATGGTCTCCATTGTTGTTGTGGGTAATTTTGGTGTTACCATGGCATGGGCGCATTACAAGAATTCTAAGCATACATCTGAGCTTGTGCAGGAAATTGCAAATTTTGATTTGGAAACATACCTGGAGGTGGAGGTCTAGGTTGCCACGGTCTCTTAGCGCCCATGAAATACACATTCTCCATATCTGTGTTAGCTTCTTCCACATTACAATTCTGCAAAATCTTGACTTGATAGCAATGAAATATATCATGATTTTCAGTACAAAAGGCACAAACTTGAATGTTTTCTAATGGGCAGTCTTTTAAGGCATGTTTCTTTCGGCATTTTGGACAAAAGACAACCATTAGTTGATCTTCCTCTTCTTGTCTTTTCTTGGATTTCAGAGTGTCAATTTGAGTTCCTAAGGTACTTAATAGATCTGTTTTGAATTCTTCTAACAGGTTTCCTATTTCAGCCGTTGTGACACTTACTGAAGCAGATTTTGTGGCTTTAGATGATAGAGCTATTTTTCCATATCTAGCTTTTCTCCTTGAATACTTCTCACATAAATCAACAATTTCTTCGAAAGGTAAAGTGGAAATATCACCTTTTCCCATAAAATTAAGATCATCTAAGTATTCCTCTCGAATTCCCTTCAAAAATATTGTTCGAATCAGATCAAGAGACATGGTCCTATGTTTTGATTTTTGCAAATTGTAAACAAATCGTTCCAAATACTCCTCTAAAATTTCATCTTCTTGTTGATTCATCCTAAAGATATCATCTTTAGAATCTTTCGATCTGCAATAAGGTTGGTATTTCTTTAGGAATATTATTCTCATGCCATCCCAATCATTTATTGCATGTTCACCAAGTCCCATGAACCATCTTAATGCTGATGATTTTAATGTTGCTGGGAAGAGTCTAAGCCTATGGGCATCATCTGTGTAACCATATGTTCGACATACTATGTCAAACTCAAACAAGAACGAATATGGGTCTTCTGAAGCCATGCCATAAAAGTTTGGTAGCACAGATGGAGGTATGTTTTTCATTTTTATTTCCTCATCTTCTCCTGGTTCTTGAATAGGAAATTTAAAGGTTGACTCTTCCTCCTCTCTTCAACCTTGATTTTGCGGTCCTCTTGCTGATCCATCTCCTTCCTCAGCCATTTTGATAGTTTCCTCTGTTGATTTAATTTCTTGAGTGTCACTTGCTTCAAATAGAAGTTGTTCTAATGGTTTTTCTCCTTCTTGAGATTTTTCAAAATCAGTAGGTTCAAGGAGAGATTGTTGAGTTATTTTGCTACTTTCTCTTGTTATAAAGGATTCAGGGAGATGTTTCTTCTGTGATTCATGTGCCAATAGAATTTGTCGCTCAATGAGTGTGAGTCTTTGCCCTGATTTCTGTTTATCCTCTAATGTTTGTATGGTGACTTTCCCACCCGGTGTTGTGTGTTCAACTTTTCGTAAAGGGTCTGCTCCTAGTGGTGAATTAGTTTTTGGATGGGGGTTTTTTATGAATCTACCTTTATCATCTCTAGGTCTAGACATAAGTAAACATGACTTCTAAAATGATAAATTAAAATTAAATCTATGTTTTTGTTTGTTTGTTTGTTTTTTTTTTTTTTTAGAAATCCTCTAGCTGCGCCTCCCTGGCAACGGCGCCAAAATGTAGTGACCAATCCAGGGGTCCAGATTAGACTAAATTTAATGTCAACCAAGGTAGGTAAACTTAGAGGCACGTGTCTACAATCTATAGACCTAAAAGGATCTCATCTACCTAGATAAGTGTCTACTGTGATAGGCTACAACACTCTTTTACAAGATATTGGAATATGTTTCCTTTCACACTTTAAACACTCAGATCATCTAATTTAAGTAACTTTTCTAAAAACACATCGGGTTACTAGTCTGAGTTTTCAATCCTCTTACAAGGATATCATTCACAAAAACTCTTTCTCGGTAACACACTAAGCATCCTAACAATCAAATTCATGAAAACTAAAAACTCTTTTAAGCATACTAAAACTCAAATGCATGAAAACAGAATCCATAGAGATACTTCGAAATTCAGTGGTCAATTAAATATTTTACAAGATCTTGTTCAATAATTTAGAAATTGAAGTTTCAAGCTATCACCATGAATGATACAATAACACTCGCAAGAACTTCTAATCGAATTAATTAATTCACAAGCAAAGAAATGGCATCAAACACTATTCATATCTGAAGTCTAAATGCTATGAAAATGAAATGAAAGTATACCAATCCCCACGTAGGGCCCGTCCACGCGTTGATGGTACACTTAGAAAACTTCAGATGATGAAACCGTTAACACACAAAACACTGGAATGATGAAACGATGCCCGTGATTAAAGTTTGGAAATCAATTACATGCAAGAACATAGTTCTGGTAACAATACAATACAATACAATACGCAGTCTTAAGTCTACTTAATGTCTCTTATCCCTCGTTCACTAACATTCCTTAAGGTTTACAATCGAATGTACATACATTATTACGTAGATGTTTCTTCTTTTACAGTCAAAAAGGCGATTTTTGTTTTTTTCTAATCTTAACTGATTTCCAAAACAAAATGAAATCAGTTTAGGTAACTTTGGCTTTTTACTGCTTTTATGACCAAAAAGGCTGGGTTTGACCAGCATTGACCATGTATCTGTGCTCCAGATGCGATGCTGAATAGATATTTCACCATGTATGTACATCCGTGATCACGTCCCTATCCTCTGTTTTCATTTTCCTGCCATGCCACGTGTCACAACATAAACCAATTACAGGAAGTCATGACATCTATCACTGGTTATGAGGTTTTTGTACATACTGATCACTCTGCCATTAAGTATTTAATGAATAAACCAATCACTAATGGCAGAGTTACCATATGGTTGTTATTTTTACAGGAATTTAATATTACAGTGTTAGATAGACCAGGTAAGGAGAATCAGGTGGCAGATTTTCTTTCTAGACTGCAAAATTCAGGTGAGGTTGTTCTGGTTGAAGATTCTTTTCCAGATGAAAATTTATTTGCAATTTCAATAGTGAATCCTTGGTATGTTGACTTAGCCAATTATTTATCCATAGGAAGAACACCTCCATATTTTACTCCAAAGGAAAAGAAGAGGCTGATCAAACAAAGTGCTAGATACTCATGGATTAATGGAGATTTATTTTACACCGGTTATGATATGATTGTTAGATGATGTGTAAGAAATGATGAAATAATTGATATTTTGAAATCTTGTCATGATGAACCATGTGGTGGGCATTTTGCAGCGAAAAGAACAACATTCAAGATTCTCAGTATTGGATACTATTGGCCATCTATTTTTAATGATTCCAAGAAGTATGTAAAAAGTTGTGATAGCTGTCAAAGAATGGGCAGACCAACAGCTACAGATGAAATTCCACTTCAGCCTCAAGTACATTTAGAGCCATATGAAAAATGGGCTCTAGATTTTATAGGACCCATCAATCCAACTTCGAAAGGTAAAAAGTACATCCTAGTATGTACTGATTACGTGACAAAATGGGCTGAAGCCAAAGCACTAGTCCGGGCAACTGAACAAATAGCGGTAAACTTCCTTTTTGAAGAAATTTTTGTAAGGTATGGAGTACCAAGGGAGATAGTGACGAATCAAGGTACTCAGTTTACCTCAAAGCTGGTCAAAGACATCACAGAAAAATATAAAATCAAGCACAGGAAAAGTACACCTTACCATCCACAGGCCAATGGCCAGGTGTAATCTACCAATAAAACATTGGAACAAATTATCACTAAGACAGTAGCAATGAACAGAAAGAATTGGGAAGAGAAGCTCAAAGATGCACTCTAGGCTTACAGAATCACGTGGAAAAACACTACAGGATTTACACCATATCAGTTGGTGTATGGAAAAGAGGTAATGCTTCCTATTGAATTTCAAATACATACTTATAAGATGGCTGCAGATTTAGGAATTGATCTCAATGAAGCACAAAAAGAGAGAATTATGCAATTGAACCAGTTAGATGAAATGAGGCAGCAAGCAGAGGAGACAATAATCCTAATGCAGAAACAAAGGAAGCAGTGGCATGATGCACACATAAAAAAGAAACAGCTCAAAGAAGGAGACTGGGCTTTACTGTTTGACTCTAAATTCAGAGATCATAAAGCAAAATTTACCACACATTGGATGGGCCCATATGAAATAGTTCAAGTATATGAAAATGGATCAATCAAGCTTACTACCATTGATGGAGAAGGCAACACCTTTCTTGTCAATGGCCATCGGTTGAAACTCTATCATAAGCCCATCAGTAAGGAGGATTTTATTCACACTGTATCTCAGCAAAGGGAGGTTGAGATATTGCAGCCTTTAGCTGTGATATCTCTACCTTAGTTCATTCAATTTCATTTAAAACAAATAAATAAATATAAAAAAAAACCACAAAAACCAAAACAATAATAATGGTTTAGATGTGAAAACTAGACTCTGGCACACTCTAACCCAGAATTCTTACTAAAAAACCATTCATTTGGCTGGTAAGAATTCCTTGTTCTTCTTGGTTACTATTTTGTTCATCACTTCAATAATGACTTGAGGACAAGTCACAACTTTAGTGGGGGAGAAGAATCAACATTTTGTTTTCCCTATCTCATCTCCTCATTTGTAAATCTTCAAAGAATTTGTTTCAGTACTTCAGTATTTCAATAAAAGAGTTGTTTTTGTTTTTTTGTTCTAATCAGAGGGACCTGTTCAAGCAATATGCAGTGGGACCTGTTCAGAAGACTATGTTACCAGTACCAATATTAGAGGGACCTGTTCAACAAATATCAGAGGGACCTGTTAAAGACTGCATTCAAGATACATCAGGCTACTTCAACAAAGTTTTCAAAGGTTGCTTATCATCAAGGCTACATCAACAACAAGGATAAAAGAAGCTGCACAAACATAGTTCTTCAGAGTTCTTCAGATTTTAAAGGGACCTGTTATATTCAATTTCATTTCAAAGGGACCTGTTTTGGACAGTGAAGACCAGTCATATTTGGACAGTGAAGATCAATCCTACCTGTGCACACCAAATCAGCCATTGTCAACCAACAAGTGTAATGTATTGGTGAAATTTTTATTTTTAACATTTAAAATTCTTGAATTATTTTAGTGTTAAAAATGATGATTATGATTGCTTGTTATCAATTTCAAAAACCCCTATACCCATCACCCTTGTAACATTCCTAACTACTCAACTCTGCTATCACGCTGCTATCATTTCCCATCACACTTTAGCCTATTGCCATATTCCTACTATGATTTTCAAACCTTTTCTTACACCACTCTTCAAACCTTGTCATCAACTCCTCATTTTTAAATTGGTCATCAAACCTTGTCATTAATCCATCATTTTTCAATCAGCCAAGTACCAACACGTAGTGGAAAGACAAGTGGTAAATCATTGGAAAGACAAGTGTTAAATGATTTCGTTCATTTTGAATGTGGGAGTTATAAAACAGTCTTTTGACCCAAGTCGGTTCATGAAACATATATCTGTTATCATCACTACAACACTCTTTATATGTATATGGTGTTCTCATGATTGTACCTATGCAAATCAGTACCGCTCCTCTGTCTTTATGATGTGAATGCGCCTTCAACTCTGCATTATCATTATAGCAATTGGGTGAAGGTCAGCTGTTAAGTTTTCACTCAGCTCATAAAGTGCGTTACCATGTGAGTGTTCAAACTCTGAGTTTTCAAAGAGGGCTAAGACAGCAGGTGCTACAAAGGGAGAGCATAGGAAACAGGCTTACCATGAGTTTCTACCGCCGCCCAAGCAATTAAAGAAGGAAACCCTGAGAATCGAGGGTGTTACTAGGTCGGCTAAGTGGAACGCAGGAAAAGAGGTAACACATTGAAAAAACCCTGATTGAATTGTTAAGCATAAACAAAAGGGTTAGAACAGAGATTTTTTTAAAAAATGACCAATAGAGCAGAGCCTGAAACATTTGATAGTTCACAATATCATGATGACTGTGTCACGATTTTAAGGGAAAAACACTGGTTATCCTTTCTAGAGAAATTCAATGGAAACAATGAAGAAGTGACAAAGCAGTTTGCATTCACATTCAATGGAGAGAAAGCATTAATAGGAAACTTCTCTTTTAGAATTTCAGAGGATACCATAGCACAAACATTGGGAATCAGTCCAGAAGGGGAAGAGTATTTCAAAACCAAACAATTTATGGAGAAATCATTGACTCGGTTTATGTCTAGGTAAAGGGTTTCCTCTGTCAATTGGAAAAAGGGTGTTCCCAGAAGTTGGCTAATTCACCCTTGGGATGAAATGGTATACATTATTCAAAAATTTGTTACATGTGAAGGACGTTACAGTATAGTATACCTATATCACATCAAACTTCTGTTTTACTTAAAAGGTCAATGCACCATCAGTTTGCCCTACTTCCTCTTACAGAGTTTGACTAAAATTTCGAAGACCATTCAGAAATGAAAAGGTAATGAAGATAAGAGTTTGTGTCATTTTGGGTTGATCAAAATTCTAATTGAATTTGAGTTGCAGAGGAGGGGAAAAATATGGAAAGAATTTTTAATTGCCAATAAAATTAAAGAAGATGAACAGGAACAGCAGCAAGAACGCACAAAGTTTATGCTTGATATTGATGAAGAAATCCCTGAGCGTAAGTCAAGCAATGTTTCTCAACCCAGCAGTGGTGTAAAAACAAGAAGGACGAGGCAAGAAACTACCAAGAAAATTGAACAAGACAAAATCTTCACTACTTATATGATAAGATCAAGGAGAATACAAAAAGAACCAAACACAAGATGATCAACCAGAGTCAAATGCAAATGCACCAATGGACATTGAAAGCAGTGCTCATTCACAGCCAGAACAGGAAGAAGAAATGGAAATCGAGAGTAACAAGGGAGAAAGGAAAGAGCCAGCACCTACAAACAAGAAACAGAGAAGGTTAGAGAAACAAATTGAAGAGATAAAAGAGGAATTGATGGAAGAAAACATGTTGGAGAAGGTCATAAAGAAGGAAAATGAAATGTTGAGAGCTCAGAGCAAGAAGATTCAGCAAAAAAATGAGAAACTAAAGAAGCAAATCAAAGAACTTAAGATTGATCAAACTGAAACGTGCAAATGGGCGACAAAATGGTACACTCAGAAAAAAGCTCTCAAAGAAAAATATAAGAATCTGAAACATGAGCTCCAAGTTCAGAAGAATGCCCAAGTTCAGAAGAGTATATATGTCTTGCTACAAGCGGCAGAGGCACAAGCAGGAACAGAATATAAAGGGAGCACATCAGGAGCACATCAGGATTAGCATGAGGACATGCTAAATCATTGAGCTTGGGGGAGATGTTGGTACTATTTTATTGCCATTCTTTTCTTCTAAAAGTCCATCATTCATCTATCATTTTCTCCCATAAACCCCTCATATTCCATTGAAATTGATCAATTAAGCATTATAATTGTTATTTTACATTAAATTTAATTTGTGGATTTTTATGTTAAAAATTAGAAATTTTCAACAAAATTACGGGATGTCATGACTTCCTGTAATTGGTTTATGTTGTGACACGTGGCATGGCAGGAAAATCAAAACAGAGGATAGGGATGTGATCACGGATGTACATACATGGTGAAAGATCTATTCAGCATCGCATCTGGAGCTCCTGGATACATGGTCAATGCTGGTCAAACCCAGCCTTTTTGGTCATAAAAGCAGCAAAAAGCCAAAGTTACCTAAACTGATTTCGTTTTGTTTTAGAAATAAGTTAAGATTAGAAAAAACAAAAATCACCTTTTTGACTGTAAAAGCAGAAACATCTGCGTGATAATGTATGTACATTCGATTGTAAACCTTAAGGAATGTTAGTGAACGAAGGATAAGAGACATTGAGCAGACTTAAGACTGCGTATTGTATTGTATTGTTACCAGAACTCTGTTCTTGCATGTAATTGATTTCCAGACTTTAATCACAGGCGACGTTTCATCATTCCAGTGTTTTATGTGTTAACGGTTTCATCATATGAAGTTTTCTAAGTGTATCATCAACACGTGGACGGGCCCTACGTGGGGATTGGTATACTTTCATTTCATTTTCATAGAATTTAGACTTCAGATTTGAATAGTGTTTGATGCCATTTCTTTGCTTGTGAATTAATTAATTCGATTAGAAGTTCTTGCGAGTGTTATTGTATGATTCATGGTGATAGATTGAAACTTCAATTGCTAAATTATTGAACAAGATCTTGTAAAATATTTAATTGAGCATTGAATTTCAAAGTATCTCTGTGGGCTCTGTTTTCATGCATTTGAGTTTTAGTATGCTTAAAAGAATCTTTAGTTTTCATGAATTTGATTGTTAGGATGATTAGTGTGTTACCGAGAAAGAGTTTTTGTGAATGATATCCTTGTAAGAGGATTGAAAACTCAGACTAGTATCACGCTGTGTTTTTAGAACAGTTAATTAAATCAGATGATCTGAGTGTTTAAAGTGTGAAAGGAAACATATTCCAATCTCTTGTAAAAGAGTGTTGTAGCCTGTCACAGCAGACACTTATCTAGGTAGATGAGATCCTTTTAGGTCTATAGATTGTAGACACGTGCCTCTAAGTTTACCTACCTTGGTTGACATTAAATTTAGTCTAATCTGGACCCCTGGATTGGTCACTACCCAATCCAGGGGTCCAGATTAGACTAAATTTAATGTCAACCAAGGTAGGTAAACTTAGAGGCACGTGTCTACAATCTATAGACCTAAAAGGATCTCATCTACCTAGATAAGTGTCTACTGTGACAGGCTACATCACTCTTTTACAAGAGATTGGAATATGTTTCCTTTCACACTTTAAACACTTAGATCATCTAATTTAATTAACTGTTCTAAAAACATAGCGGGTTACTAGTCTGAGTTTTCAATCCTCTTACAAGGATATCATTCACAAAAACTCTTTCTCGGTAACACACTAAGCATCCTAACAATCAAGTTCATGAAAACTAAAGACTCTTTTAAGCATACTAAATCTCAAATGCATGAAAACGGAGTTCACAGAGATACTTCGAAATTCAATGCTCAATTAAATCTTTTACAAGATCTTGTTCAATAATTTAGCAATTGAAGTTTCAAGCTATCACCATGAATCATACAATAACGCTCGCAAGAACTTCTAATCGAATTAATTAATTCACAAGCAAAGAAATGGCATCAAACACTATTCAGATCTGAAGTCTAAATGCTATGAAAATGAAATGAAAGTATACCAATCCCCACGTAGGGCCCGTCCACGCATTGATGGTACACTTAGAAAACTTCAGATGATGAAACCGTTAACACATAAAACACTGGAATGATGAAACGTTGCTTGTGATTAAAGTCTGGAAATCAATTACATGCAAGAACATAGTTCTGGTAACAATACAATACAATACAATACGCAGTCTTAAGTCTGCTTAATGTCTCTTATCCCTCGTTCACTAACATTCCTTAAGGTTTACAATCAAATGTACATACATTATCACGCAGATGTTTCTGCTTTTACAGTCAAAAAGGCGATTTTTGTTTTTTTCTAATCTTAACTGATTTCTAAAACAAAACGAAATCAGTTTAGGTAACTTTGGCTTTTTGCTGCTTTTATGACCAAAAAGGCTGGGTTTGACCAGCATTGACCATGTATCCAGGAGCTCCAGATGCGATGCTGAATAGATCTTTCACCATGTATGTACATCCGTGATCACGTCCCTATCCTCTGTTTTGATTTTCCTGCCATGCCACGTGTCACAACATAAACCAATTACAGGAAGTCATGACATCGCGTAATTTTGTTGAAAAATTCTAATTTCTAACATAAAAATCCACAAATTAAATTTAATGTAAAATAACAATTATAATGCTTAATTGATCAATTTCAATGGACTATGAGGGATTTATGGGAGAAAATGACAGATGAATGATGGATTTTTAGAAGAAAAGAATGGCAATAAAATAGTACCAACAAAGACTGTGGAATATTTGAATCCAGAATCACAAAAACCACACCACAGAAATCTACAAACCATTAGTGATGATGATGTTGAACATACATTAAAGAAACAATCCAAATTGACTAGTTATGAGGCTTGCAAAAGAAGGCCGATCATGGAGGTAACAATTCAGTGGCCCTTTAAGAATATTTGTGTGGGGGGTCCAAAATCCACTATTGAAAGGTGCAAAAAAAGAGGTACCAAAAACAAAAGTCATCATGGACAATAATCCTCGATATGTGTCCCAGCAAACAAGGTAATGATAGGTACCCATGGACAAACGAGGAATCAACTCTCTCAATTTATTCATATTGTAAGAAAAACAAGAATCTCAAAAAGGAATAACATGTGGTGTGCAAACAATTATTGAAAAGACAAAAATCAATACTTTTCTCAGCACAAAAGACAAAAAAATAGAGGCTTCATTGAAGAGTTGTGGAGAAAAAAACTATCGATAACCTTAAAAACAATATAATTTGAGAAACAATTATTCCATGAACCTCCGAAAACACAAACCCATTCAAAGGAAAACATGTTTACTAAGAATCATTTTGTAAGAAAAACAAGAATCTCAAAAAGGAATAACATGTGTTGTGCAAAAAATTATTGAAAAGACAAAAATCAATACTTTTCTCAGCATAGAAGACAAAAAAATGGAGGCTTCATTGAAGAGTTATGGAGAAAAAAACTATCGATAACCTTAAAAATAATATAATTTGAGAAACAATTATTCCATGAACCTCCGAAAACACAAACCCATTCAAAGGAAAACATGTTTACTAAGAATCATATTGTAAGAAAAACAAGAATCTCAAAAAGGAATAACATGTGGTGTGCAAACAATTATTGAAAAGACAAAAATCAATACTTTTCTCAGCACAGAAGACAAAAAAATGGAGGCTTCATTGAAGAGTTATGGAGAAAAAAACTATCGATAACCTTAAAAATAATATAATTTGAGAAACAATTATTCCATGAACCTCTGAAAACACAAACCCATTCAAAGGAAAACATGTTTACTAAGAATACTTATAGCCAAGGAAATCAATCCTTAGTATCTCCCACTAAATTGAAGGATCTTTGAGTAGGTTGTGATTTTAATGAGAGAAAGATAAGGCCAAGCCCTGATCCCACAGATGATCTAGTAAGTCCAAGTTCTAAAAAGGATAACTTATAATCTCAACAAAACTTAAAAGAGGCATAATCCATGTGAGATCTGATTCCAAAAAGAGGAGAGTGTTGAGGGAATTAGTTGGTGCAACAATCCCCATGTATTTATTTGATCCATGCTTTTGTTGTGCAATGAGTAATTAAGAAGAGACTAATTTTTACTGATTAATAAGAGATGTAGATGGTATTAGGGAAAGTACTTATTTCCCTGCTTTATTTTGTGAGTGTCTTAAGTTCCCATTTATTTACTTCCTAGATTTGGCCCCAACTCTTATTGCTAGATTGGATTTCGTTTACTTCAAGATTGAGGGCCTTCCTTCACAAATCATGGATATGTTTCCATAATATAGATATGCATGGATCCTTTTGTTATCTTGTGGATTTATAACTTTAAGATCTACAACTAACCATAAAGTTTTATTTGTACAATGATTTGTGTTGGGTATGTGTTATAATCTTTGCATGATTATCCCCATGCGTGATTTGCACATGTGCATAGTAGGGGGTTCATGGGGAGGACTATAGCCCTTAATTTTTTTTTGGTATTTTTTGCATTTGCCTTTGGTGGTTTTTTGGCACATGGTTTTCGTTTTTACAGATTTTGTGGCGCATGGTGTTTTAGCCCATGATTTTCTAATTATAGTTAAGGAATTAAGGCTGTGTTCTAATCTAGGCTAATGGATTAGGCGTTTTGGTAAATCTCTCAGTAATATGTGTAATTTCCATTGTTTACTTTTTTATTTATTCAATATTTATATGTGCATTGCATTATTATAAAAGGTTTAAAACCTACATTCCGTACCATAACTATTATTAGATTTAGGGGGATGTCTTTGTGGCTAAGGTTTTGGTTATTAGTTTGTAATAAACCTTGCTGCAGTGAAAGCTTAGTGGTTTATGATGTAGGGTTTTTCTCCCAAAATATTTGTCCTCTAAAAAATGGTTGTGTAATGGTTTGATATTTTTTTTTCTTATCATTTATAATTCCTTGTTTTAAGTTTTTTTAAAACACTCTGTAGGAAATATAAGTTGCAACGCTCTCTCTATATATAATCACTTAAATAAATATCATTTTAACAAATATTTCAAATCAAATGAAAAACTCATAACTTATTTTTTTTTTTTAAAATAATAATAAAATGTGTATGTGATGAGAAAACAAGGTTGCATCTAATATTTGACTTGTATTTCGACCAATTTAGATCCATATTGACTCCAAATCTACCAAGTGCCAAGAGGGATCAAATCTCTTTTCACTCTAAAGGAGATTTGCACCTCAAGATATTTGATCTCTCTAGGCACTTCGTAGATCTAGAGTTAAGATATTTGATCTCTTATTTTATATAATTTAACCAGTCAAAATGTTTACATAACATAATAGAAAAAAATAATATTTCTTCCCTACTAAAATTGAGAACCTCTCCGAAAAAACACTTATCCTCTTCATATTTCACTTTTCACTATCACTCTAAGGAAGAGGGCATGTGTCACTATCACTATGAGGAAAGGGTCCGATGGTTAAATGCCATGATTTTTTTAAAGATGGTGAAGGGAAGCCCATGCTCGGAATGAAACACAAGGTTATAATGATGAAACCCATACATATTGTATTTTTGAAATTGACAATTTGAAATTGACAATGATAACATTGTTGTATCAAGGTAAAGTGACAACCATAAAAGATGGAGTAAAAGCCTTGAAAATAGTAATATTGGTGTTATTTGTTGGTACAAGATTTATTATTATTATTAAAAACATAATAATAATATTTTTAATGAATATAAAATTTATTAAATTAAATTTGCAAAATATTAATTATATGATAAGATAAAATTACATTTTATTTAACCATAGTATTTAATTTAAATAATTTTGAGTTATTATCCCATTACAGATGTTTATTAATAAAAGGATTTCTTTTTCGTAAATAAGGCGATAATCTTTAGAGGTGGTGAATGGTAATCCTTTCATATGGGAAATGAATTCAATAGAGGTTCATGTATATGAGGATAGTTCTAAAACTATGCCAATTTTGTATGGAGTATGTGTGTGATGACCTAACCTATTGGGAACCATCGTAGTGTAAGCGATAAACGATATAGTGAAATTTTCATGGAGAGGAAAGGGGCACGAGCATGGATAATTGATATTTTAAAGGGGGACTTGGTAAGGATTTTTTTTTGGTACAATTTCTCCTCAAGCATTCGTTTTGCATGAATTTTCTTTGCTTGAAACCTATTAAATGTCTAGAAGAATAATCTCTTCTTGTTTGGGGGTAATATCTTCAACATTGGAAGGCCATGTCTTAGTGTTTGGCTTAACATCAAGATGGTCTCTTCAATGTTTATTACATATGTTCAAGTACATTAGCCAACTCTGGTTTTAACCTCAAATTCCGGTGAGTAGCAGTAGGCTTCTTGTGAGATTTTGATTAGAGCCTTCAATGTTTCTCTATACTTATTGAGCCCTAATGTCCACATCTGGTTATTTTTATTATTTTGGAAGTTTATTATTTTTCTAGCTTGTGGTCATATTATTTTTGCTTTGTGTCATTATTATTAGTCTTGGGCTTGTAGTTGTGGTACCTTTCCAAAGTCTTCTAAAAAAGTGTGGGACCTCCACTGGGCATTGGTTGTCAACTTAATTTTTAGAAGAAAAGAGCAATAAATACTCTAGTTTTCTACATAAGCTATCTCTTCCTTACCCCTATGGGTTGGATTTCATGGTCACCTCGGGTTCTCATCTCTCCACCAAGCCTCCCTCTTGGATTGAATTTATCCTTGGGTCCTTTTAAGCTTGGGTTTTGTTGATCCTTTTCCTTGTAATAAGTTTATCTCAGTCTTGTTAGTTTTCATTCTTTTAGGTTCCATATTTTCCCATGTCACTGTGGTGTGCACTTCTCGGTCTAGGGGTCATCGGGGGAGAAGGGGTCTCACCACCCCTTGAGTTCAAGGGGTAAATACTCAACACAATGTTTAGTTGTAAAATTTGTGTACTGCACCCCATTGACAATTAGATGAGAAATCCAAAATGTATAAAGAGAGGCTATGATTGAAATATGTTTCATCATAGATGCCAATATTAAAGAAGATGTAGGAGGTTAGGTTCCAAGTACTAGAAACTCCAGAACTCAATAAGCCAGGTTTATGCAGATCATTAACCTATATTTGTAGCGAAAAACAACTATGGATAAAGTGTTGGTCACAAGTTTATTAGTAATCATTAGAATGGTTTAAACATTACTATCTATTTGGGTTTTTATTATGATCATACAATTTATGTGGACAGAAACCATATTACTATGCTACTCCTTTGCTTTACCTAGTGACAAACCAATAATTATAGTAATAACTCTATGTATTTTTAATGCAAATTAATATAAAATCTAGAAACCTTGAATTATTAACAAAATTAATTACAATAGGTGATTAACGCCTCATCATAAAAAAGAAAAGAAAATCAATGTAAGTTAAATAATAATTACAAATGTCTTGGCCTTTTTCTTTCCTAAAAGGAAATGGATTCTCTTTCCTTCAATATAATATTAAGTTAATTATTTACGTATTTTGCAAATCATATCAATATATTATATAACCATCAATCCAAAATATGATCAACTTAACTTTGGATATAAGGCATCATATAGGAATAATAGTTTTATATACAGGCCATGTCATTAGAATGAAATCCAATTCAAATCTATATTATCAAGAGTTACGAGGGATAAAATTCATCGAAGTGTAATTTTTTATATTTTAAAATAAATTTAAAGTACGATGAAGAAAAGTTTAATAACATTTTTATATAAATATTATATTTATAGTATTTTATTTTTGTGTGAATATATTTCAATTCCGTATTTATTAAGCACAAAGAGATATTAAATTTATTCATGTGCAAAACTATTTCTAGATTGCAAAACTTGAAGAAAGGTTTAGACTTCTTAAGGGAATTGATCCCTTACAACATAGATTTGGAGTTGAGATGGATGGATTATAGAAGTCATGAGTTGTTATCTCTTTCTGGCTTGCCACATGAGAAACCATACAAAAGATAGAATAACTACTAGTTAGTCGTTATCCAAAAATGATTTGAGGAGAAAAGCCCCTAGCGAAAATACATTATACATGTTCCGGTGAGGGGAAAAATAGTTGAGAGAATAACAAAATTAAGACTAGGGTTTTTTATTGTATGCATGAAATAGATAACAATGCTCTAAAAAGGAAAGTAGTTATCCTAGAATTGGGAAAACCAACCAATATAACAACCACCGAAGATGCCAAAGATCTAAATAGAGTGAATGAAATAATAAATGATAAAAACCTGTGATTCATTAAGATAAGGAAGTATCCAAACCAGTGGGGTGGTCTATGTTCTTATAACGCGACGTCACCATCAGGTCTATAGTTGAGCCAATTTCAAGGTGAGCAAGACGATCCTCTACATCCATCGGCAAGAGCAACATTCCATCTATCAACTAGAACTTTCCCCAGAAGTAGCTTAATGTGACAATATAAAATCCAACGTGTACAAGTAATGATTATGTTACCCCTTGGTGTTCCCTATGCTAGAGATTCGTGCAGAGATATTGTCAAGAACCTCTGAGTCTAAAATACCCTGTTGCTTGTGATGCCCTTCATCTTCAACTACATGAATCTTTGATTGGATCTACAGGGAGTGTGAGCCTAATAGTGACATGTATAAGTCTTAGCGTGTAACCAAGCCTGCTAGCTTCCAACGCTACCACAACCTTCACCACCCCTACAACTTCAAGCATGTTGGCATGTCATAGTAACCATGGGTTGGATAGAGGAATCCTAGAGCCAAGGGACAGATGAAATGTAGCACAACGAAGATATTAATTACATCCTAGATAACAAATGTTAAGTTTGCTACCATCATTTCATGTTCCTCATTAACCTTCAATTTAAACGAGGGCGAGATGAAATCCAATGAAAGGAAACTAGGTGGAGAAATAAGAAAAGAGGAGTTGTAGTTGAGAGTCATGGCATATAGAGGAAATAATAGGGAAGAGATTACCAAATAGAAATTGCGAATCACATAAGCCCCCAGGGGGTAGGCGAGTTGGTAATCACAATGCGGTGAAGTTCGTTAGAAAGGTGGGCTCCGTACTGAAGGTCACGAGTTCAAATCCCCCAGACTTATCGTGGATTTGTATAGAGGGGTGGGCGCAGCTCCCAGTGGTTATAGAGGTAGCGGTCAAAATAGACCCCGTGTAACGCGAGTCGCAAGGCTGCCCCTGTTGCTGATTCCATTGTAATAAATAAAAAATAAAATAAAAATAAAAATTGGGAATCACATCAATTAGCTTGGATATAACACCGTTAATGAAGGCTCTGGAGGTACCATCACACATGAATTCAATGTTGGAAATCATGCAAGGAAGGAGGCGTCACATCCAAGCTAGAGTTTAATGAGCTTGCATAGTGGGTGTCACATTGGAAGGGGTTGTAGCTTGGATTCGAGGATCACCATCTGGGTAACATGTCACCAATGACTTTAGATAATCCCATCAGGGTTTTTTTAATTTATTATAAATAGTACAAACTATTATTATTTTTTCATAATTAGTCGAAATTTACATTAATATTTTAATTGTAATTTTTATTTTTATTTTTACAATTGGATTGAGCCTAAGCCATGATTAGCCCCAGTGTTGGATGGAAGAAACATGGGATAATATGACCAGCATTATGCAAAGCCTAATCGAGCATGGATGCCCCTTGGGATATTTTAATTCCGCAAAGGTGACTTTCATCCTCAACCCCTCCCCATGAGGTTTCAACTTGAGATCTAGTGAAGAGTAAACCCATTTTAACTGTAATTTATAATTTTGGAGTAGCATTCTCATGAATTCTTCAATAATTTGGACAAGAAACAAATGATTTAGGTAATTAAAAACATCCTTATACCATCTTTTTTTAAATGTGATTTGATCTTTATTCAAATTTCAAGCTATACTAGAAAGTTTATTATCCTTCACACTAATTTTTTTCTTAACCAAAATCCCACTTCACAACCATCAAAAAATAACTAAAATAACCATAAATATGTTTATTTGGAGTTTCTACTCCAACATAATTTACTCATTAACCCATTTAAACAATAATTAAAATTAATTTGGGTGATTCTTTTGGACTTGATGATCATGAATTTAATAATAAAATCGACCCCAAAAAAATATTTGAGAATTATTAGTGGATTTTCAAGATCATAAAACCTCCTCACCCAACTAAAATATTAAAAACATCAAGAAACAATGATTACTATCCTTACTAAGGTAATGCCAAACACATCTCAAACTTATTTATATAAATTTCAAACACATCTCAAACTTATTAATATAAATTTCAAAATGAGTAAGAGTCTCATCAACAATGTTACTTAACCCCAATATTATAATTAATTTATTAATATAAATTTCAAAATGAGTAAGAGTCTCATCAACAATCTTACTTAACCCCAATATTATAATTAATTTATTCTTGACGTATTTGACTAGTGATTATCACCTTTAATAATATAGTGCCAAACACATCTCAAACTTATCCATGTAAATTTCCAAATAATTAAGAGACTCCTGGACAATATTACTTAACCCCAATACTATAATTAATTTATTCTTGACAAGTAATTGAATAATAGTTTCCAGGATCAATTTAGCTTTTGGTTTTTGGAGATTTTAAATTATAAATTAATATTTTTTTTTTAAATAATCCATATAATTAAAAAAAATATAAAAATAAAATAAAATAAAAATAAAAAATTCTCACTTTTAAAAATAAAAACAATAAAACATTTCAATCAAAGATTATAAAAAATCCTTAAAAATTGCAATCCACTACTAAATTAAAAAACCTATAAATTAAAATCCTCAAAAATTCCAATCCACTACTAAATTAAAAAGCCTATAAATTAAAATCCTTAAAAATTCCAATCCACTACTAAATTAAAAAGCCTATGAATACTTTTCCAACTTTACCTATGCTTAGTCTCTAAATCTCAAATTAAAATTTTACCAAATAAAAACATATATGTAATAGGGATTTGAAAATTGTTAATGATATTAAGTGACTCATAAAACTTTTTAAAATTTTAAAAATTCCAATCCACTACTAAATTAAAAAGCCTATGAATACTTTTCCAACTTTACCTATGCTTAGTCTCTCAATCTCAAATTAAAATTTTACAAAATAAAAACATCTATGTAATGGGGATTTGAAAATTGTTAATGATATTAAGTGACTCATGAAACTTTTTAAACTTTTTAAGGTATTAAAGTTTATTCAATTTTTTATTTAGATAGATATTTTATTTTTTTTATTAAAATTTATAATATTTTATATTAATAAATTTTAATAACATATTTTTTATATTATTCTTCTTTAAATTTATATTAATTTTTTTTTTAAATGATTTTGCATAAAAGACTTTTTCCATTAAAACTTCATGACAATGTCATTGATAATGTAAAAAAACATGTGACTAGAATATTGAAATATGACTACTTACTTGATAATGTTTCTTTGAAGTTGCATTTTAATGATGAGTATACAAACCAAGCTCATTAATGTCTTGTCTTTAAAGACCTTGTTTTGTAATGGGTTTATGTTGTTAATAGTATTAGGAGTTTTATAAAGTTTTAAGATTTAGACTTTGCCCCTATTAAAAAGAAGAGATTTATAAAAAAATTTAAGATTGAGTTTACTTTAATTTTAGAAATTAGTTATTTTATTAATAATTTAAAATATATGATTTTTGTTTTTAATTTATTAAAAGTATTTTTTTAATTAAAAATTTATTATATTAGTAAAAATTAAAATAAATTTATATGATAAAAATTAAAATATTAAAATATAAAAATGGGTAAATTGATAACCTTTTATAAAGTTATAAGGATTTGAAGTTGATTAAAAAAATAATTTTAAATAATTTTTTTTTTTAAAATTAAAAAAAAAATTATCTTAAGTTTTATTTAAAGGTTTTTTTAATCATTATTTTGTAATTATTATTATTTATAAAATAATTGGAGAATTTGTTCCAGCTAACTATTAAAGTTAAGATCTTTTGATATTATAAAGAAAAGGAAGGTATGGGGTGGGCTTTTGACCACTACTTCAAGATGCCCCTATTGCTTTAGGGAAATCCTCATGGGAATTGAACCTCTCATGGGAATTGAACCGATGGCTTCAGAGAAGTCCTCATGGGAATTGAACCTTAACCACACTTTCAAGCACTATCTTGAGATGCCCACCACACTTTCGACCACTACCTCAAGGTGCCCCCATGGCTCCAGGGAAGCCCTCATAAGAATTGAATATTTCCCAATGGTGAAAAACTCCTTAGCTTTCCACTATTAAATCTAACCTATTCAAACTTTAGAAAGTATAAATAAACATTTTTATTGTAGGCTAACAATCACAAGAGATTTGAACTAATAACCTATTAAAAAAAAATATTTTAACAATACACCCATTCACAATTAATCCAAAATCCCATAAACCACTATTTTAAATCATTTATATTAATAATTTTTAAATAATTTAAATATATATATATATATATATATATATATATATATATATATATATATATATTAATTTTTATTTCAAATTTATAAAAAAACATATATATTATAATTTATTTAATGAGTGGATGGGGCAACTTGTTTTGTTTCAACTATTTTATTTCGTAATAAGAGTTTGAGGTTGTTTTTAATTAATAATAAAGATTTTTTTTTTTGTAAGCTTCGGTAGGACCCACTCATTTTACACTTTTTTACAACTTCTCATTTTTCCACTTTTTACAACCTCGCAGGATTCGAACTTGGGTGGGGGGTGTGAAAGCCATCCGCCCCAGCCATTACATCATGCACGTCATGTGCATTAATAATAAAGATTTAACTTTTATTTATATTAACATTAAAATTTTGCAATTATTTACATTAATAGTGTTTTTAATAGTTGATAATTTTTGAAATAGAAAAATGAATGAATTGGTAACGATGATTAGTTTTATCACCCAAGTTCATTAGTGTTTAGGTTTTAAAACTAGCTTGTTCATTACCGTTTTGTTTTTAAAACTGTATTGTTTAGAAATAGGGATTTGAAATTGATTTTAAAAATTTAATTATTTTTCTAGTAGGAAGAGTTAATAAATATTTATATTAAGTAAAGTTTTTTTTGGAAGAAATTATATAAGAGAACTTTTTGTTAAAGAGTTCAGGTTTCTGTGATCCATATCAAGTTTGTGAGAGATTTTTTGGCGACAATCACATGGAATACCATTTGTCGACGCGTTTTGAACCAACTAGTGTGGTTCATCGTCAGGACAAGTTGAAGAAACAGATCCAGCTTAGCATGTTAAATAGTCCGAGCAGAGCCTCCAATGGCTAACTTGACCAATGGCTAGTTTGACTCTAGGACCGAGGTCAAAATTATTTAATAATATAATTAGTAATACCTAGGATCAATATCTTAAAAATATATAAAATATTTTTTAATGAGTATTCAGTTCAAAAAATATTATAAAAAATTATAAGTCAATTAGTATTTTAAAAGGAAATTTAGTTAAATAAAAGACCTTATAATATATGAATAAATTAAATAACTACAAATAAATAAAGTAATATATAAAATAATTTTAAAAAATTATAAGTAAATTAATAATTAAATGGAAAATTAGTTACATAAGGGACCTGTATAAAATAAAGTAATATCAAAAGGATGTTAGGTTAGTTAGAATATAAGCTGATTAGAGTTTAAAGGAAATTAGTTTATAATATAAGAATAAATTATATGCATAAATGTAAATAAATGAAGTTATATATATATATATATATATATATATAATAATTGAAGTATTATTAAAGTTATAAGTTAATTAGTATTCAAAAGGAAAATAGTCATAATGGACCTTAATAAGACGCTAGAATAAATAAACGAAACAAGAAAGTTAACACCCGTAAAAATAATAATAATAAAATAATAATAATAATAATAATAATAATAATAAATAAATTAATTAAAATTAAATATATATATATATATATATATATATATATATATATATATATATATATAAAATAAAATAAAAATAAATAAATAAATTAATTAATTAAAAATAATAATAATAATAATAATAATAACCTAAAGAGGGGGTAGAAAAAATGACTAGGAAGAGAGTGCTGGGATCCAACACCTACTGATTTTCCAGCCATCCTCCCTATTGAGATTGCAAGGCCTCTTTTCAATCTCAAGCGCTTCCCTAAATTTTCGATGATGGAAATGCGAAACCCTAGCAATAACACTAGCCTCCTCAATACAAACATGATGATTGGTTTTCTCAGCATGTTCAGCTAAAGCGGAAGACTTAGCTCTCCTATGCTTAAGGTCCGCTGCGAGCTCGCTAATCCTTTGATTAATGGAGCGATCAGTCTCCCCAATATAGGGGGTCCCATAGGAACAGGGGATCATATAAACACCTTTCATATCCTTAGGGTCGATGGGATCCTTCACCGATCTGAGGGACATACGAATGGTGTTTAGGGGCCTAAAGGTCACAGGGATACTATGTTTCCTGAGAATCCTTCCAATTCTATCAGTGGTCCCCTGAACATACGGAAGATGGACACCTGGAATTCGTTCCTTCGGTTCCCTTTTAGTCAGAGAATTCTTGGAAGCTTTAAGGAAAGCCCTCTGACCCAAGTATCTACTATAACCATTCTCAGCAAAGACATCAAGCAGATGGGATTTTTCATTCTCAAAGCTCTTTTCGTCCAAGATCCTTTGGGCCCGAGTAGCAAGGGTATTGAGAACACCCATCTTTTGAGCCGGGAAATGGTGGGAACTGGCATGAAGATACTGCTCCAACAAACCAACAAGTATGGTTCATCAGGGCTTGATGATGAACCACATTTGTTGGTTCGAAAAGCAATGGCCAAAAATTTCTCTTAAGTGATTTCTTCGGAAAGACTTTGCTTAATTCATTATGGATCATAGAAGCTTGAATACAGAAAATATTTATATTAATATTGATTTTTTAATTATTTATATTAATAATTTTAATTAATAATAATTTTAGGAGTTTTAGAAATTTATTTATTTTTTAAAATTTATTAAAAATAATTAACTATAGTTTTGTTAAATAAAATTTTATTAGTTTAGATGTCTTTTTTAGTTTAGTACGGAAACCATGTTGTCTTATAATGTCATGTTATGTATACATTTTGACTTGGTCAAATAACATAAAAATAAATCATTACTTTGAGATGCCCACTACACTTTCGACCCCTACTTTAAGGTGTCCCATGGCTCTAGGGAAGCCCTCATGAGAATTGAACCTTTCCCAATGGTGAAAAACTCCTCGCTTTCTCCTATTTATAATTATTAATTAAAATATTATGACTTGATAAAATTACATAAAAATAAAATAAAAAAATAATAATAATAATTATAATTAATAATAAATCATCATAGATTTAACTTAAATCTATACCTATCAAGCATTGAGAAAAATCACATCTAAGATACAAACCTATTTTTGTTAACAAATATTTTATTATTAAAAAATAAAATTAAAACAAAATAATATTAATGTTGAAATATAAAAATAAGTAAATATAAATTTTCAAAATTTATTTTTTAACTATGAGATGCTACCCACTACATTAATATTTTGTTTTTTCTACCTAATTAAAATTTTTTATGGTTATTTTCTGGTAATATATCGATAAATTTTTAAACTAGCTTTTGCACCGAGAAGCTCAAAGCAACACTGATAGAAGTGGAGAATACGAAAGTAGGTCAAACCAACATTTGAGTAAAATGCCATCAAATAAATTTAATTTGCATGTCCAATTGTGACACCTAAAAGTTGCTCAAAACTCAGATCCATCTCTTTTCACATTCTACTACTAGCTTTTGCACCGAGAAGCTCAAAGCAACACTGATAGGAGAAGTGGAGAATATGGAAGTAGGTAAAACCAACATTTAAGTAAAATGCCATCAAATAAATTTAATTTGCATGTCCAATTGTGACACCTAAAAGTTGCTCAAAACTCAGATCCATCTCTTTTCACATTCTACATATGCTTGAAATCTATGAATGTGGTACAAACTTCTAATATCTTTATGAAAGAATGCCCATGACTTCATGTAACCACCAAAGCCATAACTCCATTCCTTGGTCCTCTGTCCAACAATCTTCATTCACTAAAAATTGAATAGGTTTCAAATATCTAAAGTATGTCATGCTCTTGCCTGAAAAAAGAACTAAAAACTACATATAATTGAAATATTATTAGATTCAGGCACTTTCAACACAACATTTGGTAAATTTCAAAGCTTCGCATATAAGAAATTCAGAGATCTGATCCATAAGTTCTTGTATAGGGAATGGTTTCACATTAAAACAATCCATAACATGTTCTTTTGGTTGAAATCTTCTAGGAAAAGGTTCTATCCTAAACATTATCCTCTACAATATAGGCAAAGACATATCTTTTGAGGAAATGGAAGCCATTGTTGTCAGAAGGAGAAGGAATAGACCCGAGATCGCCTAAACCCGACGTGTTCTTGTTGCATACTATGTCACCTTGTTTGATTTCAAATTTGAGTTCGATTACCTTGAAGTTTGATAAAAAATCGACAACAAAAAAAATTGGAATAAACTTCCACATTAAATTTGATATGATATATATATATATATATATATATATATATATACTAGAAATTGCCTCAAAAGATGCAAAGAGACGTCGATAGGTTTGTTTAAGTTGAATGCATTTGTATACATTATTTGTATTGTTAAGGCACTCCTAGGTGTTAAGTCATTGGTTTAATTTTCTGCCTTAGTTGGGTGTTATTCTTGAACATGAATAGATGAGGTTACCAAAAAAAAAAATTACGTTCCCTTCACAAGATAAAAATATACCATGTGGATACTTGTAATGTGGATGCATACACATGGGAAATTAAATATTAACCCAGCTGAAAATTTGATTATTATTAAGTAATGAGCTATTCTGTCTTTTTAGCAAATGCAACTTATTGCAAGCAATGGTCTTGAGATGAAAATTTAGTATAATTGGCCTATTCAAACACTTTAAATATGATCTGATTGAATGTTTCTACACCTATCTATAATATGGTTATTAAAACTTGTGCTTCGACATTAAACTACAACTAGCTCTCCTCCCAGAATTAAGTACAACAACAACTATGTACTATGAAGCATTAGTATCTATCTCAAAACACTGTTGCAAATCAGGAAGGGCAAGCACAAAAGTTGAAGAAAGGGAATTCTTGAGCTTCTAAAAATATCAGTTAGCATCCAAGCTTCATGAGAGCCATTTTTATTTGTCAGAAAAATTTAGCGAGAAAGTCGGAACTTTGACCTCATTTTGATTTGTATGCACAACAAATTCATCAATAAGAAAGGACAAATATAGAACTACTCGGGTCATGCAATCTCTATGTCAAATAGCTTAGTATGAATCTGCAAACTCTGGTAAAACTGATGTTGGGAGAAAACAAGTTTTCTAAGAGAGATGGTGGCAGAGAAATCACTGTGCCAACGTATTTAAGAAACCAATTTAGAGAGTGTGCATGTTGGGACAAGTATATGCCCACAAATTAAGGTACTGTGGATTTGGATGAGATAACAGTTATTCATTGTTACCATATTTAGTGCCCCATGGTCTATGCTCAACAACCATTCACCCTATCCTTTAGTTACCTTGGAACCATTCTAGTTTTGAGCATTATAAGGAAACACAATATATGGCAAGCTGCAATATAATGCAAGATAGTCAACTGTAATATCCACCCAAGAAAGAAAAAGCCCTAATTGTAGAAATTAATTTTGAAAATTTGTATAAATTTGGCATGGTATATTGTTTTTCATCCATTCCTTAGACCTTTTCCATTACCTCCTCATATTCAGTCAACATAAACTTGAGATAATTCACAACGTAACTTGTAATCTTTGGTGGACTCCCATAGACAAACATCCCTGAATTTTCATTTACCTGCTTCCCAAAGTCCCACATAACTTGACAAGCACTGTGCACCAAGTGCTTCTCCATTTTACATGACTGAGGTATGATTTCCAGGCCCTTCAAAAACCACTCTGAATACCCCCTTCAATGTCTCCAATCCTTCAACCATGTCCCACAACTTGAACAACTTTTGTAGTTCTCTTTGGCTTAGGGAAACAACAACTTCAAACTATGTCAATGCTTTCATAACACTTCCTAAAACTAATTTCTGAAAGAAATCTGTTCACAATTTAATATCAAATGTCTCAAAGATCCTATTGCATAGCTTCCTCTCAAAAGAAACCAATACCTTCATTGTCTTCCTTAACACATTTCTAACAAAAACTAATTCAATTTTGTGTGCAATTCACATGGAATTCATTGAAAGAGAGTCATAACCTCTCTAAGCCCACAAGCTCTTGTATATCTAACTTATAGCTCGGTCCTACATGTGCCATATCATCTGGATTCTTACTAGGAGGAACAAGTGGCAAATCTTGTGCCTTTTGATCAAATCTAATAGAAAATGGCCCAAAAGGTGCAAAGAGATGTTGATATGTTTGTTTAAGTGGAATGCATTTGTAGATATGATTTGTATATTACATAATTCATATGTTGGTAAAGCCTGAGAAGAAGTTTGAGTTCATTAAGTATAAATTTATTTATTTTAAGAACTATGAGGAAACATATCTCTTTTTTGTAGAGAGAATTAATGTGAGGTCCAAATTTGAATCATGGAAGTTTTGGAAGATTATAGGCTTCAAAATGATTAGCCTAACAATATTGGCATGTAAACATCCCTATAAATTAATTTGAAGAATCCAACTTAGTCTTCCCATACTATTCCATTTTCCTTTGTAAAACCACAATGAAACAAAATAAACAGAGTTTGGCATTGCATTAATTGAGCATATCATTTAATTCCAACGAGATTCAATGACAAAGAGATAACAAAATAACACTACAATCTCTCCATGGAAGAAAATTTTCTTTAAGGCCAATTATAGCATCATATGAAACCATGGCACTCAAACCATGTGTCATTAATTAAATTAGAAAACACATTCTAGTTACTCAAAAACATAAGTTTTGAATAGGAGCAGTATCATAAAAGTAGCAATAATATTGTACATGCTATCCAATGTAGGTTACACACTCAAATCATGTACTTCATAAGAATAATCTGACTGTAAAGTGATATAATTGAAAGTAACAACATTAACAAGTATTTATATACAACGATCAACAAATGAAAGTTGAATCATATACAATGTTGATGAGCATTATCATAAAAGTGGCAACAATATTGTACATGCTATGCAATGTCTTGTTTGAAATTTTACATATGGTGTATACATAGAGACATGTTTGGAAGTTAATAACTAAACATATATACAATAAAAGTATTTTATGACATATAGATGTAATTGACAGTGAGCAACTAATCATATATACATGATGAGGCATGGCATCGACAACACCAATTAATGTTTATTATGGTGCCAAACTGTGAAAATTGTTCCTGCAATTAAGCCCTCATTTTCTTGTGTGCATCTCTTTCATGGATGTGAATTGTCTTATCTTCTGAAACAATTCAATAGTTGGATCCAAACAATAAAGAGGCAATGATTTTCGGGGCATAATTCTTGCTTGAATATCTTGTAAGGTAAGTTCCTGTTGTTGAATTTCTTGGCAATATTCATATAGCATGCATAAGTAGTCTATATCCATACCTGTTGGCCATTAAAAAAGAAAAATAGTAAGTGATAATGGACGTGTTTGTTGAAAACATTTTTTTTTAAATGAAGTAAAATAAACATTTTTTTAAGTATAAAATAATATGAGGTTACATGTAATAGCAAGCAAATGTATGTAAAATTTGGTTAAGTAGCAAGTGGTGTTTACCATGTGGGTAAAATTGGAAGACAAGGTGTATGGTTGCCTAGAGTGTATTCTCCTGCACAAATTTTGATGCGAGCAGTGATTCCTCTTGCTGTCTACATTTTAGATATCGATTCTTGTGCATGTGTGCGATGCGTGAGAATGGAAATGATGGATTGATTTGAATGTCTGCCAATGACCGCACTCTTGAAATTGTAGTGAATGTTAAACCTTGGCATTCTTTGGTGCCAATGTCTACTGTTGCTTTGTCTAATGTCATTCCTTGTGACTTGTGTATCATTAAAGCCCATGCCATTCGAAGTGGTATCTGTTGGCGTGCACCCCTTGTGATGGGGGAAATGGGTACATATGTTGGGTGTGAAATGTCCCATGGTGTTCCTTTGTATTGGTTGAAGTCGACTACCATGAAGGATGGAAATTTTGGGGGCTTTGAGTCAGGTGAATAAAATATTGAAACAACTTTCCCAAGTGTGCCATTAACAAGGCTTGCATTTACCCACAAGTTGTTGGTGAGTATAACTTTTTTTCATTGCATAAGAGCAACTTTATGTCCAAATGCTCATCTTCTATTGTAGTAGAAGTTTGTTGCCTTTGTTTTTCTGCAGGGCAAAGTGCTATTGCCATGTTCAATTTTTTAAGCGTTCTTTTATTATGCAAGAAAACTAAGTTGTTCATTTCATATAGGTGCATGGAGCCTTGAAATGTTTGTTTCTCTTCATGCGTAAGAGAGGAATTTGTCCTTGACATTAGGAGTTTCCAATCTTCAAGAGTAGATATTCCATTTCTGAGGTTTGTGAGCATTTGCTAGAAAGCAACCTGGGATAGGTTAGCTCCTTGTTGGCGAAAAACAGTTGAAAGTGTTATGAATGTGTCAAAGTTGCACCAAAGTGTAGTGCCATGTGATGTGCCAGCATATAGAGGGATGTCTTTCACGAGTGGAAAATGGCCTAAATATCCAACAAGGATAATGGAGTGATTGTTGAATGGTGCATTCTGATGAAGGGGGAATGCCTCTCTTAGACGATCATCAATGTGAGAAAGAATTTCTGGACCAATGAAGCTCATTTCATCAATGAGGATGCATTCTACTTAATGGATTTGCTCTTGCAAGTGTAGGAGTGGCTGTCCTTCAAGAGGATGCATTGATTCGATAGGGATATGAAGGGCAGAGTGGATTCTGAGGGAACTTATGTTGAACACTGCAACGCCGGTGGGTGCAAGTAACAACAAAGGGTTTTTGTTTGTTGGTGAGTTTTCCATAAATGCACCGTGTATACATTTAATTAAATGAGATTTTCCTGTTCCCAACTATTCCTTGTATGATGATTTTGCATGGGGGTTTTGAAGTGAGAAAAATTAATGTTAAAAGTTGTGTTTTCCGTAGGAGATAATGTGTGATCTTGGGGGAGGTTGGAAAAAGGATGATGTTGGTTTTGAATATTTGAGTGGTTGAATTCAATGAAATTTATTACAGTTTCTTGCAAGTGGAGAGAGATAGAAGTATGTGACCAATTATGGTTAGCATCAAAGTCGTGATAGCCAATCATTTCGAGGTCATCAATTTCAATATTGAAACATGGTGGAGTTGAGAGAGGATTTGCAATTCTTCATTTGCATGGAGTCAAGGGGGGGGGGGGGGGGAGGGGGTTCGGAAGTAGATTGATCTTTAGTATGTGGGGTTTGTGGGTTTTCAATTTCTCAATGGACATTCCATGGTGTATATGTACCTCTCTTTTGTTCCTAGTGTACAATTGTTTCTACATCAGTTGAACCACTGTCATTGGGGAGTGTGCAGAAAGGGAAATTGTTGTGGGGAAAAATGCCTATGCAGGACGATCCTGTCCACCTAAGGTGTGACAGCGCCTTAGCAACAAACGAATACAGCTATTATGATTTCTTCCTTTATGAAATGTGAAAGAGGGGAGATCGGCAGACTTACCGTTGTCTTCCGGTTGTCCCTTGATCTAGATCCTCTTCTCTTTGTGTGTCCACAGCTACTCGTCTCCTCTCTTGCTCAAGAGAACAACTACTTGAATCCCACGAGGTCACAAGAGAACAACTACCTGTGACAAGAGAACAGCTACTTGCGACAAGAGAAGAACACAATGCAAAGGCAAATATACATATTCATAAATGATTCAGGATTAGAAGTAAATCAAATACACTAATGCAATCATACAAAATACACCAGCATATAGGAAAGAATCAAGATAGCTTTATTGATAAGTAACAGGGTTCAGGAAGAGATACAACCCATAGGGCTCCAATCCAGCATCTCCTTCCCAGCAGAATGGAATTCCTTCTTCAGCTCCCTTCAAAGCATTAAGCACCCAATGTTTCTAGCCACAAACCAACATCAATTCTTTGCAATCACAAAATTCCCGCCTTTAGATCCCATGGAGGAGAGATCCATATATAGATGTTTGGAGAGAGGATGAGTCAGCTTGAGATCTGACTAGTGTCCTCTCCCTCTCTTAGTTCTTGAGTCCACTTGGAGGTTCTTGCTTCCAATTGGAGATTTGGAACCTCTTACTCATCACCAGTCGAATTCCCTGATCCAAGTGTCATTTTGGAAGCTTCCTGGGCATTGACACCTTGAGGAATGACTCTGCCACTTGTCCAAACTCGCTCAGCACAGGTAGACTTTGTTGGAGTTGACATTCAACGCAGGTAGACAGTGGAGCAGTTGACATTCAGCGCAGATGCTCAGTGGAGCAGTTGGCATGATCCAGAATTGGCTTGCTTTTGAGTGTTTTCAGGTGGAGAACTTCTGTGAATTGCTGTGGTTAGTTGGCCTTGTTCCTCTAGGGGTAGGAACAACATGTGTTAGGGACTTTGGATCCTTTAGATTATGGACATTTCATGCTCGAGGCTGTAAGGCACAAAAATTTCTATAACAGTTGCCCCCGAAAGTATGAGGCCGTTTATCGGGTGAAATGCTTTATCCAGGAGGGTCCGAAGTTCATCCATCTGCTGGGAGGAGACCTGTAATAAAATACAATACAATACATTATGATTCATACTGCTTTCATGATCTAGCTGAGGCGGGCATTCCCATGCTCAGCTTTATAAATTCATTTTTGTACATAGAACAGACGATCGTCTGATGGTAGACTGATAATTTTGGCTAAATTATCATCCTTTGAGTAGGATGATCATCTGCTGCAATGATGTACATGTCAAATGTCTTTATCTTTCCTGAATATATATCGCAGCCCAGATGGATGAAACTAGATCCGGGGTCTTCAAACTCGTTCGATCTTCACTCTAAGTACAAGTCGATCCATGTGAGAATTGCGCTGAAGTCGAACATGGAAAGACATCGCTTGATTACTGGTCGATGATGTAAACCGTTAACAGGCGCGAGAAGAATCACCGATAATGATAATGACCCTCAAGGTACTGCAGTACAATTCACGTGGCGTGAATAAAGGACTTGGCGTCAAACACCACGCAAAATCTTCTGCTCGAAGGTCATTGATGTATACCTGTCGCCGGAAGTGAGAAACTTGCCATTGAGGCATGCAAGCTTCAAAGTACTGAAGGGGTTGTTCCTAGATCAACTTCTTGGATAATGAGCTGATGTCGACAAGAAGCGATCCGTCACAGGAGGGCCTTAATGAATCCCACATCAGTGACACGGAACGGAGCTAATGATTTTAATGGAGGTGAAAACGATCTGTGACATATGATTCAGGGTGGCGGTCATGAATGGATGAGGGATAATGTATGGCAGTGGATGGGACCCGGTTGACTCTTTCTGAACGACTTCTCTTGAACATATGGTGACACTGATGCGATGGATTGGTAGCATTACCCCAAATATGGATGGTATGGCGAGACCATGGTGATGTGACCGGTGAATGAAACAACCCAACCCGAATGTGGTACGGAGGAAAAGTGTCATGTTCAAGAGCGACCTGCTACCATCAAAGTTTTCTTGATTTTTCCCAATTTTTCCCCAGTCATTGCTGACCAGTACCTCTTTATTTTTGTCAAGCTTGAGGAGGATAACATATGCTTGTTCTATAACCTGCCCTTCGGGCAAGCCCATCGCTATGTTTTAACGAGCCTAGCGATAGTGAAACTCGTTCTCGTCTAAAGACAAGTTTGTCGCTATTTAATGATTTTAACGAGTCTAACGACAAGGATAACTCGGTTCTTTTCATTTTTAGAGAGTCTGAAAAGATACATAAAGTCAACTCCAAAATTCCTTTTTCGTCATCTAATCCCTTAAGTTCGAAAAAGTATAAAACAATACAGAAGGGATGAGTTTTCGATAGTTTTAACAAGCCGAATAAAACAAGCACTCGACCTTTTTGTGCAATAATCCCTCAGGTCCAAAAAGATTAAAATCTAGAAGAGGGATAGCTCTTCCTGTCCTTTAACGAGCTAGAAGGCCAAAACTCGGCAATCTTTTCATATTTTACGAGTCATTTGAAAAGAGCTTAAAGAAGACTCGTCTTTTGAGGAACGAGTGATGAACAGGGATAGCAGCTGATTCCAGGTACAGGTTGGAATTTTCCAATCACGGCAGTGTCACAAGGATGGCTAGGTGAAATCACTCTTCGCAGCTGTTCCTCAAAATGGGTAAACAATCATATGGAGGTGAACGATCGGCCAAATGGAAAGCGGAGATGGCAGGTGCAAACACGACCAAGGCTTTTATGGTTGATAAATTTACGATCATAATGGTTATTTACCGGGATAGGTTCATTTTTTAATGAGCTTGAATGCACCAAACATTGCTCAAGCTTATGTTTTATTTTTTAACGAGCATGAATTCCACGTTAAAACTGCTCGGATCTTGCATTTATTTTTTAACGAGGATGAACTTTATGCTAAAACTGCTCGTTGATAAGTTTGCATGCCCCCGACATAATAACGCAAATCGAGGTGCATGCCCCCCAAGCTTCATTGCATTCAACTCGGTGGTTGGAATGAAGGTTTCCCTTTGAAATTTGGAAAGGGGATTTGTTTCATTTTTTAATGAGGTTGACACAGTAAAAGAACTATCCTCATGACTCCTTGTTTCATTTTTTAACGAGGTTGACACGAGATAAGAACCGTCCTCAGAGCCCACTGTATTTACAGTATTTCTATTAGGGCGATTATCCACGCTGAAAAAATGTTTAGGAATCTTCCGAATCCATTAGATATAGAAGATTACATATTGTAGGTTTCCACTGTGGCCACTTCCGCCAGATTACTTGCAGGCGGTAGGGCAAAAGTACCCATTAAAGCAGGGTCTTTTAGGAGACCTACTCCAATATTTTGAAGCGAATGATTGCTTCCACGGATCATTGGAATGCTTCCCGTAACTTGTGAACTGTCGGGGAGGAAAGTTTGTTGGTCGACGACTGTAATTCCTCCTTGAAAGGGAAATGCAATCTTCCTGAGGTAGGTCGACACAACTGCGGCCATGGCATATATCCAGGGTCTTCCCAGTAGGATGTTGTAATCGAGGTTTCCATCAATTACTTCAACATCAATTCCTACTGTTTTGCCCCCTAGTTCAACTTGCAAGTTACTTAAAATCCCGTATGGAGTGTATGATCGTCCATCAAATGCTTTTAACGTCATTGACGATCTCGACAAGGGTGGTGAGCCTAAATTCTTCCAGCAACTCATCGACATAATGCACGTAGATGCTCCCTCATCAATAATTGTTCGATGAATACTTTTGTTGAGGGCTTTCACTTGAATAAGGAAATCTAGTTGAGCTGGTAACTGAGGGTCATATCCTTTATGATCAAAGGCCACAAGATTGGAGTCCATTGGGTCAATTTCACCTATTGCTGATAATAAAGCTTGCTCTTGGGAGAGGCAATTTTGCGGTACCTCAAGCGTCGACATAGCGGACGACGATTGGGCCAGGTCCTCTATTATATTATAATTCTGTGCTATTTTTGCACGAGGATTAAATGTCGACTTGTACACTACTCCCTTTGGCGACTTTATCATTTGTTCAGGAATGGTGGGTGGCACAACTTTGGTCAAAGTTGTTGTCGAACTACTAGGTTGTTCATTAGCCTTGTTATTCGACACCTGTGGATTCCCGTAATCTTTATTCCTTGCCAAAGCATCATTTTGCTGCTTTGAGATAGACAACATAAGCACTTGGGATCGAGAGGCATTTTGATTAGCAACCAGTTTGGTTCCCGGGTTTGGAAACGGATCAGTCAATACTGCTGAAGGTTTTGAACTCTTAAAGAGTTTCTTAACTTCAGCTATATGTGGACAATCTCTCGTCCAATGATCCTCATCGCATATATGACACCCCGTAGGGGGTTTCCTTTTTCTCCCTTTCTTTTTCTTCTTGCCCCCTGGTTGCTTCAGTTGTTTGCCCTTGTTGTCCGACACGGCACTTACTTCTGAGGCAAGAAGTTCCTCATTTGCATTTTGACCGAAAATCTTACGGGCCTTTTTAGATATAGCCTTTGTCGATTTCATGTCTGTTGCGCCAATCACGCCATCGCCGGCATGAGAGTCATTGTTTGATTTAGGAGGAGGAGGAATTGAGAATTCCGGTCTAGGGGCATCAGGTATTTTGTCGTAGAGCGTGCCGGACTGAGTGTAAACCAAGTCCAGATATTGCGCACGAGCGATGACTTGCTCTTCCGTTACGACTCCCCCCTTTGCCACATCTTCCGTGATGGCAGGAAGTAATGACTTGATAAACCATTCAGCTAATAGCTGATCGAGAACGTATGTTTTTACCATCCTACGATGACGTCGCCACTCATGTATATGATCAGATATGTGAGTGGCCGTTGTCTGTTTGAAGTTGGTTAGGAGTTCCGTTCCCGTTTCATACCTTATCGGTAATTGAAAATGGGTTAAGAAAGTCGTGGCTAAGGTACTGAAATTGTCGAACGAAGCTCTAGGCAATTCAATATACCATTTTGCCGCTGGACCCGTTAACATCCTCTGAAAAAGGCGAAGTCTTATCGAATCATCATTCAGGGTGTTTGATGAACACCACAGATGAAATGTCATCACATGATTCGACGGATCTTCACCCGGATTTCCATTAAATTTAGGAATATCTGACGGAAGTTTATGCGGAATCGTTGGCCACCAAAGGGCATAAGCAATTGGATCATTCGTCAGCCGGTTTAGATATGGTAATTCTAGAGTTGCTACAAAGGGCAACTGTTGATTCAGGTTAGGCGAAGCATATCCAGGATAAGATGGAATCGCCTGAGCAGTGGGTCTTTGCATACCAGCATAATGTATTTGATGCTGGCAACTTTGACAAGGTTGATGGGCATAACCATTATAATATGGTTGTTGATTACCGCTTTGGAAATGCGATTGCCCATTACTTACAAAGACTTGTTGCTCAGGTCCTTGATATGATTGCTGGAATGGGGGTTGATGAGTTTGAACCAGCTCTGGTTGTTGGACCAGTTGCTGTTGTCCAATACTGGATGATTGACCAAGATGAGGAGTCATAGTACTTGTTTGAGCCTGAGTCGCTCTGGATAAGGAGGCACTAACCGGAGGTTGTGATTCAGTTGTCGAGACAAGAGGCTGTTGTATGGCAACCTGAGAAACTTGGGGTTGACATACAACAGGTAGCGCTTGTACTTGCGACGCAATCACCATACCAGGTATAGTGGCAACATTCGACACAGGGTGGACTGGTTGCATTGAATATGCAACCCTTGGTTGCTGAGGCAGTATCGGTACCCATCCGCTGGATGTAATTCCAGTTTTACCTGAACTTTGTTGTAAACTCCCATATGGTTGTTCTCCGGGGGGGAACAATGAAAAGGCATACTGCCCTCCATATGGTGGCAATCCAGTGCTTAAAGGGTAGATTGGCCTTTGAAGACACATTGGATCAATTTGTTGAGTTTCAACATAAGAAATACCAGATGATAATCCGGATGAAGAAATAGGAACTAACCATGTCGTCGAAACAGTCTCTGATTGGACTCCAGCTTGTTGTTGACAATTTGCCGGGACAGATGGTATACCAGTGAACATCGTTGGAGTAGCGGCAGGAGGCTCTGCCGCTGCTGTGTCGGATGACATAGTCCTGGATGTCGACGGTTGTTCAGACATATTTAGTCTATCCAAAAGATTTCTTAGTGATTCTACAAGAACTTTGTGATGAAGGTAGACTAACTTCGAAGATCAACGAGGGAAAGGTGATGATTATTCCGTTTAAAATAAATTTTAACGACGCTTGGACACAACTTGCTTTTTCACTTTTAAAGAGTCGAGAAAAAGCTAAAGATGACTCTAGTCTCCTTCGATGTTTTAACGAGCCTGAAGTGACAAATGCTCGGATGGACTTTTTCTGTTATAGAGTCTGAAAAAGGCCAAAAGAAACTGCTCTGGAGATCTAGGCAGAGGGTGTGCCAAACTTTTCGCAAAACCGCAGAATACTTTTTAAGGTACGGGCGGTCGATCTTCGTGAATGCTGTGTTCACTACATTGCGATCAGTAGGGTGGCCGACACGGCTTCCTAAGGATAAAAGATATATGCCTATAGGGGTCTCCCAATATATACGCGACGGTATGTGGGAGCACAAATCCGTACTAGCGCTACCGTCTCTCAGGAGGAATCACCCACCTTCCACGAGATCGACAGTCACTAGGCTTAACGACGCCGGAACACGTCTCTAGCCTAGACCTCTATGTTGTGCGTTATGTTGCAAAGCGTTGTTAGGTTCATTCAGTTTATTTTAAGTTGATCTTTTTAGAAGTTTGCCTTTCAAGGTTCACCACGAGACGTATGATACAAATTCCTAAATGCAGTCTAAGATGATAAGCAAGCTTTATTATCTTTCAACTTTGAAAATCCTAGCTACTAAGGAAAAAGAATAACACTATCTTTTCTCAAAGAGCAATCAACACACTCTAATTCACTTTCCCTAAATCCAACATGCAAACTATCAAATGCAAAATGCACAATGCAGGTGTTTGTTTTCCACTTTCTTAGTATAAATGCCTACAAAGAAAGCTTTTTGCACAACTTTGAATTTGCTTTTACAATGATCAATAAAAACAAGTTCACTTTCTTCGAAATCAACAAGGGTAGAAGAGATTACAATCACTTTGCGATTTCCGAAATAAAGACTTGTTTTGACACTTTGAAAGAGACAAATTCAAACCAATAAGCAAAAGTAAATCTATAATCAATCTGAAAACAGCCCACGAACTCTCTTCTAAGATCATAATCAAATCTGAATCAAAGGCTACAGGATGACTACTTTACTCATGCAAAGGAAGACTGTAAATGATGCCATAAACACATAAAAACATTCACAATCTTTTTGTACAAAAAAAGAGGCGGAATCTAAGCAAAGAAAAGGTTCATCAGACTGGTACCTATGCTGGTTAAAGGCTGCAAAAAATAGAGATCAAAACAGGGCAACAGAGGACAAAGAACCCCAGCTGCACAAGGCCAAACTGGTTCAGCGCAACCTCAACACTGAGGACTTGACATTCAGCGCAGGTAGCCCCTTCGGGACCTGCGTTGAAATGCAGACTGCCTTCACAGCAGTTGCGCTGAAAGAGAAACTCTCGTTTCCCTTGGGTTCTGGGTCATAAAATGCTCAAAAATCAACTGTTTCAGGCCAAATCAGAAACAAAGCAAGGTATAAACAGAGGGATGCTTTGAGAGGGTACTAAATACTATCACAAGGATCATCAAATCATTTGTGGATCTAGTTTAGATCATAGACAAGTCCAACAACTGGATCAAAGCAGCAACTTTCTACTTTGCATCCGAGAAAGATGCAATTCAATAGTTGATGTCAAGTCTATGAAGTAAACAAATGACAGAAACACAAATGAAATGAATAAACAACTTACTCCCCAGTGGAGTCGCCAATTTGTTGTGGGGAAAAATGCCTATGCAGGACGATCCTATCCACCTAAGGTGTGACAACGCCTTAGCAACAAACGAATACAGCTATTATGATTTCTTCCTTTATGAAATGTGAAAGAGGGGAGATCGGCAGACTTACCGTTGTCTTCCGGTTGTCCCTCGATCTAGATCCTCTTCTCTTTGTGTGTCCACAGCTACTTGTCTCCTCGCTTGCTCAAGAGAACAACTACTTGAATCCCACGAGGTCACAAGAGAACAACTACCTGTGACAAGAGAACAGCTACTTGCGACAAGAGAAGAACACAATGCAAAGGCAAATATACATATTCATAAATGATTCAGGATTAGAAGTAAATCAAATACACTAATGCAATCATACAAAATACACCAGCATATAGGAAAGAATCAGGATAGCTTTATTGATAAGTAACTGGGTTCAGGAAGAGATACAACCCATAGGGCTCCAATCCAGCATCTCCTTCCCAGCAGAATGGAATTCCTTCTTCAGCTCCCTTCAAAGCATTAAGCACCCAATGTTTCCAGCCACAAACCAACAACAATTCTTTGCAATCACAAAATTCCCGCCTTTAGATCCCATGGAGGAGAGATCCATATATAGATGTTTGGAGAGAGGATGAGTCAGCTTGAGATCTGACTAGTGTCCTCTCCCTCTCTTAGTTCTTGAGTCCACTTGGAGGTTCTTGCTTCCACTTGGAGATTTGGAACCTCTTACTCATCACCAGTCGAATTCCCTGATCCAAGTGTCATTTTGGAAGCTTCCTGGGCATTGACACCTTGAGGAATGACTCTGCCACTTGTCCAAACTCGCTCAGCGCAGGTAGCCTTTGTTGGAGTTGACATTCAATGCAGGTAGACAGTGGAGCAGTTGACATTCAGCGTAGATGCTCAGTGGAGCAGTTGACATGATCCAGAATTGGCTTGCTTTTGAGTGTTTTCAGGTGGAGAACTTCTATGAATTGTTGTGGTTAGTTGGCCTTGTTCCTCTAGGGGTAGGAACAACATGTTTAGGGACTTTGGATCCTTTAGATTATGGACATTTCATGCTCGAGGCTGTAAGGCACAAAAATGTCTATAACAGAAATACAATAGTATTTCACTCCAACAGAAAATGGCATAACAAGGATCATCAGAGGAAGGAATGGCAATGCGTTGTGGCAAGACATGTACAATCATTAGAGGGAATATGTGTTTCCATTGGTTTTTTTTTCGACGGGCAGAAAATGACCAAGAGCTTGCAACTTCGACAAGGGGAAATGATTCCAATGAAATATGTGTATTCATGGATGCAAGGATAAATTTTGGTGTCGAAAGGGGATTCTTAGTATCTTGAGAAACACGCTTGAAAACAAATCTGTTAACATTCAAAGAAACAAATGTACGGCTACAAAGAGAGAGAGGTAGTTTTTGTAACATATGGCATATTTCTTGCGCCCTAATGTCTCTATCTGCAATGGTTTCTGTAAGGAGTTTTCAGATGACAGTAATAGTAGGTGCTTATGGAGTGGCACTTTGTGAAAAACATGATAGCATTTTTGGTAGCTCTCAGATCTTGTTTCTGCTTTTGTTGCATACTTTGAAATCTAGTTTAACACAACATGGCGAGATAGAATTTCCTAACAATCAACATTTTCTCTCCAGATAGAAAGTAGATTGACATTGTGGATATTCATTCTATCATCATTGTGAGCAGGGATGTAGGTTTTATCACCTTTATCATCAATGAAAAGTGAAGATGTGGAATTTAACTCCCAAGGTACTCCATACTGACAACTAAGAACATTTCCTTTCTTGTGAAGACAAGAAGATTCATGACACTTTGCGTGACATTGAACGCAGTTGATAAGCTCTTCATAGTCTTTAGATGGGGTTGACTTGAATATTGATGTTGTGTTAAGAAGACATGGGTTATGAATTACTGATTGGTGAAGCGCAAGATTGCGATGTTGTAGTTGTCGTGGATTCCAGGCAATTACATAGTGATAAAAATATTTTTGAGCATCAACAACTTCTAATTCAATGTTCCAATCAAGAGTGTCCATATTTGGTGCATTTTGCAACCAAAGAAATCCATGAATGTGTGCAGATCCTCTATGTTGCCATTTGTATCTAAATACAATATGAAAGTAAAAGTTGGTTCAAATATATTTACAATGTACAAATTAATGCAAAGAGAAATGGATATTAAAAATTACCTGCACCAATAATCTATTGCATGGAGAACTTTTTGCAGGACTTCTTCAAGGAAAGTTGTAATTTTGCAATGCATATATTAGGATGTCAGATGTGGCTTTTTAATTATGTTTTGAATTCTCTATTGGAAGTGGTTTTCTGAATTGGAGGGAACATTGGTAGGCATGATCATGTGCAAGTCATGCCATTTGGTATCAAATGCACTGAGAGTGGAGAAGAATGTCGGGCTTCCAATTTGTGTGATCATTTCAGTTAGTTCACATTGTTGCTTGTTCCAAAAAGATCGCATTCCTCGCAGGCCTGAACCGAATCACATCACTTGCTCCGACAATTTTGAACCTAGAAAGTCACAAAGACATTGAAGTAGGTCCGAAACAATTGTGGGCAAGTTGTTCTCAATGTATTTCTTCACAAAAACAGTAGTAGTTGCTTGCCTATGGTGGCGCATTAGAATGTTATAAAGGTAGTACTGGAATCTTGGATGTTGGCCAAATCGCTTATCATGATAGTGCAACAAGTGCAAAGCATATTCATGCATCTCAACTTTTTTAATTCTTGGTTGCGCGATCATGGAAATGCATGTAGGAAAGAGTCTGAGCAATGCCATGGAAAATTGGCCCTCAGTGTAGTATTCATTCTTAATTTTTAAAGATATTGGAGGCCAGTCAACTGAGCTTGTTGAATTTGAATGGGTCAAGTGTAAATAATCACAAATGTGCTCAAGTTCAGTACATGAATTTGGGAGTATTGGAACAAAAGAAGAGGATTGGATTTCTAATGGAGTTAACATGACATCAGGATCATAAGTAGAATCAAAATTGGTTTGATGGGGTTTAAAAGAGGATGTGGTTACATTATGAAGAAGAGAAGAAATATTTGTAGAGTGATCTGGTAGATTTGAAATTGCAGATGAACTGAATTGGACATCGTTGTAGTAAGGATCATTATTTTTTTTGTTTTCAAGTGTTGCAAGTACACGTGATTTGCAAACAAAGAATTCATAAGCCTTTTTAGATGGATTGTGCCTTTTCACAATGAGGATGTCTAATTCCGAAACCATTCGAGGTAAGTATTTGGAAATAATAGTGATGTCTTGAGGGAAGCTGATCATATGGCCACTATATTTATATTTACCACCATGGGCATGAGTGACTTGTAGAATGGGGTTCACACATTCAATGAGAATTTCATCAACTTGTGTTAAATTTGGAAGGACATATGGTTGTTCGCTAGGGTCCATGTTGTTCAGATGAGAAAAATGATTAGTAGATTTATATGATGCACAACGAAAGCAAGAAAGGCTATCGTGTAAAAGCATTGTTTTCATTCCTGGGTATGATTCTTTTCATATTGTGCAAACATGCATGCTAGAAAGTTTATCTATCCTTTGTTGAAAGCGATGATGTTCATCATTAAGGAGGGGGGGGGGGTTATATTGGTTTTGATGAAGGTGAGGTGGGTTGGTTTGCATAGTTGGGAGAGCACTTAAGGTGGGAAGGGATGTAGTGGAAGTAGTATGGTTTTTTCGGTTTTTATAAAGAAGTCATCGACGTGCATTTATTGTATCTTTGTGTTGTGCATAAAGAAGACGTCGTTGTTCATTTTTATCCACATTTTGACTATTGCTTGGAATATCTAAACAAGTTTAAATAATTATCGTTAGTTTGGATACATAGCCAACTTAGAGTGAATCATAAACGAGTTTTTCATGCATAGAGAATCTATTACAATTCTTATAATTCCATAATTTTATTTGAACATCGTTGAACGATAGGAAGAATAGGTAAAGGGACAAACATGCAATTCATACACACGTAAATGAGGGAGTAAGAATGATTTGACATTGTTCAAATGCTGATATATAGGTTATGTAAAATTTGAAGTGGTAAGCATACATATGTTGAAATTATTAATTAAGAGTATTGCCAAAATATACGTTATTATGGCATCAATCATTGATAGGAGAAGAGCAAGATAAGCAAGTTTTGCATTTTTTTCTTTAATTTCAATGCTATTGAATGATAGCATGAATAGATAAACAAGCAAGAAATCAATGTATATCCATATAAACAATGAAGGAAAAAATAATGAATTGAAGTTTCTACAGATGTTGATATCTATATTATGTAAATTGTGAAGGGGTAAACATACATATTTTGGAATAATTGAAAAAGAGTATTTTCAAAGAAAGTGTGTAGCACAACAACATGGATGTAATTTACAATACTATGGAACAATGAGCTATGTATAAATATTAATTTATGTACAAAATAATAGTGTTTGTTGCAACCCTGAAAAAATTTCAAAGGTGGCGAATAACAGGTTGTTTTGAAGTGGACATTGCTTGAATGTCCTTGAGGGCCTCCTTGCATGCAGAGTCATATTGAATTTCTTCTGAATTAATCAATATTGGTTGCAAGTGCTCGACACCATTGAAGTAGTATGTTTTAATGGAAAGTGTCAACAGGAAGCGTCGACCTGAAATCTGGACACAAATTTCTTAGCGATCAGCTGGTTCGATAGAAAGAAGGAACAAGTCTTTTGTCATGATGCGCATGAGCTCATTCATGTGTCATTGAAAGTTGTGACATTTTGTAGGTGCCCGGTGTGGTCATGTAACTCAATTTTAAGTTTGTAATGGTAGTCACATTCCGGGAAGTTGTCGTTACACTTTGTACATTGCCAAAGATTTTCCATTGAAATCTAATGGAAATGTAAGAAAATAAAAGTTGTCCATGTGAAGAGTAGTTATCATTGCACAAACAGAAATCCATATTGATTTCTTGGAGGCTTGCATGCAAGTAATTTAATGAATTGTCTTTTGTGCTAGGGACCATTTTGAAGAAACACCATAGTTTCTACTCAAAGATGGAGAGGAAGAGCTATAAATTGTTTCATAGAACCATGTATGGAGTTGATGAGTTTTTTCAATTTATGGATTTATGATGAGAGTGCTAGTTTATATGTCCTTATCGTGTTTCCATTAAATTCAGATACACGACCTCCTTTGATTGCAAGGATCGGTGGGTTGTCAGAAGATCAAAATTCAACAAGGTTTTGTCCGATAGAGTCACAATGATCTCCCCATAGTGTTACATCAATGCTAATACCTAACTTGTCCTTTAATATGAGTGTTTTCCTTAGTGTTTCAATTCCGTCTTTTCGTCGAATTGTTGACACAGGTGAGGTGGAGGTAACAACACCAATGACATCTACATTGGTATTTTGGCTTGCATTTTTTATTTCAATGATAGTTTTGAAGTGAAAGCTTTGATAAAGAAAGGTTGGATCATTTACCAAACATGGATTGATAGTGGATGTAGTAAATAGGTAAATTTCCTATTTTTTCTTTAGGTGATTGTAGTTTGGGTTTGCTTCTTTAACTGTGCCATTCAAAGCAATGTATAGTTGGCCAACTTGGATTAGATTATAAAGAGATTTGACCAATTCAACAAATGTAGAAAGGTTGATCTCCTCTTTATCATGATCAATAAAGTCAAATCCAAAAACTTTTCCTGAGTCACGCGCGTTGTTGTAAATCTTTAATGGTTTCTTTGCAGATGCTCTACCTTGGATTGAACTATACTTTCCGTAGGGATTGAGAACCTTGAATGAAATAGTTGTAGTTGTCATCATAATCAATGGAGTCACTATAGAGGGCAAGCTCTCTTGTGTTGATGAAGAGCTATAATGGGATGTGCTTGCCTTTGCATGTAATAGTGTTGATGAGTCCTTGGTCAATGTTGCTTTACGCATCACAACTTCAAGCTCAAAAACTCGGATGGAACATATGTAAATGAATGAAAAATGAATTAATGTAGATTCCATTTTTTTATTTTTATTTTTGTAACGTAGGAACAGTATAAAAGACAAAAACTAAAAGAGGGAAAATTCAAATGTTGGGCCTTACGAATAGTTTTGAAGCACCGTGCAAGCTATGTTTTTAAGTCGAATGATTGAGCCAACTTGGATGTCTTCAGATGAAACTTGTGGGCTATATGCAGATGGTAGCAGAGTTGTGTGTTGATGCATTCCATCAGAGAGAGTAATGTGGAAGAGTGAGGATGTAGTTTTTGATGAGGTAACAGAGACAATATCGATTATTTGGAGTAGTGGTTGAATTTCAGTGGAACCATTCAGCAACAAAGGAATGGCATTCGTAGTCAATGTTGGCTCCAAAATATTAAGAGAGGACAATACTTTTTTTCGTGACTGTAATACCTGTAATTCATCAAATCCACCAAGTTGGAAGGATAGTAATGGATCATCAAATTTTATTTTTCAATGTAATTTTGATATAAATTATTATTCATTAAACTAATCACCATTTAAAAAGTAGCTATATAACAATGTGACCATATATATTATATAAATAAAATATATAATTGTTTTCCTCGATCAATAATCATAAATTATAATCAAAATCAAATTTATGATTATTGATTCAGGAGAATGGCTAGATATTTCAAAACTATATGCATTTTACTACTATTCCAGGGAAATTTAAGCTCTTGAAAAATATTAACAAAGTCAAGCACGTGTTTTCAGATAAACACAATAAGGAACTTAACGGTAAAGCTCATCCTATCTATCAACAATCACCATTAACTTTACATCCTGCACTCTTCATTGAGTTAATGGAGTTAACTGAAATGACCTACTTTGCAATCTCAGTTACAATAGAAAATTATTATCTATAATATCAAGTTGATAATAAAATTCATATAGAACCTGAAGACCTAAATCTATAATCATAAATTCATGCCATTAGAATTACTCCTCATTAAGTTGAATTAAACAAATTACAAATTCAGAATTGGCCTATTTCCATTCTAGAAGACCACATTAGTCCTAAATCTACAATCATAAATGCATTCCATTAGAATTTATCCCCACACAGTTGAATTAAAAAAATTACAAATTCGGAATTGACATACTTCCCTCCAGCACAAAATTCTAGTAAATAAATATATCAAGGTTAAGCTTAACTATGTTTCACTGAAAATTAAAGTTTTGGGCAATCTATGAAAAGTCCCATTTGAGGATCTCGAAGGAATACTATCAATCTTTGGAATATCAAATCCAGGATTCACCTGCTTCCCTTCAACACAAAATTCTTCTAAAATACACAATTATTTTAAATAAAGTTGTCAAGTTTGAGATTCTAACTATGCTTCACTGAAAATTACCATTTTGAACAATCTCTTAAAAGTGTGTTTTAAGAATATTGAAGGAATATTATCGGTCTTTGAAATACCAAATTTAGGATTGACCCACTTTATTTTTAGAAATGCTACTTAAGGGAAAATTTTAAGAACTCCTTAAGAATTCCACCCAATATTTGAGCAATGCTTCCTAAAATTCTGATTAAAGGGCTAAAAATGAATCCCAACAAGATGGAAATTTCATGGGCATAGTCTTTCTAAAATGAAGATTACTCTCTTCAATTTATAACATACATGACCATGTTAGTGCAACTCTTGCTATGTTCTTAGACCTTGCAAAACTACGACCTAAAACAAAATAATCTAATGATCGCAAGATAGGGGGATCGATTTAAGTTAATCATTGACTGCCTCTGAAACTCTAATATGTGCAACAAAACAAGGCATTCTTCTGACCCTTTTCCAAAATATTTTAGAAAATTGAATAATATCAAGTTGATAATAAAATTCATATAGAACTTGAAGACCTAAATCTATAATCATAAATTCATGCCATTAGAATTACTCCTCACATAGTTGAATTAAACAAATTACAAATTCATAATTGACCTATTTCCATTCTAGTAAAGAAAGACCTCATTTGTCCTAAATCCACAATCATAAATTCATTCCATTAGAATTACTCCTCACACAGTTGAATTAAACAAATTCCAAATTCATAGTTGACCTATTTCCCTCTAGCATAAAATTCTAGTAAAGAAAGATGTCAAGGTTGAGCTTAACTATGTTTCACTGAAAATTACAGTTTTGGGCAATCTCTGAAAAGTGCCATTTGAGGATCTCGAAGGAATACTATCAATATTTGCAATATCAAATCCAGGATTGATCTACTTTCTTTCAACACAAAATATTCTAAAATACACAATTCTTTTAAAGAAAGTTGTCAAGTTTGAGCTTCTAACTATGCTTCACTGAAAATTATCGTTTTGAACAATCTCTTAAAAGTGTGTTCAAAGAATCTTGAAGTAATATTATCAGTCTTTCAAATACCAAATTTAGTATTCATCCACTTTATTTTCAGAAATGTTACTTAAGGGAAAATTTTAAGAACTCCTTAAAAATTCCACCCAATATTTGAGCAATGCTTCCTAAGGGAACTTTTAAGAACTCAATAGAAATCCCACCCAATGTTTGAGAATTGCTTCATAAAATTCTGATTAAAGGGCTAAAAATGAATCCCATCAGGATGGAAATTTCACGAGCATAGTCTTTCTAAAATGCAGATTACGTTGTTTAATTTATAACATATATGACCATGTTAATGCAACTCTTGCTATGTTCGTAGACATTGCAAAACTGCAACCTAAAACAAAAGATTCTAATAATCCGAAGATAGGGGGATCGATTTAACTTAATCATTGACTTCCTCTGAAACTCTAATATGTGCAACAAAAGAGGGTATTCTTCTGATTTTTTTCCAAACGCTGAAAACTGTAGATTAAATATATGTCTTAAGATATCTACATCAAAAAATTTTGATGAGTTCATATCAAAATATTTCATATAATTATCAAGGTTTGTCATACAACTTCAACTTACCCAAGTTGGAAGTTGTGAACTTTGGAAAAGCCATTCATGATAAACAAACTCTCCTCCTTGAAGGACTATACAAAGCACCGTGGATATATCCAAAATGCAAAGATAGATTCCAAAAACAGGTATAATATTCAGCATGGGCTAAAATTCTTGATTAAAGGGATAAAAATGAATCCCATCATAATGGAAATTTCACGAGCATAGTCTTTCTAAAATTGCAGATTACTATGTTCAATTTATAACATACATGACCATGTTAATGCAACTCTTGGTATGTTCCTAGACCTTGGAAAACTATGATCTAAATCAAAAGATTCTAATGATCACAAGATAGGGGGATTGATTTAAGTTAATCATTGATTGTCTCTGAAACTCTAATATGTGCAACAAAACAGGGCATTCTTCTGACCTTTTTCCAAAAACTGAAAACTATAGATTAAATATATGTCTTCAAAAATCTACATCAGAAAATTTTGATGAGTTCAAATCAAAATATTTCATATAATTATCAAGGTTTGTCTTAAAACTTCAACTTACCCGAGTTGCGAGTTGTGAACTTTGGAAAAGCCATTCATGATAAACAAACTCTCCTCATTGAAGGACTATAAAGAGCATCATGGATATATCAAAAATGCAAAGATAGATTCCAAAAACAGGTATAATATTCAACCACTTTATTTTTTGAGGGTGTTTTGACGTCTCTGGAATTTTAGTGAAGGTTGTTGCTCACCCCCTCTGACATTAATTACACATCACGTTACTACATACATCATATGAATGTTAGTTGTTATCTATAAGAAACTTGACTGAGAAGGGGAATTTCTTATAGATAATAAGAGAGAGTCACTCGACCTTATCTATATTGTAGGGAGAGTGCAAGATTAGATGAGGTCATTTATGATACAATTTTGAAAATTGGACAGGCACTGAGACCTTAGACCTGCCGACATTCAAAAGGGGGCAAAACTTACCAACAACATTGTAAACAAACGAATGAAATGCATGGTCGAAGAGAACAAACCTACCTTCAATATTGGGGAATGAATGTACAATACCCTAATTCTAATGATATTTGCATCAACGACAAGATAGACTATAACAACCACACACTGCAGAGACATACCGAAAAAGATATTTCATAAGATTTAGAATTGGGAAACTTGCTAACATAAATCCTTGCTCGACATCGATGACAAAACCGTAAAGCTCGATAGTCCAACATGGTATGAACCGAAGATATTTAAGGGGAAAATATAATATTAATTCATCTCATTTCAAGGATTGATAGAAGAAAATCGGGTTGGACATCATAACACCCAGTTCTTAAGTACATTACAGGTTATACGACAAACTAAGGGAGAGAATCTGGGAATAAATAATTAAGCTCATTTCAAGGATTGACAGAAGAAACTCGGGTTGGACATTATAACGCGTAGTACTTAAGTAAATTATAGGTTATGCTGCAAACTAAGGGAGAGAATCTGGGAATAAATAATTAAGCTCATTTTAAGTATTGACAGAAGAAAATCGGGTTGGACATCATAACGCCCAGTACTTATGTAAATTACAGGTTTACATCGGGGGCAATTTGTTGGATTCTTCAGAGATTCTAAATTATACTTTGTGGCATTATTTTTCTAAGAGATTTTGATACATGTTTAAATTTTTGCAAGAAATTCTCCTATAACTATGAAAGAAGAAAAAAAGAACATACAGATATATTACAAACATAAAATTTAGTTAAAGCTCAGCAATACATTTCATTTTAATGTTTATATCAAAGAAACAGTCACATTACATAGTTTGAAGAAAAATATTAGGAGCGGGTTTTGAATCAGATTGACCTGGAATTTGAAATTCAAGCCGATTTGCTCAGTGATAAGGGCCACTAACAGTACAGGTCTAACAGAGAGGGAAGAACAGGAACCCAGGGATAATACATAGCACACATAAATATCATCATGGAACAAATAGCCCCAAGAGTTAGCTCAACCGGTCAAATCAATGCCTCGACAAACGGGAGGTCATAGGGTCAATTCCTAAAAGCTCTTGGGGTCAGGCCAGTAAATTGGTTGAGGGGCGTGATCCCCTTCGGGGTCGATCTACCCAGTTCTTACCATGGACGTATCGGCTACCCAGTGACCATGGGTATCCGTGAACCACACGTGAAGAAAAAAATCATCATGGAACAAATATTTGTTCGTCGTGAATCAAATAAATCTGGAGATGTATGACGTTTTGCAAAGGTATTCACCCAACGCACAGAAGATGTTTCCTGATGCATTATAGCCATTAAAATGCATGATAAGGAGTTAGGTATAGTGCATGTACAACACCTTATTTTTAGGCTGAGGAATTAGTTACAGTAATACTCGCCATTTCATGATTGAGAAAACTCGATATGCCGCCTGAAAAACTGGAGATAGGGTAACAAGGGAGATGGCATGTTTCAAGCGCGTGATCGCAGTGGTCCTCTGCAACATAGATACTGTAGCCATATGTCAAACAAAAGATACCGTAGCCATATGTCAAACAAAAGATACCATAGCCATATGTCAAACATAAAATCATATGCCAGATGTCAATCAGAAAATGAAAGTGTACATGACTAACTAATTCAAAAGAAGGCCTATCAGCCTAATTATAAATCAATTTTAAGCCTTAGTAAATGTTAATTATCATCAACATCAGTAATATATGAAGATTGATACATTTCTAATTCTAATTTAAACAAATAAAAAACATATATTAAATAGTTCACACTAACAAAAAAAAATTAAAAACTAAAACTACTTTGCTTTTGTGTTACATTATTTCCCTAATCTTTCCCTTTCACTAAAATCAAGGAAAAAATTAAAAGAGAAGTTGAATTATTTCCCAACCATTCTCTTTTATATGCATCCAGTCTCTTTCTATATAGTTTTTTACTTTAAATTTAAAATCAAAATTAAAATTAATTATATATAAAAGAGATGGGAGGCAAATAAAAGGAAATGGTTGGGAAATAATGTAGCTTATCTTTTAATTTTTTCCTTACATGATTTTAAGGAAAGAGAATGATTAGGGAAATAATGTAACACAAAAGAAAGGTACTTTTATTTTATTTTTTTAATTTTTAGTTAGTGTGAAATATTTAATATATGTTTTTTCACAGTAAAATTTAAAATATTTGTTATGCAAGCTTTTGAGTTAATCACCGTACCTTTAAAATTATGATCTTTCTATTGTTCCAAAATATTTTTTTGCTCCATAGCGCTCCATGTCTCTCTCGAAAATGATCTCTCTTTTAATTAAACCCTAATTGAAATTGTAAAAAAATTTATTAATAAAATCAACAATAAATTTTAAAATTTTTACTATGTAGGGTTTTGAGTGAATCACCGTACCTTTCAACTTCTGATATTCTGAATAGTTATGTTGCTCCAAAGTATTATGCTACTACACAGTGATCCTGGTATGTCTCTCTTGCAAATCACTTCCTTGAAAATTTCGGAAAAATAATGCAATAGTGAAAAACTTTTTATTATTTAAAAAACTTTATGAAATTAGATTTCGAAAAATCAGTTGTTGTTCATTTTTCAATTTAAAAAAAAAAGAAAACAAACTCGTTTTTTTCCACTTAATCCGAACATTGGTGTGTTTGATAATAAAGAGAACATGTGCGTTGATAAGTAAAGCACACTGACATCACTGAGGCATTAAATTTTTCAATGCACCGACATGATAGAATTTTTTTATTTCTATTTTTTGAAATCTGGAAACGATGTGATTAATGTTTTACCGCAACAGTGCGACTTTATTTAAATGCATCAGTGCAATAATTGTTATAAGAGCGCTGATATGATATAATTCATTTTTATTTTCAAAATCCCGGAAACAAGTGCATACCAGTTGTAGTTTGGGTTTGCATTCTTTAACTATGCCTTTCAAAACAATGTATAGTTGGCCAACTTGGATTAGATTATAAGGAGATTTGACCAATTCAGCAAATGTAGAAAGGTGGATCTCCTCTTTATCACGATCAATAAGGTCAAATCCAAAAACTTTTCCTGAGCTGCGCGCATTGTTGCAAGTCTTCAATGGTTTCTTTGCAGATGCTCTACCTTGGATTGACCAATACTTTCGGTAGGGATTGAGCACCTTGAATGAAATAGTTGTAGTTGTCATCGTAATCAGTGGAGTCACTATAGAGGGAAAGCTCTCTTGTGTTGATGAAGAGCTATAATGGGATGTGCTTGCCTTTGCATGTAGTAGTGTTGACAAGTCCTCGGTCAACACTGCTTTACGCATCACAACTTCAAGCTCAACAACTCGGATGGACCTTTTGTAAGCGAATGAAAAATGAATTAATATAGATTTCATTTTTTTGTTTTTATTTTTGTAATGCAGGAAGAGAATAAAAGGAAAAAAATAAAAGAGGGTAAATTCAAATGTTGGGCGTTACGAAGAGTTTTGAAGCATTGTGCAAGCTACTTTTTAAAGCAGAATGATTGAGCCAACCTGGATGTCTTCAGATGAAACTTGTGGGCTATATGCAGATGAAAGCAGAGTCTTGTGTTGATGCGTTGCTTCAGAGAGAGTAATGTGTGAAGTGTGAGGATGTAGTTTCTGATGAGGTAATAGAGCCAATATCGATTATCTGGAGTAGTGGTTGAATCCCAGTGGAACCATTCAGCAACAAAGGAATGGTGTTTGTAGTCAAGGCTGGTTCCATAATATTAACAGAGGATAATATTTTTTTTCATGATAGTAATACCTGTAGTTCATCAAATTCACCAAGTTGGGAGGATAGTAATAGATCATCAAATTTTATTTTTCAATGTAATTTTGATATAAATTATTTTTCATTAAACTAATCACCATTTAAAAAGTAACTATATAATAATGTGACCATATATTATATAAATAAAATATATAACTATTTTCCTAGATCAATAATCATAAATAATAATCAAAATCAAAATTATGATTATTGATTCAGGACAATGGTTAGATCTTTCGAATCTATATGCATTTTACTGCTATTCCAATGAAATTTAAGCTCTCGAAAAATACTAACAAAGTCAAGCATGTGTTTTCAAATAAACACAAAATGAACTGAATGGTAAAGCTCATCCTATCTAACAACAATCACCATTAAGTTTACATCTTGCACTCTTCATTGAGTGAATGGACTTAATATAAATTACCTACTTTGCAATGTCAGTTACATCAAAGAATTATTATCTATAATATCAAGTTGATAATAAAATGCATATAGAACCTGAAGACCTAAATCTATAATCATAAATTCATGCCATTAGAATTACACACACAATTTAATTAAACAAATTACAAATTCAAAATTTACCTATTTCCATTCTAGTAAAGAAAGACCTCATCAGTTCTAAATATACAATCATAAATTATTTCCATTAGAATTACTCCTCACACAGTTGAATTAAACAAATTACAAATTCAGAATTGACCTACTTCCCTCCAACACAAAATTCTAGTAAAGAAAGATGTCAAGGTTGAGCTTAACTATGTTTTACTGTAAATTACAGTTTTGGCAATCTCTAAAAAGTTCCATTTAAGGATCTCAAAATAATACTATAGATATTTGGAATATCAAATCCAGGATTGATCTGCTTCCCTTTGACACAAAATTCTTCAAAAATACACAATTCTTTTAAAGAAAGTTGTCAAGTTTGAGCTTCTAACTATGCTTCACTGAAAATTACCATTTTGAACAATCTCTTAAAAGTGTGTTTTAGGAATCTTGAAGGAATATTATCGGTATTTGAAATACCAAATTTAGGATTGACCCACTTTATTTTCATAAATGCTACTTAAGGGAAAATTTTAAGAATTCCACCGAATATTTGAGCAATGCTTCGTAAGGGAACTTTTAAGAACTCAGTAGAAAAATCCCACCCAATGTTTGAGTAATGCTTCCTAAAATTCCGATTAAAGGGCTAAAAATGAATCCCATCAAGATGGAAATTTCAAGGGCATAGTCTTTCTAAAATGAAGATTACTCTGTTCAATTTATAACATACATGACCATGTTAGTGCAGCTCTTGCTATGTTCCTATAACTTGCAAAAATGCGACCTAAAACAAAATATTCTAATAATCACAATATATGGGGATCGATTTAAGTTAATCATTGACTGCCTCTGAAACTCTAATATGTGCAACAAAACAAGGCATTCTTCTGACCTTCTTCCAAAATATTTAAGAAAATTGAATAATATCAAGTTGATAATAAAATGCATATAGAACTTAAAGACCTAATAATCATAAATTCATGGCATTAGAATTACTCCTCACATAGTTGAATTAAACAAATTACAAATTCATAATTGACCTATTTCCATTCTAGTAAAGAAAGACCTCATCAATCCTAAATCTACAATCATAAATTCATTCGATTAGAATTACTCCTCACACAGTTGAATTAAACAAATTACAAATTCATAATTGACCTATTTCCCTCCAGCACAAAATTCTAGCAAAGAAAGGTGTCAAGGTTGAGCTTAACTATGTTTCACTGAAAATTACATTTTTGGACAATCTCTGAAAAGTGCCATTTGAGGATCTCGAAGGAATACTATCAATCTTTGGAATATTAAATCCAGGATTGATATGCTTCCCTTCGACACAATATTCTTCTAAAATACACAATTCTTTTAAAGAAAGTTGTCCAGTTTAAGCTTCTAACTATGCTTCACTGAAAATTATCATTTTGAACAATCTCTTAAAAGTGTGTTTGAAGAACCTTGAAGGAATATTATTGGTCTTTGAAATACAAAATTTAGGATTTATCCACTTTATTTTCAGAAATGCTACTTAAGGGGAAATTTTAAGAACTTAAAAATTCCACCCAATATTTGAGCAATGCTTCCTAAGGGAACTTTTAAGAACTCAATAGAAATCCCACCCAATGTTTGAGCAATGCTTCCTAAAATTCTAATTAAAGCGCTAAAAATGTTTTCCATCAGGATGCAAATTTCACGGTTATAGTCTTTCTAAAATGAAGATTACTCAGTACAATTTATAACATACATGACCATGTTAATGCAACTCTTGCTATGTTTCTAGATCTTGCAAAACTGCAACCTAAAACAAAATATTCTAATGATCACAAGATAGGGGGATCGATTTAAGATAATCATTTACTACCTCTGAAATTCTAATATGTGCAACAAAATAGGGAATTCTTCTTACCTTTTTCCAAAAACTGAAAACTGTAGATTAAATATATGTCTTCAGAAATCTACATCAGAAAATTTTGATGAGTTCATATCAAAATATTTCATATAATTATCAAGGTTTGTCACACAACTTCAAATTACCCAAGTTGCGAGTTGTGAACTTTGGAAAATCCATTCATGATAAACAAACTCTCCTCGAAGGACTATACAAAGCATCATGTATATATCCAAAATTCAAAGGCAGATTCCAAAAACAGGTATAATATTTAGGATGGGATAAAATTCTGATTAAAGGGATAAAAATGAATCCCATTAGGATAGAAATTTCACGGGCGTAGTGTTACTAAAATGCAGATTACTCTGTTCAATTTATAACATACATGACCATGTTAATGGAGCTCTTGCTATGTTCCTAGACCTTGCAAAATTGTGTCCTAAATCAAAAGATTCTAATGATCGCAAGGTAGGGGGATCAATTTAAGTTAATCATTGATTATCTCTGAAACTCTAATATGTGCAACAAAACAGGGCATTCTTATGATCTTTTTCCAAAAACTGAAAACTGTAGATTAAATATATGTCTTAAGAAATCTACATCAGAAAATTTTGATGAGTTCATATCAAAATATTTCATATAATTATCAAGGTTTGTCTTACAACTTCAACTTACCCAAGTTGCGAGTTGTGAAGTTTGGAAAATCCATTCATGATAAACAAACTCTCCTCCTTTAAGGACCATAAAGTGCATCGTAGATATATCCAAAATGCAAAGGCAGATTCCAAAAACAGGTATAATATTCAACCACTTTATTTTTTGAGGGTGTTTTGACCTCTCTTGAATTTGTTGAAAATGCAACAAGATGATGGATCTTAGTGGAAAGGAGTCGCCTTCACTAAGTGGGTCCGCAGGCTATTTTTGGTGCAAAGTCTATTTTTAGACATATGGATCATGGTCTATGAGTTGCAGTATGTTATTTGTGGATGATTGGTCATGTCGGTAAAAATAGGTGGACTTCTATTTTTAGACATATGGGCAAGTTTCTATTTTTAGACTGCCAGGCTAAAAATAGAACAGTCAAATATTATTGTCTCATAATAATATTTGGACTATAAACATTATCTTATCCTCTTGGAGCACTTCAATTTGAGCTACAAATGTGGCACATGTAGCTGTCAGAAGGAAATACGTTTTTTTTGTGGGTCAGTTGAGCTATTGCATGGAGGACTTCAATTAGAACTCATGTGGTTGAGTTTGGTGGAGTTGATTGTGGAGTTGATGGAGTTGTGTTCAGTTTGACTTGGTTAAACTAGTTGTGTTTAGTCTAACTGTAGAATACACTAGTGATGAGTGATGTGAATTAATTGTTAAACTAATTCACTAATTATTAACTCATAAAGCAACTAAAGAATACATCAGTTAACTCAGTGCATGTCAGTGCATGTACAGTTCAGTGGAGACAGGTGTTAGAGGTTGAGATTGCTATCAGTTGTGACTATAGTTGTGCATGAGATTTTGCACATGCATGGATTGAGTAATTCCAATGAGGATTGCGTGGTTTAGCCAAGAAAAAGACGAGTTTGGATCAGCCATTATCATTCATTCTCATGCAGGATTGTGCAATGGAGGCAGGCAAAGCAACGGAGGAGATTTGAACCTGTGATTGATTCAGATCTTAGCTAGTTTGTGTGTAACAGGTGGAGATAGTATTGAGTACTTGTGAGGAGTATTGTACTATGTATTGTTACATGTTCTCAATCATTATAATATACAGATAGTGTGGGGTTTTCAGCTGTATGCTTTCCTCGGGTTACATATTGTGTTAATGTGTGCATGTGATTGATGTTTCATTGTTTTTAATTCCGCAAAATTGATGATCAACGTAGAGGAGGTTATGTATTATGCATGTATTCCGCAATAGTGTATAATCGGGATAATATCTATGAATAAGTGTCATATTATTCAAAATTTCTACATGGTATCAGAGCTGTTGATCATCAGATCTACTATTCAGAAAGTGATTACATTTTATTTTTTCAGGCAGAGTCTGTAATCGGGCCAGGTAGCCTCTGGATTCATCCTTCTTTTGGAAGGTGAGATATCCGGTAAAATCCCATACAGTCAATATCTGTACGAGAAACACTTTTTTCTCACGAATTTTAGATCAGAAGTGTTTTGAGCTAGTGGAATTCGAATTTGCAGCAGTGTTTTCTTGGTGTCAAAGTTGAAATGTATTTCAATGGATTGCGATTGGAGTATGCTATCGAGCGCAGCTTGAATTATATTGCATGGAAAGACAGGATGGAGGCAGTGTTAGATGACAATGGGCTGAAGGAGTTCATAGAGGCTGAGGTCCCAAAGCCTATTGATGCTACTGAAGCTGTGGTTTGGCAAAAGAAGACAACAAAGTGTCGAAGGATTCTGTTGGAGGGCGTGAAGGATCACATTGTGTCCAGCCTGCATGGAAAGGCTTCTCCATATTTGATGTGGAAAGCGTTGACAGATTTATTCCAAAGTAAGAGCGACCAGAGGAAGTTGGCGCTCAAGGATAAACTCAGAAACATTAAGTGTGAGAATGGAGATAGTATGCCCAAGTATCTCACGAAGTTCACCCAATGTCGGGATGAGCTGGGAAGTGTGGGGGTGACTGTCGATGATGAGGACTTGGTGAGCTTGGCTCTCCTTGGTCTTCCGAAGAGTTGGCATTCCTATCAAGACTCTTTCAATGGTTGGGAGAAATTGCCAGGATGGGAGAGACTTTGGTCGGATCTTGTGCGGGAGGAGATCAGATGGAGCACCAGAGACAGTTCTTCATGCATGCATGATGAGGAGAACTGTGCCTTAGCGAGTAAGGCGAAGAAGGGGAAGGAGAAGGTTTCTCTTTCTGAATCCAGTTCTTCCATTGATGGGAAGAAGGTTGAAAATTCGAAGGTGAGATGCTTTCGTTGTCAAGAGTTGGGCCATTATGCTACTAATTGCCCAAAGAAGAAGTCCAAGAAGGGATCTGGGGAAGGATCTGAAGGTGAGGCACTTGCTTCACAGTTTGAGTTGTATTTCACACTCTTCGCATGCATGGTTTCATCCATGGTGGGAAGTGGTTGGTTTCTTGACAGTGGAGCTTCTTTCCACACGACTGGTGACAAAAGTTTGTTCAGTACTTTGGAGGAGAAAGATCTCCAAATACTCATAGGGATGGGTAATGATGAGAAGTATAGTGTCTCAGGTGTAGGCACGGTTATTTTTCAGAGGGAGCATGGAGCTCGCCTTACCTTGACCGATGTCAAGTATGTACCAGGACAGAAGAGAAACTTGGTGTCGATCGCCATGCTGGAAGACAAAGGCTGTGATGTAGTCTTTAGTAAGGGAAAGGTTTTCCTTAGACACATCATCACTAGACAGGTGAAGCAGATTGGTTCACGGGTCAGGAACTTGTATACTCTTGAGGTTCAAGCTGCATGCAAAGCCTTGAGCAATGAGGAAACTGATGGAGACTTGGTGGTTGAGAGGGAGCGTATATTACCTCTCAACATGCAAAGCTAGAAGAAGTCTCAGACGATTGTGGAGGAGCCACAATTGGTGCAGCAACTTCAGGAGGTTGTGGAGCAGCCACAACAAGGGAAGCTGAGAGGAGATCGAGTAAAGACATCTACTCATGCAGAGACCTCCAGTAGGGGGAAACTTCGAGCCAGGTGGGCAGAGGGATCGCATGCAGCCATACCTCCAGGTAGGAGGTGGGGTGATGTGGATTGATCGTCCCAAGGAGGAGGGGCAGGATCCTTGAGGTACCCAACCTCTTGGATGAGACCTTGCTACAAGAGCCCCAATGTGGAGTAGCAGGAACTGACTGATTGGGTAGAGACAAATGCGGATGGAGCGGCGCAGAGAGCGATAGTGTAGGGAATCCCAGGACAGCGCATAGCTAGCAGGCTGCAGCAATGCAAGAGGCACAAGTGTTTTCCATAGTGTTAGGTGGCACAGAGAGGTGTGCAATGGTGCGAGATGCATGGAGATGTTGCAGTAGCGCAGATGTTAGAGAGGGAGCACTTGTCAGCAGCAGGTAGAGCTTCAGCATCAGAGTATGTTCCTAGCCCAACATAGTGGTCAGTTGGGAGTGTTTTTGTTCCAAGTGTTGTTGGAGCAAGTGGACCGGGCAAATGCGTTGCATGCAAAACATTCCAGAGTTGCAGGATAGGGGTTTCAGATAATCCATATCTTGTTGAGAGGGAGTGTTGAAAATGCAACAAGATGATGGATCTTAGTGGAAAGGAGTTGCCTTCACTAAGTGAGCCCGCAGGCTATTTTTGGCGCAAAGTCTATTTTTAGACATATGGATCATGGTCTATGAGTTGTAGTATGTTATTTGTGGATGATTGGTCATGTCGGTAAAAATAGATGGACTTCTATTTTTAGACATATGGGTAGGTTTCTATTTTTAGACTGCCAGGCTAAAAATAGAACAATCAAATATTATTGTCTCATAATAATATTTGGACTATAAACATTATCTTATCCTCTTAAAACACTTCAGTTTGAGCTAAAGATGTGGAACATGTAGCTGTCAGAAGGAAATACGTTTTCTTTGTGGGTCAGTTGAGCTATTGCATGGAGGACTTCAATTAGAACTCATGTGGTTGAGTTTGATGGAGTTGATTGTGGAGTTGATGGAGTTGTGTTCAGTTTGACTTGGTTAAACTAGTTGTATTTAGTCTAACTGTAGAATACACTAGTGATGAGTGATGTGAATTAATTGTTAAAATAATTAACTAATTATTAACTCATAAAGCAACTAAATAATACATCAGTTAACTCAGTGCATATACAGTTCAGTGGAGACAGGTGTTAGAGGTTGAGATTGCTATCAGTTGTGACTATAGTTGTGCGCGAGATTTTGCACATGCATGGATTGAGTAATGCCAATTAGGATTGTGTGGTTCAGACAAGAAAAAGACGAGTTTGGATCAGCCATTATCATTCATTCTCATGTAGGATTGCGCAGTGGAGGTAGGCAAAGCAGCGGAGGAGATTTGAACCTGTGATTGATTCAGATCTTAGCTAGTTTGTGTGTAACAGGTGGAGATAATATTGAGTACTTGTGAGGAGTATTGTACTATGTATTGTTACATGTTCTCAATCATTATAATATATAGATAGTGTGGGGTTTTTAGTTGTATGCTTTCCCTGGGTTACATACTATGCTAATGTGTGCATGCGATTGATGTTTCATTGTTTTTAATTCCGCAAAATTGATTATCAACGTAGAGGAGGTTATGTATTATGCATGTATTCCGCAACAGTGTATAATCGGGATAATCTTTGTGAATAAGTGTCATATTATTCAAAATTTCTACAGAATTTTAGTGAAGGTTGTTGCTCGCTCCCTCCGGCAGTAATTGCACGTCACGTTATTACCTACGTCATATGAATGTTGGTTGTTATCTATAAGAAACTCGATCGAGAAGGGGAATTTCTTATAGATAACAACAGAGAGTTACTCGACCTTATCTACATTGTAGGGAGAGCACGGGATTGGATGAGGTCATTTATGATGCAATTTTGAAAATTGGGCAGGCACTGAAACCTTAGACCCGCCAACATTCGAAAAAGGGAAAACTTACCAACAACATTGTAAACAAATGAATGAAATGCATGGTCGAAGAGAACAAACGTGTCATCAATATTGGGGAATGAAGTGTACAATACCATAATTATAATGATATTTGCATCAATGACAAGACAGACTATAACAACCACAAATTGCAGAGGCATACCACAAAATATATTTCATAAGATTTAGAATTGGGAAACTTGCTTACAAAAATCCTTGCTCGACATCGATGACAAAACCATAAAGCTTGATAGTCCAGCATGGTCTTAACCGAAGATATTTAAGGGGAAAAGATAATATTAATTCATCTCATTTCAAGGATTGATGGAAGAAAATTGGGTTGGACATCATAACACCCAGTTCTTAAGTAAATTACAGGTTATACTGCAAACTAAGGGAGAGAATATGGGAATAAATAATTAAGCTCATTTCAAGGATTGACAGAAGAAAATGAGGTTGGACATCATAACGCGCAGTACTTAAGTAAATTACAGGTTATACTACAAACTAAGGGAGAGAATTTGGGAATGAATAATTAAGATCATTTCAAGGATTGACAAGAAGAAAATCAGGTTGGACATCATAACGCCCAGTTCTTAAGTAAATCACATGTTTACATCGGGGGAAATTCATTGGATTCTTCAGAGATTCTAAATATACTTTGTGGCATTCTTTTTCTAAGAGATTTTGATACCTGTTTACATTTTTGCAAGAAATTATCCTGTAACTACAAAAGAAGAAAAAAAGAACATGCGAAAATATTACAAACATAAAATTCAGTTAAAGCTTAGCAATACATTTCATTTAAATGTTTATATCAAAGAAACAGTCAAATTACATAGTTTCAAGCAAAATATTAGGAGCGGGTTTTGAATTAGACTAACCTGGAATTCAAAATTCAAGCCGATTTTCCAAGTGAGAAGGGCTGCTAGAAGTACAGGTCTAATAGAGAGGCAAAAACAAGAACTCAGAGATAATACACAACACACATAAATAGCATCATGGAACAAATATTTGTTGGTCAGGAACCAAATAACTCTGGAGATGTACGATTTTTTGCAAAGGAATTCCGCCAACGTGCTGAAGATGTTTCCTGATGCATTATAGCCATTAAAACACACGATAAGGAATCAGGTACACTGCATGTACAACACCTTATTTTTAGGCCAAGGAATTAGTTACAGTAATACTCTGTCATTTCGCGACCATGAAAACTCGAGATGCTGCCAGAAATACTAGAGATAGGGTAACAAGGGGGATGGCGTGTTTCAAGTGCGTGATCACAGTGGTCCTCTGCAACATAGATACTGTAGCCAAATGTCAAACAGAAGATACCGTAGCCAGATGTCAAACAAAAAATCATATGCCAGATGTCAATCATAAAATGAAAGTGTAGACGACTAACAAATTCAAAAGAAGGCCTATCAACCTAATTATTAAATCAATTTTAAACCTTATTAAATGTTAATTATGATTAACATCAATAATATATGAAGATTGATACAATTCTAATTCTAATTTAAACAAATAAAAACATATATTAAATAGTTCACACTAACAATTTTTTTTTTTTTTTAAACTTGTTGAAAATAATACTGAGAGGGGGGGGGGGGGTGAATCAGTATTATTAAGTCAAATTCTTTTTAATTTATACAAAAATTTGTATACGCTACTTCAGTTGATGGAAACAGCGTGAATACGTAACTCTGACTAATGAAACTCGCGTATAACTTCCAGACTTATAATTTAATTTATTCTTCAGATGTTGATCATTAATCTGTGTGTCAGAACCATATAACAAAAAGCAGGAACAAAAAAGTAGAGCAGAAAGTCACACAAAAGAACAAAAGATATAAGGTGGAAACCCGATGTGGGTGAAAAGCACCTGCTACAATATGCCTCTATCTTCTTTCAATTAGAAACTTCTTTTTACAATGATTCTGTACTGGTGCAGTCTTATACCAATACACAGGCTTCAACCTGCTGAAGGCTACAACCTTCTCTCATTCTCCAGCTCCTCCTGGAAGGGAGCTACAACCCCCTTAGCTCTTGTACTAGTTGAGGTACTAGTATGTAGGTGTTGACCTACAGAAGGCTACAACCTTCTCTTTTCTTCCAGGGACCTCGTTGCATAAATTTTCAGACTAGATCCATGAATATCAATCAAACATCAAGTAGATCTACAACAACCAATCTCCTTTGTACAAATACTGAATCAACCAATAACTTCTCAGAATGTTGTAACCAGAAAAATAGTACCAGTAACCAGACACCAATTCTGAACCCAGAACACTGCAGCAATAAATAGAAGTAGCTAGAACAGATTTCAAGAGACATACGCTACTTCACCAAGAGAAACCTGCGTACGTACGTAGATATGCCAAAACCAACCAGCGTATACACAGTCTCCACTTCCTTAACTTGCGTGTATACGTGCCTTCTCTGCGTCGAACCTGCGTACAGATCTATAAAAGATAAATTATCCTTTTACTTAATCAGACATCAGTTATACCCCGATTATCATATTTATAGATCTAATCATGCACCAAATATAATAGATCAAAATCACACAATGATACTACTATTCAATTCTTGAGATCTTGACCCATCAATAGATCTTAACCATCGTGTAATGTTCAGGTTCCTCCTTGATTCAGATCCAGCTGCAACTGATCAACCAATCACCAGTATTCCAGATCTTGCTCCTCTCAAGATATTAAACACATAAGTCAATGCCCTTGCCAAATGATCTCCTTCCCTTTTTATAGTTTGAGGCTTACTCAAACCATGGTCCAAAACCATTGAGAAATAATACTAGGGACCCAAAACTTGGGTTCAACACTTTAAATGCAATACCAAGGACCAAAACCATAGGTTCAAATATGTCGGACTCAATACCATGGGCCAATCATAATTGTTCCCACATGTACGTGCTTTCCTTTGCATGAAAGTGCGTGCATACGTATACGTGCCTTATGATCGGTACACCCATGTGTATAAGCGACTTTAATAAGATGAACCTGCATATACCTCATTTTCTTTCATTTTGAGAGCCTGAACTGTGATCTACCCTTTGAGTGAGTTGCCATCAAGGACAACACCTGTGCCATAGTGCCAAACCTGTGTCATAATGCCAACAATCTCCCCCTTTGGACTTGATGGCAACCCAAAGTCACTCAAAGTCATTCTCCCCCTTTGACATCAAGGGTAAAGGGTTATGCTCCCCTTGAGTCCATGCTGAAAATTCTGCTCTGCTGTGCTATCCAAGCTCCCCCTGACTTGTAGGCAAGGTCTGCAAGAAGATGTTCTATAAAAGAAACATGACTTTATACATCATAAATGACCTTCCTATCACCAAAGACTCATACATACATCCATCTCCCATCCAAATGGGAATATACCAATATTGACTCATCCACCCAACCAAGTGGGGATACATGATAAAAGAATAACATTACATCATTCATCCCAGGCATAGTGGGGAAACCAAAATAGGCCATTACATGACCTTGTCAAATGCTGCATAGTGGGGAAACCAAAATAGGCCATTACAACAAACATCAGCAGCATTTGACAATCATTATTCAGACCAGCACCCATGTTCTCCTTCTGCACCTGTTCCACCTGAAATCAAACCAATTGTGAATTTGAACCAAGATTTTCTAAGATAATGCCAACAATGCATTATTAGGAGAATATATGCTCCCCCTGAACTTGTGCCAGATGGTCTCTGTTAGAACCATATCAGACTCTTTTCATCCTGAGCCTGGCTCCACTGCTTTTCTTCAAACCAACATATATGCGACTGTTCCTTAATAAACCGGCGTATGTACGCGGATCCTCCTCATTCAACTAGCGTACAACCACTTTTCTCTGAAACAGACAAGATTCAACAACAAGATGATGCATCAACTACCCCCAGCTTCTGTCTGAGGTATTCAAATGTCTCCCTGGGCAGTGGTTTGGTGAGGATATCAACAACTTGTTCCTTAGAGGGAACATACTCCAATTTGACCTTTTGTTCAAGCACTTGTTCCCAAAGAAAATGATACTTGATCGGTATGTGCTTAGTCTTTGAATGCATGACAGGATTCTTTGAAATACTGATTGCACTTGTATTAGCACAAAAAATGAAGATAGGTGGAGTACAAGTGATTTGAAGGTCTTGCAATGTCTGCATCATCCAGAGGAGTTGTGTGCAGCAAGATGCAACAGCTACATATTCTTCTTTAGCTGTAGATAATGCAATTGAACTCTGTTTCTTGCTGAACCAAGATACTAACCTAGCACCCATGAAGAATGCACCACCACTAGTGCTTTTTCTGTCATCCACACTTCCTGCCCAATCTGCATCTGTATATGCATGAAGTGTGAGATCTGTACTTCTAGGATACCATAAGCCATAGTTTTGAGTTCCTTGAAGATACTTAAAAATTCTCTTAACGCCTGAAAATGAGTTTCCTTTGGATTTGCCTAAAACCTTCCAGCTATTCCCACTGCATGCATAATATGTGGTCGGGTACCTGTTAGATAGAGCAGACTACCAATCATGGATCTATAAGTTGGTTGATGCACTGTTGCTGATTCATCATTTGCGCTGAGGCTGCATCCTTTTACCATAGGGGTACATACTGGTTTCGAATCCTCCATCCCATATTTCTTCAAGATCTACTTGAGATACTTGGTTTGTGATAGAAAAATGCCGTCTTTGTTTTGTTGGACTTGTAAACCAAGAAAATATGTGAGCTCACCAAGCATGGACATTTCAAACTCTTTCTGCATCACCAAGGCAAAATTTTGACTCATGTCTTCTTCATTGCTACCAAAGACGATATCATCAACATACACAACAAGTATTAGCAACTTATCATTGTCAATTTTTATATATAGATTGCTATCAGTTGATCCTTTTATAAAACCTTGCTGATGGAGGTACTTATCCAACTGATAATACCAAGCTCTTGGAGCCTGTTTAAGGCCATAGAGAGCCTTTTTGAGTCTGCATACAAGTTTTGGATCATTTCCAAGAATAAACCCATCTGGTTGTTCAATATATACTTCTTCATCCAAGTCCCCATTCAAGAAGGCAGACTTCACGTCCATTTGAAATGCTTTGAACTTCTGAAAGCTAGAAAGAGCAAGGAACATTCTTATGGCCTCAAGTCTAGAAACTGGTGCAAAAGTTTCTTCAAAGTCTATCCCTTCTTGTTGAGCATACCCTTTGCAAACAAGTCTGGCCTTGTTTCTAATCACATCTCCATTTTCATTTAGCTTATTTTTGAATATCCATTTTGTTCCTATGACATTCTTATCTTTTGGTCTAGGGACCAACTCCCGAGTGTTATTCTTTTCAATCTGCTCAAGTTCTTCCTCCATGGCCTTGAGCCAGCATTCATCTTTGCATGCCTCTCTTACATTTTGTGGTTCAGTGGAGGAGAGCAATGCTAGATAGCTTGAAGCTTCTGAAATGGTTCTTCTTGTCTGTACACCTGCCTCTTTCTGCCCCAAAATTTTGAGATTTTGGATGATTCTTTTGAACGTACCTGGATGGAGTCTTTTCTTCTATCCTTATCTGTTCTTCTAGTGCCTCATGGGTTTCTTCATCATTATGAATCTGATTTGATGTTGATGGATAGTCCTCATCATCTTCGAAATCTTCAGATTTTACTTGCCTAGGATTGTTTCCTTCTTCATCAATCACTACATCAATAATTTCAACAATTTTTCCAAGTATTTTATTGTAACACTTATATGCTTTGCTGTGGGGAGAGTAACCAAGAGAATGCCTTCATCTGCTCTAGGTTCAAACTTGCCAAGGTTTTCATCAGTCTTTTTAATGTAGCATTTGCTCCCAAAAATTTTGAAGTATTTTACCATGGGAGTCTTACCATACCACAGTTCGTGAGGAGTCTGAGTGTTGTTTACCCAGACGTTTGTGTTGTTGAGAATAGTAACTGCAGCAAATGCGGCTTCACCCCAGAATGTTGCGGGAGTTCCAGATTCATCAAGCATAACACGAGCCATTTGTTGAACCGTTATGTTCATCCTTTCCACTACTCCATTTTGCTGAGGAGTATTTGCAGTAGAGAATTCCCTTCTTATTCCATGTTCTTCACAAAAATTGAAAAACTCATTTGAGGTAAATTCCCCTCCTCGATCAGACCTGAGGCATTTGATTCTGTGATCTGATTCATTTTCCACCAAGGATTTGAACTTTTCTAAAGCTTCATCTTTATGCTTCACAAGTCCTATCCAACACATCCTGGAAAAGTCGTCAATGAACAATATAAAGTATTCTTCTCCTCGAGGTGACCTTTTCCTAGATGGACCACATACATCAGTATGGAAAAGTTCAAGTGGCCTGCTAGCTGATCCTTCCTTCTCAGGGAAATTGGTTCTGGTTTTCTTACCAAATTGACATGATTTGCATATCGTATTATCTAGAATTCTGATGTCAGGTAGATCACGAACCGCCTGATATTTGCATGCTTTCCTTATCTGTGAGAAGCTTAGATGCCCCAATCTTCTGTGCCATAACCAGTGTTCATCATTCTTGCTTAGATAGCATTATTGTTTTCCTCCCTTGAGTATATATAAATTATTTGGAGTTCTTATGCCTTTGATCACTGTTTCTCCTGTATCAAGCTCACGAACAATGCATCCATTTGATCGAAATATTACTTCATTTCCTTGATCACACATTTGATTGACACTTAATAAATTATGCTTTAAGCCATCAACATACATAACATTTCCAGCCTTGACCTTTTATTTTAAAAGAACAGAACCTTTACCTTTTATGAGTGCAGGGGTGTCATTTCCAAATGAGACCTTCTTTTCCTTTTCTAGGGCACTATATGAATGAAGTTTATCTTTATCACCTGTCATATGTTTTGAGCATCCACTGTCAATGAACCACTGATTTTCCTATCCTTCTGCATATAAGGCTATCCCACATATTTCTGGTAGCGATTCTTTCTTTCTCCATATTTTGGGACTTAATGAAGCTTGCTCCTTCTGAGTTGTTTGTCGAAACCTACTTCTGCATTCAGAATCTTCATGACCGAAGTTGTTACAAATAGAACATTCTATTTCATTTTCAAGAGCAGAAAAGTTATTGTAGGTCCTTTTCATGATCCCAGTCATACTCCTTTGTTTTTGAGCTTCTCTAGTCATGATTGTCTTATAGGCAACACATTGAGCTGCTTTGTGACCAAAGTTATGACAAGAGAAACATTGGCCATTGAAGAAACTCCTGCGATTATCAAATATACTAACCAAATGATTGTAGTTTCTATTGACATCCATTCTTGAGGCAAGTTGAGAATGATTTACCTGTGGTTGATTGTAGCTTCTGTTCATCCTTAAATTAGATTGCCCCCGATTTACCTGGTAGTCTTTGTTCATTCCTGAGGTAAATTGTCCCTGATTTCCCTGGTGATCTCCATTGGGCCTTTGCTGCTCACTTTTCTTTGCAGCTTCAAGATAGCTTTTGGAGGTAGATGGCTTCTGTGCTTGAGATGTTTCTTTGGTATACCCAAGACCTGTCTTGATTAGAGGAGAACACTGCACTTTGATAATCTCATCTAAAGTTTCAGATCCTTTAGCAAATCTAAGATTAAGAGCTTTCATTTTCTCAATGTCCTTTCTAAGTCCCACAATTTCACATTCTAACTTTTCATTGTGTTTCTCTATTTCAGCAAGTTGGGATGTCAGAGTATCTATAATCATATTTTTCTCTTCTAAGAAAATTTTGAGTTTAGAAATTTCTTCATAAAGACTTTCTTCATCTATAGCATCCAAGAAATCATCATCTTCAAAAGCCATCAAAAGTCTATAATCATTACCTTGTTCATCTTCATCGCTATTTGAAAGTCCATCACTGTATTCATGCATGTAATAGCTCTTCTTACTTACATTCTGTTTTCCGTTCCATCTAACTGGTTCCTTACCTTTGTCAAGCTTATCTTTATGAGGACACTTGGTAGCATAGTGACCGACTCTTCCACAAGAAAAACATTTGAAAGGGAGCTTGCCTTTGAATCTTCCGGAACCCTGTTGAAGATTCTTGACAAAATTTGATTCTTCTTCTTCTTCTTCCGACATATGTCCCGAGTCATTGTAATCTCCTTTTCCTGAGGCTTTGAATGCAACTTCTCTCCTATCTGATGGTCCACCTTTTCTCATTTCGTAAGCAGTTAGGATTCCGTGCAGCTGTGACATGGTAAGGCTCTGTAGATTCTGCTTCTCTTCTATGGCAGAAACTTTTGAATCAAACTTAGGAGATAAAGATCTTAGAACTTTTTCAACCAAAACAACTTGTTTTATTTCTTCACCCAAGTTTTTCATACAATTAAAAATCTCATCTATACGAAGGAAATAGTTAGCCACGCTTTCATCATTGTAAATTCTGAGATTTTCATACTGAATTCTGAGAGTTTGAAGTTTTGCTCATTTTACCTAATCATCTCCTTCATAGCTCAGAACGATCTTGTCCCATATTTCTTTTGCAGTTTTGAGCTGCATAACCTTAATGAATTCTGATTGAGATAGACTCCCTAATAGGGTATTAACAGCCTTTGCATTTGTTTCATATTGCTTTTTACCAGCCATATCTGTAGGAGTTGCTAAAGGAAATGTGTATCCTGTTTCCACAATATCCCACACTTCTGTACCAAGAGATTGAAGATAGGCAATGATTCTTACCTTCCAATAGACGAAGTTGCTCCCATAAAAAATTGGTGGCTTGATTGATGCTTCCTTTTCGTAGTTGCTCATGATGAAAGATCTTCCTTCAAGCGATCAAGCTCCTTCTGAAGGACCTACTCTGATACTAATTTTTGAAAATAATACTGAGAGGGGGGGGGGTGAATCAATATTATTAAGTCAAATCATTTTTAATTTATACAAAAATGTGTATACGCTACTTCAGTTGATGGAAACAACGTGTATACGCAACTCTGACTAATGAAACTCGCGTATAACTTCCAGAATTATAATTTAATTTATTCTTCAGATGTTGATCATCAATGTGTGTGTCAGAACCATATAACAGAAAGAAAGAACAGAAAAGTAGAGCAGACAGTCACACAAAAGAACACAAGATATAAGGTGGAAACCCAATGTGGGTGAAAACCACCTGCCGCAATATGTCTCTATCTTCTTTCAATTAGAAACTTCTTTTTACAATGATTTTGTATTGGTGCAGTCTTATAATAGTATGCAGGCTTCAACCTGCAGAAGGCTACAACCTTCTCTCGTTCTCCAACTCCTCCTGGAAGGAAGCTACAACCCCCTTAGCTCTTGTACTAGCTGAGGTACTAGTACGTAGGTGCTGACCTACAGAAGGCTACAACCTTCTCTTTTCTTCCAGGGACCTCGTTTCATAAATTTTTAGATTGGATCCATGAATATCAATCAAACATCAAGTAGATCTGCAACAACCAATCTCCTTTGTACAAATACTGAATCAACCAATAACTTCTCAGAATGATGTAACTAGAAAAATAGTACCAGTGACCAGACACCAATTCTGAACCCAGAACACTGCAGCAATAAACAGAAGCAGCTAGAACAGATTTCAAGAGACGTACGCTACTTCACCAAGCGAAACCTGCGTAAGTACGTAGATATGCTAAAACCAACCAGCATATATGCAGTCTCCACTTGCTTAACCTGCGTGTATATGCGCCTTTGCTGCGTCAAACCTGTGTACATATCTATAAAATATAATTTATCCTTTTACTTAATCAGACATCAGTTATACCCAAATTATTAGATTTATAGATCTAATCATGCGCCAAATATAATAGATCAAAATCACACAATGATACTACTATTCAAGCCTTGAGATCTTGACCCATCAATAGATCTTAACCATCGTGTAATGTTCAAGTTCCTCCTTGATTCAGATCCAGCTGCAACTCATCAACCAATCACCAGTATTCTAGATCTTGCTCCTCTCAAGATATTCAACACATAAGTCAATGCCCTTGCCAAATGATCTCCTTCCCTTTTTATAGTTTGAGGCTTACTCAAACCATAGTCCAAAACCATTGAGAACTAATACTAGGGACCCAAAACTTGGGTTCAACACTTTAAATGCAATACCAAGGACCAAAACCATAGGTTCAAATATGTCAGACTCAATACCATGGACCAATCATAATTTTTCCCACATGTACGTGCTTTCCTTGCATGAAAGTGCGTGCATACGTATACGCGCCTTCTGATTGGTACATCCGCGTGTATACACAACTTTAATAAGATGAACTTGTGTATACCTCATTTTCTTTCATTCTGAGAGCCTGAACTGTGATTTTCCCTTTGAGTGAGTTGCCATCAAGGACAACACCTGTGCCATAGTGCCAAACCTATGTCATAATGCCAACAAAACTAAAACTACTTTGCTTTTGTGTTACATTATTTCCCTAATCATTCCCTTTCACTAAAATCAAGTAAGGAAAAAATTAAAAGAGAAGTTGCATTATATCCCAACCATTCTCTTTTATTTGCATCGAGTCTCTTTCTATACAATTTTTTACTTTAAATTTAAAATCAAAATTAAAATTAATTATATATAAAAGAGATGGGAGGCAAATAAAAGGAAATGGTTGGGAAATAATGTAGCTTATCTTTCAATTTTTTCCTTACATGATTTTAATGAAAGGGAATGATTAGGGAAATAATGTAACACAAAAGAAAAGTAGTTTTATTTTATTTTTTTAATTTTTTGTTAGTGTGAAATATTTAATATATGTTGTTTAACACTAAAATTTAAAATATATGATATGCAGGGTTTTGATAGAATCACCGTACCTTTAAAATTATGATCTTTCTATTGTTCCAAAATATTTTGTTGCTCCACAGTGCCCCATGTATGTCTCTCTCGAAAATGATCTCTCTTTTAATTCAACCCTAACAGAAATTGTAAATTTTTTTATTAGTAAAATCAACAATAAATTTTTAAATTTTTACTATGTAGGGTTTTGAGTGGATCACCATACCTTTCAACTTCTGATCTTCTGAATTTTTCTATTGCTCCAAAGTACTATGCTACTACAAAGTGATCCTGGTATGTCTCATTTGCAAATCACTTCCTTGAAAATTTGGGAAAAATAATGAAATAGTGAAAAAAAAATTATTATTTAAAAAACTTTATGAAATTAGATTTCGAAAAATCAATTGTCATTCATTTTTCAATTTAAAAAAAGAAAGAAAACAAACTCGTTTTTTTCCACTTAATCCAAACATTGGTGTGTTCGATACTAAAGAGAACATGTGCGTTGTTAAGTAAAGCACACCGAAATCATCGTGGCGCTAAATTTTTTCAATGCACCGACATGATAGAATTTTTTTATTTTTATTTTTCGAAATCCCAAAACAGTGCGATTAATGTTTTAACGCAACAGTGTGGCTTGTATTTAAATGCATCGGTGCTATAATTTTTATAAGAGCATCGATATTATATAATTCGTTTTTATTTTCAAAATCCCAGAAATAGGTGCATATTGGTTGTAGTTTGGGTTTGCTTCATTAACTGTGCCATTCAAAACAAAGTATAGTTGGCCAACTTGGATTAGATTATAAAGAGATTCGAGCAATTCAACAAATGCAGAAAGGTGGATCTCCTCTTTATCATGATCAATAAGGTCAAATCCAAAAACTTTTTCTGAGCCGCGCGCATTATTGGAAGTCTTCAATGGTTTCTTTGCAGATGCTCTACCTTAGATTGACCAATAGTTTCGGTAGGGATTGAGCACCTTGAATGAAATTGTTGTAGTTGTCACCGTAATCAATGGAGTCACTATAGAGGGCAAGCTCTCTTGTGTTGATGAAAAGCTATAATGGGATGTGCTTGCCTTTGCATGTAGTAGTGTTGACGAGTCCTTGGTCAACGCTGCTTTACGCATCACAACTTCAAGCTCAACAACTCGAATGGACCTTATGTAAATGAATGAAAAATGAATTAATGTAGATTCCATTTTTTTTATATTTATTTTTGTAATGTAGGAAGAGTATAAAAGACAAAAACTAAAAGAGGGTAAATTCAAATGTTGGGCCTTACGAAGAGTTTTGAAGCACTGTGCAAGCTACTTTTTTAAGCAAAATGATTGAGCCAACTTGGATGTCTTCAGATGCAACTTGTGGGCTATATGCATATGGTAGCAGAGTCTTGTGTTGATGCGTTCCATCAGAGAGTAGTGGTTGAATCTCAGTGGAACCATTCAGCAACAAAAGAATGGTGTTCATAGTCAAGGCTGGCTCCATAATATTAACAGGGGACAATATTTTTTTTGTGATAGTAATAGTTGTAATTCATAAAATTCACCAAGTTGGAAGCATAGTAATAGATCATCAAATTTTATTTTTCAACGTAACTTTGACATAAATTATTGTTCATTAAACTAATCACCATTTAAAAAGTAGCTATATAATAATGTGACCATATATATTATATAAATAAAATATATAATTGTTTTCCTAGATCAATAATCATAAATTATAATCAAAATCAAAATTATGATTATTGATTCAGGAGGATGGTTAGATCTTTCGAATCTATATGCATTTTACTACTATTCCAGGGAAATTTAAGTTCTCAAAAAATACTAACAAAGTCAAGCATGTGTTTTCAGATAAACACAAAAGGAACTGAACGGTAAAGCTCATCCTATCTACCAACAATCACCATTAAGTTTACATCCTGCACTCTTCATTGAGTGAATGGAGTTAATTGAAATGACCTACTTTGCAATGTAAGTTACAACAGAAAATTATTATCTATAATATCAAGTTGATAATAAAATGCATATAGAACCTGAAGACCTAAATCTATAATCATAAATTCATGCCATTAGAATTACTCCTCACACAGTTGAATTAAACAAATTACATATTCATAATTGACCTATTTCCATTCTAGTAACAAAAGACCTCATCAATGCTAAATATACAATCATCAATTCATTCCATTAGAATTACTCCTCACACTGTTGAATTAAACAAATTACAAATTCAGAATTGAACTACTTCCCTCCAACACAAAATTCTAGTAAAGAAAGATGTCAAGGTTGAGCTTAACTATGTTTCACTAAAAATTATAGTTTTGTGCAATATCTGAAAAGTGCCATTTGAGGATCTCAAAGAAATACTATCAATCTTTGGAATATCAAATCCAGGATTGATATTCTTCCCTTCGATACAAAATTCTTATAAAATAAACAATTATTTTAAAGAAAGTTGTCAAGTTTGAGCTTCTAACTATGCTTCACTCAAAATTACCATTTTGAAATATCTCTTAAATGTGTGTTTTAAGAATCTTGAAGGAATATTATCAGTCTTTAAAATACTAAATTTAGGATTGACCCACTTTATTTTCATAAATGCTACTTAAGGGAAAATTTTAAGAACTCCTTAAGAATTCCACCCAATATTTGAGCAATGCTTCCTAAGGGAACTTCTAAGAACTTAGTAGAAAAATCCCACCCAATGTTTGAGCAATGCTTCCTAAAATTCTGATTAAAGGGCTAAAAATGAATCCAATCAAGACGGAAATTTCACAGGCATAGTCTTTCTAAAATGCAGATTACTCTGTTCAATTTATAACATACATGACCATGTTAGTGCAGCTCTTGCTATGTTCCTAGACCTTTGCAAAATTGCGGCCTAAAACAAAATATTCTAATGATTGCAAGATAGGGGGATCGATTTAAGTTAATCATTGACTGCCTCTGAAACTCTAATACGTGCAACAAAACAGGGCATTCTTCTGACCTTTTTCCAAAATATTTTAGAAAATTGAATAATATCAAGTTGATAATAAAATGCATATAGAACTTGAAGACCTAAATCTATAATCATAAATTCATGCCATTAGAATTACTCCTCACATAGTTGAATTAAACAAATTACAAATTCATAATTGACCTATTTCCATTCGAGTAAAGAAAGACCTCATCGGTCCTAAATCTACAATCATAAATTTATTCCAATAGAATTACTCCTCACACAGATGAAATAAACAAATTACAAATTCATAATTGACCTATTTCCCTCCAGCACAAAATTCTAGTAAAGAAAGATGTCAAGGTTGAGCTTAACTATGTTTCATTGAAAATTAGAGTTTTGGGCAATCTCTGAAAAGTGCCAATTGAGGATCTTGAAGGAATAATATCAATCTTTGGAATATCAAATCCAAGATTGATCTACTTCCCTCTGACACAAAATTCTTCTAAAATACACAATTATTTTAAAGAAAGTTGTCAAGTTTGAGCTTCTAACTATGCTTCACTGAAGATTACCATTTTGAACAATCTCTTAAAAGTGCGTTTGAAGAATCTTGAAGGAATAGTATCGGTCTTTGAAATACCAAATTTAGGATCCATCCATTTTATTTTCAAAAATGCTACTTAAGGGAAAATTTTAAGAACTCCTTAAAAATTCCACCTAATATTTGAGCAATGCTTCCTAAGGGAACTTTTAAGAACTCAGTAAAAATCCCATCTAATGTTTGAGCAATGCTTTCTAAAATTCTGATTAAAGGGCTAAAAATGAATCCCATCACAATAAAAATTTCATGGGCAAAGCATTTCTAAAATGCATATTACTCTATTCAATTTATAACATACATGACAATGTTAATGCAACCCTTGCTATGTTCCTAGACCTTGCAAAACTACAACCTAAAACAAAAGATTCTAATGATCACAAGATAGGGGGATCGATTTAAGTTAATCATTGAATTCCTTTGAAACTCTAATATGTGCAACAAAATAGGGCATTCTTTTGATCTTTTACCAAAAACTGAAAACTATAGATTAAATATGTGTCTCCAAAAATCTACATCAGAAAATTTTGATGAGTTCATATCAAAATATTTCATATAATTATCAAGGTTTGTCATACAACTTCAAATACCCAGGTTGTGGGTTGTGAAGTTTGGAAAAGTCATTCATGATAAATAAACTCTCCTCGTTGAAGGATTATATAGAGCATCGTGGATATATCCAAAATTCAAAGACATATTTCAAAAACAAGTATAATATTCAGGATGGGCTAAATTTTTTATTAAAGGGATAAAAATGAATCCCATCCGGATAGAAATTTCACGAGCATAGTCTTTATAAAATGCAGATTACTCTGTTCAATTTATAACATACATGACCATGTTAATGCAACTCTTATTACTTTCCTAGACCTTGCAAAACAGTGACATAATCAAAAGATTCTAATGATAACAATATAGGGGGATCAATTTAAGTTAATCATTGATTGTCTCTTAAACTCTAATATGTACAAAAAAACAGGGCATTCTTCTGACCTTTTTCCAAAAATTGAAACATGTAGATTAAATATATGTCTTCAGAAATCTACATCAAAAAATTTTGATGAGTTCATATCAAAATATTTCATAATTTTATGAAGATTTGTCTTACAACTTCAACTTACCCAAGTTTTGAGTTGTGAACTTTGGAAAAGCAATTCATGATAAACAAACTCTCCTCCTTGAAGGACTATAAAGAGCATCGCAGATATATCTAAAATGCAAAGAGAGATTCCAAAAACAGATATAATATTCAACCACTTTATTTTTTGAGGGTGTTTAAACCTCTCTTGAATTTTAGTGAAGGTTGTTGCTCGCTCCCTTCGGTAGTAGTTTCTCGTCACATTATGACATACGTCATATGAATGTTGGCTGTTATCTGTAAGAAACTCGACCGAGAAGGGGAATTTCTTATAGATAACAAGAGAGAGTCACCTGACCTTATCAATATTTTAGGGAGAGCGCGGGATTGGATGAGGTCATTTATGATACAATTTTGAAAATTGGACAGGCACTGAGACCTTAGACCTGCCGACATTCAAAAAGGGGCAAAACTTACCAACAACATTGTAAACAAACAAATGAAATGCATGGTTTAAGAGAACAAACCTACCATAAATATTGGGGAATTAAGTGTACAATACCCTAATTCTAATGATATTTGCATCAATGAAAAGATAGACTGTAACAGCCACACACTGCAAAGACATACCTCAAAAGATATTTCATAAGATTTAGAATTGGGAAACTTGCTAACAGAAATTGTTGCTCGACATTGATGACAAAACCGTAAAGCTCGATGGTCCAGCAAGGTCTGAACTGAAGATATTTAAGGGGAAAAGATAATATTAATTCATCTCATTTCCAGTATTAATAGAAGAAAATCGATTTGGACATCATAACGCCCAGTTCTTAAGTATATTAAAGGTTATACAACAAACTAAGGGAGAGAATCTGGGAATAAACAATTAAGCTCATTTCAAAGATTGACAGAAGCAAATCGGGTTGGACATCATAATGCCCAGTACTTAAGTAAATTACAGGTTATATTGCAAACTAAGGGAGAGAATTTGGGAATAAATAATTAAGCTCATTTCAAGGATTGGCAGAAGAAAATCGAGTTGAACATCATAATGCCCAGTTCTTAAGTAAATTACAGGTTTACATCGAGGGCAATTCACTGGATTCTTCAAAGATGTTAAATATACATTGTGGAAGTCTTTTTCTAAGATATTTTGATACCTATTTACATTTTTGCAAGAAATTCTCCTATAACTACGAAAGAAGAAAAAAAGAACATATGAAAATATTACAAACATAAAATTAAGTTAAAGCTTATCAATACATTTCATTTAAATGTTTATATCAAAGAAACAGTCAGATTACACAGTTTGAAGCAAAAGATTAAGCGCAATTTTTGAATCAAACTGACCTGGAATTCGAAATTCAAGCTGATTTTCTTAGTTTGAAGGGTCACTGGTAGTACAAGTCTAATAGAGAGGAAAAAACAGGAACCTAGGGATAATACACAACACACATAAATAGCATCATGGAACAAAGATTTGTTGGTCGTGAAACAAATATAATTACTCCTCACACAGTTGAATTAAACAAATTACAAATTCATAATTGACCTATTTCCCTCCAGCACAAAATTCTAGTAAAGAAAGTTCTCAATGTTGAGCTTAACTATGTTTCACTGGAAATTACAGTTTTGGGAAATCTCTGAAAATTGCCATTTGAGGATCTCGAAGGAATAATATCAATCTTTGGAATATCAAATCCAAGATTGATCTACTTCCCTTCGACACAAAATTATTCTAAAATACACAATTCTTTTAAATAAAGTTGTCAAGTTTGAGCTTCCAACTATGATTCACTGAAGATTACCGTTTTGGACAATCTATTAAAAGTGTGTTTGAAGAATCTTGAAGGAATAGTATCAATATTTGAAATACCAAACTTAGGATCCATCCACTTTATTTTCAGAAATGCTACTTAAGGGAAAATATTAAGAACTCCTTAAAAATTCCACCTAATATTTGAGCAATGCTTCCTAAGGGAACTTTTAAGAACTCAGTAGAAATCCCATCCAATGTTTGAGCAATTCTTTCTAAAATTCTGATTAAAGGGCTAAAAATGAATCCCATCACGATGGAAATTTCATGGGCAAAGTATTTCTAAAATGCATATTACTCTGTTCAATTTATAACATACATGACCATGTTAATGCAGCCCTTGCTATGTTCCCAAACCTTGCAAAACTGCAACCTAAAACAAAAGATTCTAATGATCACAAGCTAGGGGGATCGATTTAAGTAATCATTGACTTCCTCTGAAACTCTAATATGTGCAACAAAATAGGGAATTCTTCTGATATTTTTCCAAAAACTGAAAACTATAGATTAAATATATGTCTTTAGAAATCTACAACAGAAAATTTTGATGAGTTCATATCAAAATATTTCATATAATTATCAAGGTTTGTCATGCAACTTCAAATACCCAAGTTGCGAGTTGTGAAGTTTGGAAAATCCATTCATGATAAATAATGTCTCCATGTTGAAGGATTATGCAGAGCATCGTGGATATATCCAAAATGCAAAGACATATTCCAAAAACAGGTATAATATTCAGGATGGGCTAAAATTCTGATTAAAGGAATAAAAATGAATCCCATCAGGATAGGAATTTCACAGGCATAGTCTTTCTAAAATGTAGATTAATTTGTTCAATTTATAACATACATGACCATGTTAATGCAGCTCTTGTTGCATTCCTAGACGTTGCAAAACTGTGACCTAAATCAAAAGATTCTAATGATAGCAATATAGGGGGATCGATTTAAGTTAATTGTTGGTTGTCTCTGAAACTCTAATATGTGCAACATAACAGGGCATTCTTCTGACCTCTTTCCAAAAATTGAAAAATGTAGATTAAATATATGTCTTCAGAAATCTACATCAGAAAATTTTGATGAGTTCATATCAAAATATTTCATATAATTATCAAGATTTGTCTTACAACTTCAACTTACCCAAGTTGCGAGTTGTGAACTTTGGAAAAGCCATTCATGATAAACAAACTCTCCTCCTTGAAGTACTATAAAGAGCATCGCGAATATATCTAAAATGCAAAGACAGATTCCAACAATAGCTATAATATTCAACCACTTTATTTTTTGAGGGTGTTTTAACCTCTCTTGAATTTTAGTGAAGGTTGTTGCTCGCTCCCTCCGGCGGTAGTTGCTCGTCATGTTATTACATACGTCATATGAATGTTGGTTGTTATCTATAAGAAACTCGACCGAGAAGGGGAATTTCTTATAGATAACAAGAGAGAGTCACCTGACCTTATCTATATTGTAGGGAGAGCACATGATTGGATGAGGTCATTTATGATACAATTTTGAAATTGGATAGGCACTAAGACCTTAGACTTGCCGACATTCAAAAAGGGGCAAAAATTACCAACAACATTATAAACAAACAAATTAAATGCATGGTTTAAGAGAACAAACCTACCATCAATATTGGGGAATTAAGTGTACAATACCCTAATTCTAATGGTATTTGCATCAATGACAAGATAGACTATAACTACCACACACTGTAGAGATATATCGCAAAAGATATTTCATAAGATTTAGAATTGGGAAACTTGCTAACATAAATCCTTGCTCGACATCGATGAAAAAACTGTAAAGCTCGATGGTCCAGCAAGGTCTAAACCGAAGATATTTAAGGGGAAAAGATAAAATTAATTCATCTCATTTCAAGGATTAATAGAAGAAAATAGTTGTGGACATCATAACGCCCAGTTGTTAAGTAAATTAAAGGTTATACTGCAAACGAAGGGAGAGAATCTGGGAATAAATAATTAAGCTCATTTCAAAGATTGACAGAAGCAAATCGGGTTGGACATCATAACACCCAGTACTTAAGTAAATTACAGGTTATACTGCAAACTAAGGGAGAGAATTTGGGAATAAATCATTAAACTCATTTCAAGGATTGGCAGAAGAAAACCGGGTTGGACATCATAACACCTAGTTTTTAAGTAAATTACAGGTTTACATTGGGGGCAATTCGTTGGATTCTTCAAAGATGTTAAATATACTTTGTGGAATTCTTTTACTAAGATATTTTGATACCCATTTACATTTTTGCAATAAATTCTCTTATAACTACGAAAGAAGAAAAAAATTAACATACGAAAATATTACACACATAAAATTAAGTGAAAGCTTAGCAATACATTTCATTAAATGTTTGTATCAAAGAAACAGTCAGATTACACAGTTTGAAGCAAAATATTAGGAGCAGATTTTGAATCAAACTGAACTGTAATTTGAAATTCAAGCCGATTTTCTTAGTTTGAAGGGTCGCTTGCAATACAGGTCTAACAAAGAGGAAAAAATAGGAACCTAGGGATAATACACAACACATATAAATAGCATCATGGAACGAAAAAGTGAGTATTATGTCTCGAACTTAGCCAAACGATATTCTCCTACGGAACAATGGCGGCATCGTTTGTTAATGGTCAGGACTGCAAGGGAACCAAGGTCTGTGTGACGGGTGCGTCTGGTTTCGAGGCCTCCTGGCTCGTAAGGCTGTCTGACGACAAGGGCAAAACTGTACACGCTTCTGAGCGCGATCCATGGGGGATTCAACATGCTTCCTCCCTGCCCGCCGATACTTTTGACTTGCAGGCACACGCCGGTTCGAAGGGACTTCAGGAGAAAGCCATTGCGGATCATTGCGGAAACCATGTGAGAGACTATGCCTCGAGGGGTTTGAAGGAAAAAGCGGCAGGCGATTCCATGGGAAGAGCCATCCAGGGCATAAGGGCAGACTTTTTCTTTCGATTCTGTCCAGATTCGACGATTGCAGTCCCTGTGTTTGTTGTTATTGCGACCATCAGGGTCCATAGAGAAAGGAGATGGAGAGCGGGTGTGCTTAGGAGCTTGGATTTCCATTACCAGCTTCGAAAACCACTTCAGTCAGGAACCTCTAAGGTTACGGGGCAAGTGTTTGACAAAATGCCCAACCCAGATTTTTCTATAAACAGGGGCCTTTTCTTCAGTAAAAATGGAGCTTTCAGGCTGGAAAAACGCAGCTTATATTTAAGGTATGATGGAAAAACCCTTTTTATAGAATATCAGAATGCTGTTCTATCAATATATGAAGTAGATCTGACCACCTACATACCATGGGGCTCTGCCTGGGAGCCATTACCAAGGGACAGCCAGATCTGGAAACCCCATGGGATGGAAAAAATTAAAAAAACAGGGGAATGCCAGGGTAAAGATTGGATCCAGATCTTCATCAAACAAACAGGGGGCAGCCACTGCTGCATGCGACTCAGCAAAAATTCAAACATACAAGAGCTAAAAAACAAAATACAAATACAACTGGGAATTCCCATAAGACTCCAGAACCTGATATGTGCAGGGCGTAGCTTACAGGACCATCTTACTCTACAGGAATATGGGATCTGTCAGGATACAACCATATACCTTAATCTAAGACTGCGTGGAGGCTGCAATGGTTCTGGCTCAAAAACCTCAGGCTCCTTTCGTGATGCAGTAAAGGGGAAGGGAAAGATGCAGGACAAACCAATGTTACCACCAGAACAACCTGGGCCACATATAGTAGAACAAAAACTGGAACATGCAATGCTCCAAGTTACTATACCGGAGGTAACTGAAATACACTCTGACTTCACAAAACATGCTGTAATATGTAGATTCAATGGTTTCTGGCCAAAATCAGACGCTTTACATCAATGGATACATTCCCGCTGGACTCCAGAATGTAATATATACCTATGTTCAAAAGGTTTTTTTATTGTTCAATTCCACACAGAGGAAGAAAGGGATAGCATCATCAATGAGGGGCCTTGGTTTTGGGGTAGTGCAGGTCTCTTTATTACCCCTTGGTTTGCTGATTTTGATCCAAATACTATGAAAATCACAACAACACCTGTTTGGGTGAGGCTTCACAACCTCCCATTACATCTCTGGCACCCCACAGTATTATATGCCATTGGGAATTCCTTGGGGAAACTCCTAAAAGTTGATGAAGACAGAAATAGCAGAGGGATATACACTTTTGCCAGAATTTGCGTTGAAGTGGACTTGAGTCAGGGGCTGCCTGATAAAATATCATTAATCTATAATAACACTGAGAGGATACAGCCCCTAGACTATGAAAACACAGCATTCAGATGCCGTAGCTGCCGGCAAACAGGGCACCTTCAAAATTCTTGCCCACTGACCAGAAAGAATACAAAAGGAAACAAAAAACAGCAAAGAAAACCAAATGGGTGGCAGAATACAGAACCGCTGGAAGAAGAGGACAATCAGCCAGAGCATAATGTGAATCAAGAGGAACCGGATATAAATATGGAACAGAATGGTACACATGAAGAAAAAGCCCCAGACCCACAAATGGAGGACCATGTTCGGCAGCAGGAAACGCCACGGCCGGATGCTAGTGGCAACAAAAGAACCCATGGATCAGAAGGATCAGAATCCGACAAAGAACCACCAGCGAACACGCAGGAATACTCACAGGCCATCATTGTTCCCCCTACTGACTCACAGGGTTGGCGTAGGGTGGAGAAGAAGAAAGGCAGAAAAGTATAGGCTTTGATGTTAACTGTAATTTTTTTATTCTTTTTTCGTGTATACTTGTCCAATTCATGGACAACTATCTGCATATGCTCTAAGCATCTACAAAATGTAATTTATTTCAATATGAATATAAATTACGACTTTTTTCCACGTGAAAAAAAAAGCATCATGGAACAAAGATTTGTTGGTTGTGAACCAAATAAATCTGGAGATGTACGATGTTTAGCAAAGGAATTCAACCAATGCACAGAAGATGTTTCCTGATGCATTATAGCCATTAAAATGCACGATAAGGAATCAAGTATAGTGCATGTACAACGCCTTATTTTTAGGCCAAGGAATTAGTTACAATAATACTTTGCCATTTCACGACTAGGAAAGCTAGAGATGTTGCCCGAAAAACTAGAGATAGGGTAAGAAGTGAGATGGCGTGTTTCAAGCGCGTGATCATAGTGGTCCTCTGCAATATAGATACTATAGCCAGATGTCAAACAAAAGATACCATAGCCAGATGTCAAACAGAAAATCGTATGCCAGATGTTAATGAGAAAATGAAAGTGTATACGGCTAACTGATTCAAAAGAAGGCCTATCAGCCTAATTATTAAATCAATTTTAAACCTTAGTAAATGTTAATTATCATCAACATCAGTAATATATGTAGATTGATACAATTCTAATTCTAATTTAAACAAATAAAAAACATATATTAAATATTTCACACTAACAAAAAAATTAAAACTGCTTTGTTTTTGTGTTACATTATTTCCCTAATCATTCCCTTTCACTAAAATCAAGGAAAAAATTAAAAGAGTAGTTGCATTATTTCCTAACCATTCTCTTTTATTTGCATCCAGTCTCTTTCTTTCTATACAATTTTTTACTTTAAATTTAAAATCAAAATTAAAATTAATTATATATAAAAGAGATGGGAAGCAAATAAAAGGAAATGGTTGGGAAATAATGTAGCTTACCTTTTAATTTACATGATTTTAATGAAAGGGAATGATTAGGGATATAATGTAACACAAAAACAAAGTAGTTTTATTTTATTTTTTTAATTTTTAGTTAGTGTGAAATAGTTAATATATGTTTTTTAACAGTGAAATCAACAGTAAAATTTAAAATATTTGCTATGCAGGGTTTTGAGTGAATCACTGTACCTTTAAAATTCTGATATTTCTATTGTTACAAAATATTTCGTTGCTCCACAGTGCTCCATGTATGTCTCTCGAGAAAATGATCTCTCTTTTAATTAAACCCTAACAAAAATTGTAAAAAAAATTATTAGTAAAATCAACAATAAATTTTAAAAATTTTCCTATGTAGGGTTTTGAGTGAATCACCATATCTTTCAACTTCTGATCTTCTCAATAGTTCTGTTGCTCCAAAGTATTATGCTACCACACAATGATCCTGGTATGTCTCTCTTGCAAATCACTCCCTTGAAAAATTGGGAAAAAGAATGAAATAGTGGAAAACAAATTATTATTTAAAAAGCTTTATGAAATTAGATTTCGAAAAATCAATTGCCATTCATTTTTCAATTAAAAAAAAAAAAGGAAAAAAAACTCGTTTTTTTCCACTTAATTTGAACATTGGTGTTTTCAATAATAAAGAGAACATGTGCGTTGATAACTGAAGCACACAGAAATCGTCGGGCGCTAAATTTTTTCAATGCACCACATGATAGATTTTTTTATTTTTATTTTTTGAATTCCTGAAATGGTGTGAATAATGTTTTAATGCAATAGTGCTACTTGTATTTAAATGCATCACTGCTATAATTGTTATAAGAGCACCGATATGATATAATTCATTTTTATTTTCAATATCCTGGAAACAAGTTCATACCGTTATAGTTTGGGTTTTCTTCTTTAACCGTGCCATTCAAAACAATGTATAGTTTGCCAACTTGGATTAGATTATAAAGAGATTTGACCAATTTAGTAAATGCGGAAAGGTGGATCTCCTCTTTATCACAATCAATAAGGTCAAATCCAAAAACTTATCCTAAGTCGCGCGCATTGTTCTAAGTCTTCAGTGGTTTCTTTGCAGATGCTCTACCTTGGATTGACCAATACTTTCGTTAGGGATTGAGTGCCTTGAATGAAATAGTTGTAGTTGTCGCCATAATCAATGGTGTAACTGAAGAGGGCAAGCTCTTTTGTGTCGATGAAGAGCTATAATGGGATGTGATTGCCTTTGCGTGTAGTAGTGTTGACGATTCCTTGGTCAACGCTGCTTTACGCATCACAACTTTAAGCTCAACAACTCAGATGGACCTTATGTAAACGAATGAAAAATGAATTAATGTAGATTCCATATTTTTTTTGTAATGCGGGAAGAGTATAAAAGAAAAAAGCTAAAAGAGGGTAAATTCAAATTTTGGGCCTTACGAAGAGTTTTGAAGCACCATGCAAGCTACTTTTTTAAGCATAATGATTGAGCCAACTTGAATGTCTTCAGATGCAACTTGTGGGCTATATGCAGATGGTAGAAGAGTCTTGTGTCGATGTGTTCCATCAGAGAGAGTAACGTGGAAGTGTAAGAATGTAGTTTTTGATGAGGTAACAGAACCAATATCGATTATCTGGAGTAGTAGTTGAATCTCAGTGGAACCATTCAGCAACAAAGGAATGGTGCTTGTAGTCAAGGCTGGCTCCATAATATTAACAGGGGACAATCTTTTTTCATGATAGTAATACCTATAATTCATCAAATTCACCAAGTTGGAAGGATAGTAATAGATCATCAAATTCTATTTTTCAATGTAATTTTGATATAAATTATTGTTCATTAAAATAATCACCATTTAAAAAGTAACTATATAATAATGTGACCATATATGTTTTTCCAAAGAGAAAAATCGTAATCTTTCATCATATGAGAAAAATTACATGTAGTAGATGCCTGTGGGCATATGCGTTATCTGAATGATCAGCGAAAGCTATATACATATTTTTCGTTCGCAAAAACTTGACGTTGCCGGCCATTTTCAAAAATACTATCTGTGATGTGATAGCAAAAAAATAAATATACAGGTTCAGGTTCTATATATAAGCTTTAAATAAAAGAAAAACATCGGTCGGATCTCTAATTGTCTATGGCCGATCCACCCTGTGATATTCCTGATCTATGTACAGTCTATGGTGGTATTGATAGACTTATGTATCCACCTTCTCACTGATTATCCACAAGCCCCTAGGAAGTAACGAGCCCTCCTTGGATAGCCTGTCAGCATCCTCATTGTATTCCCTGTGTATGTGTTGACAAGAGATCAAATTAAAACTTGTTTTGAGATTAAGCATGTCAAATAGAATATTTTGTAGTGTAATGGCATGACATTGATTAATAGAATTGAACCAGTTTATGATGATTTGTGAGTCTCCATAGATCTGGACAATTATGTAATTATGTGCGAGGGAGAAATGCAGCATATGTCTAAGTGTAAGGAGCTCAACATAATTGTTAGTTCTGTCTCCCAGACCAAGTTTGACTTTGTAGAAATGTTGTTCAGAGATATATAGGCAACCCCCCCCCCCCCCCCCCCCACACATCCATGAGGCTGTGTTGCCCCATCAAAGAAGGTCCATGGCTGAGCTTTATCAATGTTCCCGGGGCATGATACAAAGTGGGTGCATGGAGGCAAGTCCTCAAGGACATCATGGAAGGCGGACAAGGCTGTACAGAGAGCAGTTGCCAATTTACAGGTTGGTTTTTGAATATGAATTGGTTTCGCCCAAGCCAAATAGTCCAACAGAGTATAAGAGGGAGGCATTGTTCTTTATGCTTATGATGGGAAGATGTCCAGCTATTCCAGGCATGTATAAGAGAAGGTCCCTGCCAAGTGTTCCTGATAGCGAGCTGCTGGGTGATGGCTTGCCAGAAGTGAGAGACTTGTGTACAGTGCAGAAATAAATGCTCATTAGTCTCGGATGCCTGTTTACAGAGGACACATCTGCTTGGCCCATATACAGATCTATGCATGAGTGCCTCTCCTGTGGGGGTCTTGTTATTCAGAATGGACCACATGAATATCCGGGTTTGAGGGGGTTCTTTTAGCCTCCATAATTGTTGCCACCAGCTCTAAGGGTGAATGGGTTTTCGGGCTTGTATAAGATGAAGGTATCCAAGCTTAGGGCTGTATATCCTACGCTCAACAGGAGTCCAAATGAGAGCATCAGGCTCTCGATTGAGAATGATATGAGCCTCCTGAAGAGCCCTTAAGAATATATCCCATGATTGTTGCCACTATTCAGGGATATCCAGATCATGAGCTGATCTCCATTGCTGTCTGAGATAGGTTCGGGGATCTTGTTCTGCAATGTGGGCTATTGTCTTCACCTCTCTGCGGTTTAGGAAATGGATGAGCTCCAGAGGAAGAATATACTGATTGTCAGCCCCTATCCACAGATCTATGCCAATTCTTACCGAATGACCATTGTTAATGCGCCATGCCAGATCAACTCTGATGAAAGGCATTGTTTGTAAGATGGATTTCCAAACAATGGAGATGCCTCCTCTATGCCAAGTTTGTTGTCGCACCTAGTCCAATATCTGTAGCGGCCAAATGTACTTGTGAAATGATACTATTGTGCAGAGATTGCTAGCAGTGAGGAGAGTCCAGCTCATCTTTGCTACTAGTGCTTTTGCAAAGGTAGGCAACTCTTTTATTCCCTAGCCCCCCCATTTCTTAGGTAGGGCAATGGTTTTCCAAGACACCCAAGCAAATATTTTACCTTCCTTGTGCCCCTTCCAAAGGTATCGACTGCAGAGTTGTTGTAGTCAGCTGAGTATTCCCCGAGGGATCCATGCAAGAGACATCCAGTAAACTAGGGTGGCTTCCAGAACTGATTTGATTAGGACTAGTCGCCCTGCTCTGGAGAGTAGCCTGTGATTCCAGCTTTTTAACCTTTTTTCCAACTTAACTACTAACCAGATCCAGTCAGCGATCCTATAGCTGTTTGGTTTGATCTGGAAACCCAGATATTTGAGTCCCTCTGAGAGATTGTGGGGAGTATATTGAAAATGAAGGTTGGCAGATCTAGCTTCAAGTGGAGTAATGCATGACAGAGTGATAGTAGACTTGGAATGGTTTACTGACATGCCAGTAGCTAATTCAAAGAGGCTGAGGATCTCTTGGAAAGTGATCGAGTCCCTGATACTGCCATTTAAGAAAATCAGAACATCATCAACAAAAAGAAGGTGGGTGAGGTATAAGAGATCAGTCATTTTAAGGCCTTGCAATCTACCCGCCCTCTTTGCAGAGGCGATGAGTCTACTGATTCCCTCCATCACCAAGAGGAATAACAGTGGGGACAGGGGACAGCCTTGCCTCAATCCTTGCTCAACATGAAAGAAGGGTGTTGTTGATCCATTGATAAGGATGTTATAGGTGACTGAGTTGATACAACAAATGATCCAGTTAATGAATTCTATAGGAAAGCCTAAATGAATGAGAATCATCTTTATGTAGAGCCATGATACATGATAAAAATATTTTGCAAGATCTATCTTGAGGATGATGCACTTCAGGGCTTTTGAATTGATGGAGTGGATGGCTTCCTGAGTTGTTCCAATGGCTTCATGAATCTGCCTTATATGGAGAAATGCAAATTGTTCAGGGAGATTTGATGGGATAGGATGGGGTGAATTCAGTTGGCTATGATTTTGTATAGTGTATTGCAGAGGGATATAGGCCGAAAATAGTTGAAAGTACGCAGGGAGTCTGATTTTGGGATGAGTGCTATGAAAGTGGTGTTAATGGCCTCATACATTCTTCCTGTCAGTCTGCACTATTCTACAACACTGAGGAGGTCATTTCCAATGATGTCAAAGAAGGCAAGATAAAATTCAATAGGCCATCCATCTGGCCCAGGGCTCTTGTCCTTTTGGAACCACTTGAGAGTTTTCTCCAGTTCTTCAAAAGAGACTGGGGCAATGAACTCGTCTGCAGAATCTTGGTCTACAAACCAAGGAAAATGCCTTGCAACACGAATGATCTCTGCCAAATTACATCCGGGAGGTTCTTTTAAAAGGCGTTGAAAATGTGTTGTGCCCAACTGTGAGAGCTGGTGGAAAGTATGAGCAGTGCCTCCTTCCGGGGTGGGCAATCGCTAGATAGTGTTGGCAGCTTTCCTTCCTTTGGCGAAATTTTGAAAATACTTAAAGTTGTCATCTCCTGACTTGAGCCAAATGGCCCAACTCTTTAGCCTCCATGTTTCCTCTCATTCCTTTAAGATTTTTGCTCGATTGTTCTCCAGATCAATCAAGTGGACTTTGTCCTCGGGATTGATATAACCCCTATTATTGTCATCATTGAGGCCAGCAAGGTTAGCTTCCAAAAAAGTGAGGATTTGGTTATCCTTTTTGGCAGAACACTGCCACCTTGGAGTGTTGCTAAGGGGGTGGGTTATGTGCCCAGTGAGTCTTTACCATCTCAATAAAACTTGGGTCTTGTAACTATACAGAATTGAACTTGAAGGGTGCCTGAGGTTCGATGGGAGGTTCGGTGATTTCCAAATAGATGGGGGAGTGGTCAGATATGCCACCAGATCCAACCCATTGCCTGTAATGAGATGGGGGCTGGAGTAGATGGGTCTTTATGACGAACCTGTCAAGTCTCCTAGCTAGAGTTGCGTCCCCAATTCTTCTATTCCTCCAAGTAGGCAGGCGCTTTATCATAGGCACATTAATAAGTTGTGCCTGGTTAAGGAGGGTTTCCATGACTTCTTAGAGAGGATTTACCTGAGCAGCAGAGCCCCACAACTCACTATATCCAATGGAGAAATTTAGATCCCCTCCTAAAATGAAATTGTCGACCGAGGTAAGAGATAGTTTAGAGAAGTGTTGCCAGAAGGCCTCTCTTCCATGGCAAGGCCCGTAGACATTCAAGACCTTAAGCTCCATGTCCAATTTAGCAGAGTAGATATCCATTCCCAAAAAACCACTTCCTCCCCAAGTTTCTAGGGATTTGATAGAGTGGGGGTTATACCCTATAGCCAGACCCCCTGATCGTCCTATGGCATCAAGAGCAGTGAAAATATGGCCAAGGAAAATGGACTATAGTGTATTAGTGACAAGCAGGGCTTCCCCTAGGGTTTCTTGTAGTAGAATAATGTCAACTGGATCCACAGGAAAAAGTCTGCGAAGGGCTAGCTTTTTGGGGGAGCTAGCCATTCCCATACAATTGAGAGAGGGGCATTTCATGGGAGAAACAATGCAGGGGTTTTCTTTGCTCTAAGAACCCAATTGATAGATGATTGTCTACTCGATAGGACCTCAGCCCCAGCACATAGGATAGCATGGGAGAGGTATGATTTGCGGCCTCGAGATGGCCTAGTCAAGGAATTAGAGGGAGTGAGTCCCAGGCCCGCCGGGGGGGAAGGAGGGAGACCCTAGATGGAGTTCTCGATATGAGATTATAGGGGAATGGGGGACCCAAAGGATATGAGGAGGGCGAAGGGTGAATCACAGGGTGGATGGTGAGGGGGTGGTGGAATCAACCAGATGATGGGGGGGAGAGTTGCAAATAATAGGTGACGAGTTGGAAATATTATGAGAATGAAATGCAGATTAATGCAGAGTAGTAGATATAGTAGCATTAGGAAGAGATGGAGATGAGGGAAGAGGAGTACTCGCTGATCGAGCCGCTACCACCGCTGCTCGTGCACAAGTTAGTGGTGGGGATGGGGGGCCAGAGGATGTACTCACTACATGGTTCATAGGCTTGGACGGAGTCGCCTTGCGTGGGGGATCTGGACCTGGTTCTGTGTTCTTCCTGTGGTGCACCTGGGTTCCTTGTTCTTTTGCCATACCATGCACTGTTGTTGTCTCCTGTGTTTTATTTACCAGAGTGCATTCTTTGAAGATATTCCTGACCTTGTGGCATCTGTGACATCGAAATGGCACTCCTTCATAATCCAGGATCTGAACCCAGGTAAAATTCCTCCATTGTAGCGTGATCCTTTCCTCCAATCCCTCCCTAGTGTCTAGATGTACCAATATGCGAGCTAATGAGCGATTTTTGGATTGCACAATGGTTTTTTCGTAGTCCATATATGTGCCTAGGGTGTTACCAATTTTTATGAAGACCTCTTCTGACTAGTACTGCAAGGGTAGCCCTGATAACCTCACCCAAATCAGCCCTGCTCCAATCTGCTCTCTCTCAGGGTCAAAGAGAGGACTCCAATGCTTGAATAACAACGGTGCCATTTCTATATGCCAGAAACGAGCCAGGGCTAATTTTGTGTATTCTTCATTTTCAAAACGGAGAACGAACCAGCCTTGAGCTAGAGTTTGTATCTCTGGCAGTTGTTGAAATGTCTGCCCCCAAATCTCCTTTACCCAGAGCCCTAATCGCTCCGCTGTGTAGGTCCAACCGCGAACCCTACCCACCAAAACCTTGCTGGCATTGTCTGCTATATCCCCCATGGCGAGGCCTTCACCGAACTTGATGGTGTAGTCTTTTCTGGAGGCTCTGATACACTTCGATTTCTTCTTCCCTGTGTGCGGTGCAGTAGGATGCAATTGTAGATGATCGACTGGGGTGTTTGTCGTTGCAGATGTGTCCTCTGTTTGAACCCTAACCACTCGAGTGACAAAGCATCCTGAGGTTTTCTCGAATTCCAGAGGTGCGATACCAGCTCCTGTAGTATTCGTTGCTTGCTGTGAGGGTATGTCTGCAATCGGCCCTTGATGAGGGTTAGGGTTAGGGTTTTGCTAATAAAAAAGGTCAATGGGAGGGGTGGGATTGAAAAGCAGGGATGAGCAGGAGATGAGTAGATTGAGGATAGTGGGAGACAAGGGTGGGCAATCCAGACCAGGTGAGTCTATGGAGAGGGATCCGAGACGAGGGGAGCTGTTGAAAGACCCTGGCAAGGTGACAAATTGAACCGTATGCGAACAGGATGGGGCAGATGTAGCGACAACCGATTTCTAAACAGGGTTGTGGAATATGACTTGGTCACATAACAGATCCGACGAATAATCAATAGTATCAAGGTCCATTCCATCCATGGTTAACCACAGAAAATGACAGGTGCAAGCAGAGACCGATGTTGTGAGTTGTCGGGTTGACTGCTACGGTTGTGAGCTCAGGGTTAACCAGGATTTTCAATGAATGCAGGGCTCTCATGGTAATGTGACCATATACATTATATAAATAATATATATATAATTGTTTTCCTAGATCAATAATCATAAATTATAATCAAAATCAAATTTATGATTATCGATTCAGGATAATGGTTAGATCTTTCGAATCTATATGAATCTTACTACTATTCGAGGGAAATTTAAGCTCTTGAAAAATACTAACAAATTCAAGCATGTGTTTTCAGATAAACACAAAAGGAACTGAACGGTAAAGCTCATCCTATCTATCGATAATCAACATTAATTTTACATCTTGCACTCTTCATTGAGTGCATGGAGTTAACTGAAATGACCTACTTTGCAATGTTAGTTATAGCAGAGAATTATTATCTATAATATCAAGTTGATAATAAAATGCATATAGAACCTGAAGACCTAAATCTATAATCATAAATTCATGCATTTAGAATTACTCCTCATGCAGTTGAATTAAACAAATTACAAATGTAGAATTAACCTATTTCCATTCTAGTGAAGAAAGACCTCATCAGTCCTAAATCTACAATCATAACTTCATTCCATTAGAATTACTCCTCACACAGTTGAATTAAACACATTACAAATTCAAAATTGACCTACTTCCCTCCAACACAAAATTCTAGTAAAGAAAGATGTCAAGTTTGAGCTTAACTATGTTTCACTGAAAACTATAGTTTTGGGCAATCTCTGAAAAGTACCATTTGAGGATCTCGAAGAAATACTTCTTTGGAATATCAAATCCAGGATTGATATTCTTCCCTTCCACACAAAATTCTTCCAAAATACACAATTATTTTAAATAAATTTGTCAAGTTTGAGCTTCTAACTATGCTTCACTAAAAATTACCATTTTGAACAATCTTCTAAAAGTGTGTTTTAAGAAACTTGAAGGAATATTATCGGTCTTTGAAATACAAAATTTAGGATTGACCCACTTTATTTTCATAAATTCTACTTAAGGGAAAATTTTAATAACTCCTTAAGCATTCCACCCAATATTTAAGAAATTCTCCTAAGGGAACTTTTAAGAACTCAGTAGAAAAATCCCACCCAATATCTGAGCAATGCTTCCTAAAATTCTGATTAAAGGGATAAAAATGAATCCCATCAAGATGGAAATTTCACGGGCATAGTCTTTCCAAAATGTATATTAATATGTTCAATTTATAACATACATTACCATGTTAGTGTAGCTCTTTCTATGTTCCAAGACCTTGTAAAACTACGGCCTAAAACAAAATATTCTAAAGATCGCAAGATAGCGGGATTGATTTAAGTTAATCATTGACTGCCTCTGAAACTCTAATATGTGCAACAAAACAGGGTATTCTTCTGACCTTTTTCCAAAATATTTTAGAAAATTGAATAATATCAAGTTGATAATAAAATGCAGATAGAACTTGAAGACCTAAATCTATAATCATAAATTCATGCCATTAGAATTACTCCTCACATAGTTGAATTAAACAATTTAAAAATTCATAATTGACTTATTTCCATTCTAGTAAAGAAAGACCTCACCAGTCCTAAATCTGCAATCATAAATTCGTTCCATTAGAATTACTCCTCACACAGTTTAATAAAACAAATTACAAATTCATAATTGACCTATTTCCCTCCAGCACAAAATTCTAGTAATGAAAGATTTCAAGGTTGAGCTTAACTATGTTTCACTGATAATTTAGTTTTGGGCAATCTTTGAAAAGTGTCATTTGAGGATATTGAAGGAATACTATCAATCTTTGGAATATCAAATCCAGGTTTGATCTGCTTCCCTTAGACACAAAATTCTTCTAAAATACACAATTCTTTTAAAGAAAGTTGTCAAGTTTGAGCTTCTAACTATGCTAAACTGAAAATTACCATTTCGAACAATCTCTTAAAAGTGTGTTTGAAGAATCTTGAAGGAATATTATATGTCTTTGAAATACCAAATTTATGATTCATCCACTTTATTTTCGGAAATGCTACTTAAGGGAAAATTTTAAGAACTCCTTAAAAATTCCACTCAATATTTGAGCAATGCTTCCTAAGGGAACTTTTAAGAACTCAATAGAAATCCCGCCCAATGTTTGGGCAATGCTTCCTAAATTTCTAATTAAAGGGCTAAAAATGAATCCCATCAGGATGGAAATATAATGGGCAAAGTATTTCTAAAATCCATATTACTCTGTTCAATTTATAACATACATGAATATGTTAATGCAGCTCGTGCTATGTTCCTAGACCTTGCAAAACTGCAACCTAAAACAAAAGATTCTAATGATCACAAGGTAAGGAGATTGATTTAAGTTAATCATTAACCACCTCTAAAACTCTAATAAATGCAACAAAACAGGGCATTCTTCTGATTTTTTTGCAAAAACTAAAAACTGTAGATTAAATATATGTCTTCAGAAATATACATCAGAAAATTTCGATGAGTTCATATCAAAATATTTCATATAATTATCAATGTTTGTCATACAACTTCAACTTACCCAAGTTGCGAGTTGTGAACTTTGGAAAAGCCATTGATGATAAACAAACTCTCCTCCTTGAAAGACTATACACAGCATTGTGGATATATCCAAAATGCAAAGACAAATTCCAAAAGAAGGTATAATATTCAGGATGAGCTAAAATTCTATTTGAAGGGATAAAAATGAATCCCATTAGGATAGAAATTTCACGGGCATAGTCTTTCTAAAATATAGATTACTCTATTCAATTTATAACATATATGACCATGTTAGTGCAGCTCTTGCTATGTTCTTAGACCTTGCAAAAATGTGACCTAAATAAAAAGATTATAATGACCACAAGATAGGGGGATCGATTTAAGAAAATCATTGACTTTCTCTTAAACTCTAGTATGTGCAAAAAAGTAAGGCATTCTTCTGACCTTTTTCCAAAAACTTAAGACTGTAGATTAAATATATGTCTTCATATCAAAACATTTCATATAATTATCAAGGTTTGTCTTACAACTTCAACTTACCCAAGTTGCAAGTAGTGAACTTTGGAAAATCCATTCATGATAAACAAACTCTCCTCCTTGTAGAACTATAAAGAGCATCGCGGATATATCCAAAATGCAAAGACAGATTCCAAAAACAGGTATAATATTCAACCACTTTATTTTTTTAGGGTGCTTTGACCTCCCTTGAATTTTAGTGTAGGTTTTTGCTCGCTCCCTCTGGCAGTAATTGCATGTCACGTTATTACATACATCATATGAATGTTGACTGTTATCTATAATAAAATCAACTGAGAAGGGGAATTTCTTATAGATAACAAGAGAGAGTCACTCGCCCTTATCTATATTGTAGGGAGAGCACGGGATTGGATGAGGTCATTTATGATACAATTTTTTAAATTGGACAGGCACTGAGACCTTAGACCTGCCAACATTCAAAAATGGGAAAAACATACCAACAACATTGTAAGAAAATGAATGAAATGCATGGTCGAAGAGAAAAAACCTACCATCAATATTGGGGAATGAAGTGTACAATACCCTAATTCTAATGATATTTGCATCAATGACAAGATAGACTATAACAACCACACACTGTAGAGACATACTGCAAAAGGTATTTCATAAGATTTATAATTGGGAAACTTACTAACATAAATACTTCCTCGATATCGATGACAAAACCATAAAGCTCGATAGTCCAGCATGGTCTGAACCAAAGATATTTAAGGGGAAAAGATAATGTTAATTCATCTCATTTTAAGGATTGATAGAAGAAAATCGGGTTGGACATCATAACGCCCAGTTCTTAAGTAAATTACAGGTTATACTGCAAACTAAGGGAGAGACTCTAGGAATAAATAATTAAGCTCATTTCAAGGATTGACAGAAGAAAACTGGGTTGGATATCATAACACCCAGTACTTAAGTAAATTAAAGGTCATATTGAAAACTAAGGGAGAGAATTTGGGAATAAGTAATTAAGCTCATTTCAAGGATTGACAGAATAAAATTGGGTTGGATATCATAATGCCCAGTTCTTAAGTAAATTACAAGTTTACATCGGGGGAAATTCATCGGATTCTTCAGAGATGTTAAATTATACATTATGGCATTCTTTTTCTAAGAGATTTTGATACCTATTTACATTTTTGCAAGAAATTCTCCTGTAACTACGAAGGAAGAAAAAAAGAATGTACAAAAATATTACAAACATAAAATTCAGTTAAAGCTTAGCAATACATTTCATTTAAATGTTTATATCAAAGAAACAGTCAGATTACATAGTTTGAATCAAAAGATTAGGAGTTGGTTTTGAATTAGACTGACCTGGAATTCGAAATTCAAGCCGACTTTCTCAATGAGAAGGGTCGTTGGTAGTACAAGTTTAACAAAGAGGCAAAACAGGAACCCAGGGATAATGCAAAACACACATAAATAGCATCATGGAACAAAGTTTTGTTGGTCGTGAACCAAATAAATATGGAGATGTATGACGTTTTGCAAAGGCATTCAGCCAACGCACAAAAGATGTTTCCTAATGCATTATAGCCATTAAAATGCACGATAAGGAATCAGGTACAATGCATGGACAACACCTTATTTTTAGGCCAAGGAATTAGTTATAGTAATACTCTGCCATTTCGCAACTAGGAAAACTCGAGATGTTGCCCGAAAAACTAGAGATAGGGTAACAAGGGAGATGGTGTTTTTCAAGCGCGTGCTCGCAGTGGTCCTCTGCAACATAGGTACTATAGCCAAATGTCAAACAGAAGATACCATAGCCAGATGTCAAACAGAAGATACCATAGCTAGATGTCAAACAAAAAATCATATGCCAGATGTCGATGAGAAAATGAAAGTGTAGCTGGCTAACTGATTCAAAATAAGGCCTATTGGCCTAATTATTAAATCAATTTTAAACCTTAGTAAATGTTAATTATCATCAACATCAGTAATATATGTAGATTGATACAATTCTAATTCTAATTTAAACAAATAAAAAACATATATTAAATAGTTCACACTAACAAAAAAATAAAAAATAAAACTAAAACTACTTTGCTTTTGTGTTACATTATTTCCCTAATCATTCCCTTTCACTAAAATCGAGTAAGGAAAAAATTAAAAGAGAAGTTGCATTATTTCCCAACCATTCTCTTTTATTTGCATCCAGTCTCTTTCTATACAATTTTCTTACTTTAAATTTAAAATTAATTATATATAAAAGAGATGGGAGGCAAATAAAAGGAAATGGTTGGGAAATAATGTAGCTTATCTTTTAATTTTTTTCCTTACATGATTTTAATGAAATGGAATGATTAGGGAAATAATGTAACACAAAAGCAAAGTAGTTTAATTTTTCTATTTTTATTTTTAGTTATGTTAATATTTAATATATGTTTTTTAACTGTAAAATTTAAAATATTTGCTATGCAGGGTTTTGAGTAAATCATTGTACCTTTAAAATTATGATCTTTCTATTGTTCCAAAATATTTTGTTGCTCCACAGTGCTCCATGTATGTCTCTTGAGAAAATGATCTCTCTTTTATTTAAACCCTAATAGAAATTGTAAAAAAAATTATTAGTAAAATCAACAATAACTTTTAAAATTTTTACTATGTAGGGTTTTGAGTGAATCACCATACTTTTCAACTTCTGATCTTCTGAATAGTTAAGTTTCTTGAAAGTATTATGCTACTACATAGTGATCCTGGTATGTCTCTCTTGCAAATCACTCGCCTGAAAATTTGGGAAAAATAATGAAATAGTGAAAAACTTTTTATTATTTAAAAAACTTTATGAAATTAGATTTCAAAAAATCAATTGTTGTTCATATTTCAATTTTAAAAAAAGAAAACAAACTCGCTTTTTTCCACTTAATCCAAACATTGGTGTGTTCGATAATAAATAGAACATGTGCGTTGATAAGTAAAGCACACTGAAATTTCCAAGGCGCTAAATTTTTTCAATGTACCGACATGATAGAATTTTTTTTTTTTTGAAAATCCTGAAATGGTGCGATTAATGTTATAACACAACAATGCAGCTTTTATTTAAATGCATCGGTGTTATAATTGTTATAAGAGCACTGATATGATATAATTCATTTTTATTTTCAAAATCCTAGAAACAGGGGTGTACCTGTGTTGTTTTTATTTAAACGCATCGTTGCGATTTTGTACAACAACATCGATATGATAACATATTTTATATTTTCGGAATGCTAGAAAATGGTGTGGGTATTATTTGAACGCCTTGGTTTTATTATGATTTAAACACGTCGGCTCGCTTCATCCTGGTAAGTGCGCCGATAGGGTTTAAAATATATATGGAATTTTATTTTCACATAAAATGACATATTCATCTCAAATTATCCTTTAGGATGCATCCACATGAATTACAATAGTTCATAGTATACATTTTCTGCTTAAAGTTTCCTTATCCTTGAAAACCATATTGAAATTCATATTGTGGTTATATGGTTCTTGAAATTAATTTTAGATATATACACAAAATTTTATTCTGATTTTTCTCAAATGTAGAGAGAAAATCTCAATAATATCAAATGGCCAATTCTTCAAATTCTAGCTCGTTCCATATTGTTGATCAAAGTCCTTCACAGAGTTTTCCCTTTCCATCTCTAGTAACTTCATATTTTATTTATATTTCAATTATCTAATTGTTTTTTTTAATCCATGTCAATTTGAATAAAAATGTAACCAAATTTACAGGATCCTGATTCAAAATGGAGTTCAAATGCAAAAAATATTCCTCCATTTCAAAAACGTCGGAAGCTCTTATTAGGAGCATCATATCGTAAGAAACTGGTAGATGAAAATGAACAACCTCTTCACCCTACCAATTGGAACATGGCATCTTCTAGCAGCAATCCTAGATAAAAAATGGTAATAATTGTTTGGTATAATGTAATTTCAACAAACCAATTTCATTGACGTACTTACTAATATCATTGATATTGTACTAATGACGTACAATATTTTTTGAAAGGATTTAGTGATGATGAGTGACCCACCTACCTTCTTCTAATGTACCCCACTGCAATGTCAAATCGAGAGAAGGTTGCATTAAGAGCAAGACTCAGAGAGTAAGCATATAAAAAATGGTTGAATCAACCACCTATTCAATTCCCACTACATCCAGATTCACCTATTAGGAATGACTAAAGTAATAGTAGTCCTTCATCACAAGTTGGCAATGGAGGCAATCAAATAGAGGTTAGTATAGATGATTACTTGTGGGATACGACTACCATGGTGGCAATGTTCTTAGATGCATTCCAAAACGATGAGCTAGGGGATGATGCTCATATCACTGATACCTTATTCGAAAGCCTGAAATATACTTCCACAAACCCTCTCTTTGGACCCGGTGGCAAGTCAAAGTCTACTCAGTTGGGGAAACTATGTTGTTGTATACCTTGAAAGAAAATTTTTGCATGTCGAATGCATGGCTCTCGACAATATTGAGGTAATTCACCTGCATGATCGATCAAGTCCCTTATATTTTGAAAAATCTTGTCACACTATCAACATTAAAAATTGTCGATTTTACGAATGTTAAATATTGACATTGAACAATTATATTCCCCACCAACTGCAAGTTAATCAAATATAAGTGTCTTTTGAGTGATAATGTTTTGTCGGGTAGTTACGAAGAGGCAAAGCAGTTGTTGAAAATGTTGGGTGTTGAGTACATATCATTCATGCACGTCTGAATGATTTTATTCTATATATAGGAGAATATCTAGACAAAGATATATGTCTGAAATGTGGACATGATAGGTATCATAAATAAAAATAAAAAACAGGTAAATCAGAGGGTCCTCCGCATAAGATATTGAGGCACATGCCTATAATCCCAAGGATTCAAAGGATATTTCTTTGCAAATAATTAGCTATGTTGCAGGGATGAAATGCCTCAGACAAAAGTGAGTCAGGAGTTATGTGAATCCCAATAGATTCAATAGCCATGAAGCATATAGAGGATACAAGGCTTGAAAAATTCAAGGATGAAGTACGAATTTTGTGACTCAGCATAGCCATGGATGGTGTCAACCCATATTCCCTCCAAAACACTAATTATTCTATTTTGCCTATAGTAGTGATTAATAAGAATATCCCCCCATGGTTGTCCATGAATAATGAACATCCTTTGTTGGTTCTCATAGTCCTTGGTAGAAGACAAGTGAAGAATATGGATGTCTACTTATAACCATTGGCAGATGAATTGAAGGAATTATGGGAAGGGATACATGTGTATGATGTATCAATACCCATCACATCAAAGGGGAGTTTTACATTGTATGGAATATGTGCTTACACCATACATGATTATCCAGGATCAGGAGTTTGCTATGGTAAATTACATTTTTATTGTCTTGTTTATATACGTAATAATATTGTTTCTCATAATAATTTAATTCGTTGCAAGTGTTCTAATCTTCATGGTTACTAACGTGTTGACCTGTATACAATAATTTCGTAGGTATTGTAACAAAAGGGTATCACGAATGTAAATTTTGTGGACATTCTCTGAAAACTAGGTGGTCCGAACACCAACAAAATCTAGTGTATGACTACTCTAGAGTATTCCTAAGTGGATTATAGCATATGGGTGAGAGAAAGAGAAGGAGTTTGCAGAAATGTTCGATTCAAATGGGGAACCTATGTTCGATGATTCAGAATTCTTTGACACCTATGTTGAGAAATTTCCCATTAGGATAAAAAGGTAATCTGTCTTTTATGAGCTCCCATATTGGGAGCATCTTAAGATTTCTCACTTAATAGATCCCATGCATATCTTTAGAAAAAAAATCATCTTCTTTATGGAGGCACATATCATTGAAAGAAAATGACACATTGGTTGTTAGGAGAGATATTATTTCTTCAAAAACTAAAAATAAACAATGGCCAAGACAAGAAACTAGAGGAGAGGTTGGTTCCTCTTGGTCTTTCAAAGAAGGTGATGTCCCATGAATTTTAAAGAAATGTGATCTTTCTTTGACAAAGGAAGTTATAATGAGCATGAGGATGCCTTCTTTATATGGGTCTTCACTATTATGCTACTTCACTGTAGAAGACTATTTGTCGGAGTTGAAATCACATGACCATTTGAACCTTCTAAGAATACGTATGTCAAAAACATGATTTTATTATTATTATTTTATTTTTATGCATTGAGATATTTTATAATTGTTTTTTGTATAATGTATTATTTATTATGCAGTGTCATTATCCTTTGCTCATGTGTGAGTGTGTGAACCATGACTTCCCCCAACACCTACGACATGCAATATCTAAATTATTTGTATTTGTATGTTGGATCACATCAAAGTATATTCATATGGTTAGCATTTCATGGTGGCGACTAGAGATAGCTAATATTGTTTGTATGTTTGAGAAGGAACTGCCAACAAGTTTCATGGACTTGCAGTTTCATCCTCTAATTCACCTAGTAGATGAGGTCGAATTGCTTAGGGTGGTTGCTTATCGTTGGATGTTCTTCTTAGAGAGGTACATGAAGAAATTGAAATGTTTTGTTCAACAAAGGGAAAAACTTGAGGGATCTATGGCAGAAGGGTAAACATGAAACATCTTATCTTTGAGTTATAAAATAGTTAAATAACACCATTATAATGCTTTTACTGTGGGATTGGATCTGTCACTATCCATAGAATAATGAGGATGAAAGGGTACAGAAGAGTCTTAAATAGGGATCAAAATGTGGCAAAAAGATAGTAAAGGAGGTGAAATACAGAGACAAAAAGTGGGTCCAACATCTCCCCACACTTAAGTTGATGCATGCCCTCATGCATCCTAGTCAAAAAGAGATGGAACCAAAATCTTTCAAAGGCCAGCAGCCTTAATCAAAACTTCCAAATCTCCCTGTACTGGAATCAAACACCTTGAAAACTGTCCTGCCACCCTCTGTGCACTCACCCTCTTATGTCTTTCAGGTATGAGGCAAAAGACTAAATGCTCTTCATTATTTTTCCTTCCAAAAAGCATAGACATAAATAATAGGTTCGAACAAATCAATGGGTTATCCAAGACAGACAACTTTCAGTCATTCCAAATACCCGTTAAAGAACTCAGGACAGTCCTCCAACAACCTCCCATATTTAGCTATGACTCTATCTACCTCGTCTTATCTGCTATGTCTGCTATGTGGACCAGACAGGCTTTCAAATTACACCGTTTCCTTATTCAACTAAAGTTTTCACCTAAGAAACAACATTATACCTTGCAGTTGCAACTCATAGGGCAACTCATTGATTGTTGTGAAACCTCAAGCTCTTTCAAAATTCCTTACAAGTCAATAATTTCCAATTGATACCTGTAACAAAGTCTTTCAGCTTGTATTCTATATCTCCTCTGACAAGTGACAGACATCTCTGGTCAACAGGTCTCATTTACAATAAGAATAAATAGGAAAATTCCAGGCCTCCCTTTCTTATTTCTATTGTTAAGAGAAGACCTATGTATTCCATGCAGTATTCACCATCGACCCCTAGAGTCAGTAAGCAGAGTAACACATGGCCTAGAAAAAATATGATATTGTCAAAACAAATCTTGAAGGAAATTACTTTCCCTAGAAATCTACCATCTTTAGCTTTGTTGAAAGGATTATGTATATTTTATTATTCAGCTTTCAGTAATAGCATAACCTGTTCAGAAAGAGCAATCACTCCCTTGGCTAGCACTCATATTTGAATTATCTGGCTTGCTTGAAGACCCAACGGGACCTGGCAGAGAAGTGTATGAGGTTTGGAGAACTTTATTTCGATTAGTTTGCTTCCCTGGAGGTTGTTGACTGTATTGGGCTTGGTGTTGTTGCTGTTGTTGCTGCATTTGATAAAGAGGATGATGTGGTCCCTGCTGTTGAAGTTGAAATAATGGTGAATTCATGGACATTTGCCGAGCTAGACTGCCAGATTGACCATCCTAGTATTAATATCATACCATGGAACTCAAAAACACGTGAATGATGTCCAGCATGTCTTAATCGATGCCTTCATACAAAGAAAAAAGTTGCAAGCACAAAACAAATAGCAAGAAGGGAGATGAAAGCAATTTCCATTACTGACCATGTCGTGTTCTCATATGAAGGTACGAGCCAAAATTCCATATTTGAATCTCCAGCATGTTTCAAAAACATTTCTCCTGCTGCTTTAGAAACAAACATTGAATGAATTGTGACACCATATAAATTTCCAGCCATTGAAACTAAATTGATACTATCTTCGTTGTTGTAAATAATGGCTGCATTGAATTCTGCAGCTTGTGTATTTCTAACTTTCTTCTCAAAGGTGCATGTACCCCAGATTATTAGCGCAAATGAAGCATATACATCTTTATGTGTGAATGCTTTGTTAGTGAGTGGAGTATAGGCATCAATAGGTTCAACAAGTTGTAAAACACCACAAGCTCCTGGTCCTCTAATTGCTGGAGCAATTATCCAATCATCTCTGGCAGTGTCATAGTCCATATCACTTTGTACTGTTATATCATCTAATCCCTTTTTGTGTTCATCAACAAATGCCCCAAAGCCAGTGCCTTATTGGGAAAGTTCATCATATGTACCGAGCTCATAACCTGTCCTGCTCTCATAACAACTATCATATCTGCCTCACGCAAGAACTCCACTTGATGTGTCACTAGAACAACAATTTTATTCTTTAAAACACTTCTAATGCACTCCTTAAACAGATAACTTACTGTGTGGCATCTAAAACACTGAAAATATCATCAAGAAGGTATATATCTGAATGTTGATAATAAGCTCTAGCTAACTGGATAATGATGATGAGGGAGCCAGGGGTAAGATTTCGATCAAGGTTTTGGGATAGTTCAGTAACAATAGTGGTAAAGGAGGATATAGTTTAGAATTAGGAATTAGGAATTAGGATATAGTTCAGAATTAGGAAGGATGATGGTTACAAGGGAGGCATGGGTGGTTTTTGGTCAAGGATTTGGGGATAACAAGAGTAGTGACCAAGGATGTAAGGTAAACCTACAATTATAATTAGTAATTATCAACTATCTATAATCAAGCCAAATGAGTCAGGATGATACCTGGGTCACTTAAAATATTTTAAGCAAAGATAATGTGAATGCATAGAATTCAGGTCCATTGTTCAAGCATGATCTCCATAGAAGAAGGATGAGTTTGCAGCAGATTTGAATTGCACCCGGCTGATGACACTGTTCTCATGCTGCAAAACTGAGAAAATCTTTCTTGAAAGTTGAACTGAAGATGGTGCTGGATCTATTGAAGAACGTTGAACTAGAGATAGTAAAGGAGACTGGAAAATGAAAGTCCCCTTCTCCCCCACGCTTGAGGAGTTGTATGTCCCCAAACAAATAAGGAAGATGACTGCTGCAAATGATGATCAAGCTATTGCATGGCAACCTTTATTGAAACAAGATGACTGCTAAAAGAAAAGGAAATGCTGCTACAAATGTCCTCACTGCTGCAAATCTGTGCTGAGATCACAAAACCATATAGTCCTCAATTGCTACACATCCATGTGAAATCCTGCATATGTGAATAAATGGTGTCGATGTCGAACATAAGCAAGAATCATTGGATTACCGACCGTTGAGGAGATCGTTAACCAATGCGAAAGATCTCATCTTTGATGTCAATGGGAATCAAGGCACTAGGTACATTCTACTATCCATGAATGGATTTGTCGAAGTCGAATGGACTGCAGAATTCATCCACCAAGAAACATTGATTTATTTCCTTGGTAGATGACACGGATACCTGCCATTAAGGCATGCAGGCTCCTAGGTACCTTATCTAACCCTAACCTTGGTCCCAGATGATGTGCTGATGTCGATGGGACAAGGCTTGTTGGCAGGTGGGCCTTAAGGAATCCCACATCAACCAACTTGAGTAAAAACATAATGACATGAAAAATACATGATTTGAAGAACTCATACAAATTTACAAACTTTATTGGGAACCTTGCCCGCCAGTTACTTAGTTTTCAAGCAAAGTCCCTGTCCAGTTGTGCCAAACATGCTGGTTTTCACAAAAGGACTTATTTTTCTCTTTACTATTTCATTTATTTATTACAATACTAACTTTCCTACTATACTGAAGAGAAGACATCCTCCTTCAAGTGAAAGAGAACTTCCAATGAAGCCATGTGCGGATCAGGTACAAAGATATGATCATGCCCAGATTTAACATATAAACTTTAGATGGTACATGAGCATGAACAATCAACAGCTTTGAAAGAGATGATGTGAAGAGTATTTGAAGATGAGAGTGATACTTTGACTGAATTGTAACCTCGAACCAATGCTCGATGTAATCCTGGTGGTATTGGCTCGTTTCTTCATTTGGACCACTCTGAATGTCTTCCTCGGTCATGCCAGAAGAGCTTGGATAATCGGTCTCTGGAATGCACACAAAGCTTGTTGCTGGGCATGGTGAAATCTCTTCGATCTCAGGTTCAGCTGAATGCTCCCCATCAGATTTGGTGCATGGATCATCGATCTCCTTGGTAGATAGGCAAGAGGACTCGAGGGAGCTTTCCAAATCCTGTTCTGGGTGTGGAGAGGTAGATAATTTCCTGAATGCAGTCAGGATAAACTCTTCCTGAGAAGAAGATACCCCAGCTACTACTAGGATTTGAGAAAGTGCTTCGAGGGACATTCTTCAAGATCTCGGTCATTCTTGAATTTCTCCTGCTGGTTGATGATCCCTGTCTCGCAACATGGATTAGTACAAAAGAGAGGGGTTCTTACAGCACCCCAAAAATGTTTTGTCATTCAAATATTGAATTAAAAACTGCTAATTGCAAGAAAACTAACACTGGAAATGAATCTACCTTTACTATCCCTAGGTCTACCTTTACTTCTACGCATAAAATAAAAGGAAATAAAAACTCAAGAACAAGTAGTAATTGGTCAGACTTTGGAGCAACCCCACAAAAGTGGATGTGTGGCTCTTCACTCACATCTTACTGTACACTCTCCGCCCTCTGACAACCCTGCAAGATCCTGAAACTCTGATAATGGTTGCCTGAATAAAAAATTACAACTCCCCGGCAACAACGCCAAAATGTTGAGAGATTAAATTGTTGAATTAAACCTCTTAATATTTAATTGTCAATCTGGGCTCGTAAACATGAGTTGCACTACACTTCTTGATTCAGTTTATAGGTCAGAGCTTTAAGGTTTCCTTTATAATGATCGTATAAGGAATAAAACAAACAAATTCTTTCAAACTTAAAATAAATCAAACATCTAACTGTCATGAGCAAACCCAACAATCAAATTTAATCTAGAGATTCAAAACCTTCACAAATTCTAGCATTCAAATCTGTACTCAACAACTACTGAACTACGTATCTCTAGTGATGAAAACGGACTTCTATTCACACAAAAATTTACTCAATCAAATCTTCAAACGTTGGTACCAGACCTTCTATTTGCAAAAACCATTTAATCATTACTCAACAAGCATCCTATGATGATGGCAGTTCTTACTTGAAGCAATCAAACAACCTGTACTAATAACCATTCGACCATTAAACTATCGATACAAATAACAATTCATTCCTGAAGCAAATAAGCAATTTGTTTCAATGATAACTCAATCCTCAAGCAATCTATAACAATCCAAATCTAAGCAAATGAGTAATCTATCCTAATAGCAACTCAATCAAACAATTGTTCTATACCTACTGGTTTATTACCCTATCAAGACTCAGGAGTTAAACACTGATCTAGAGAAATTACTATGTTTTACCTAATCACTCACTTACTTGTTGTTCTATATTCAAATAAACCACTTATAGGGTTTCATTAATGAAAGAAACCCTAACGCTGGTCCTATTTAACACCCAGCTATGTAATCACACAAATTCTAAGGAACTGTACTTAAATCTTTCCTAGAATCACACCAATCCCTACTTGTGAATATTCTTACTCAAAACCAATATGTTGTTGTAAATCCATGCAATGATTTAACTACGAAGTGGATAATCGAAACCTATGAACCAAGAGAGAGATCAATCATTCAAATGAGACTAATTATTGCATAGAAACAAGGAAGAGTAATTGTTTCACTCAACTAATGAAATTGGTAATTGCATGAATAGGGGAGGCAAGTATGAGCTAAAGAATTGGTCCTCGACAACTAATTACACACAAAGGTTCCTGCAGTGTTCTATTACCAATCCACAATGCATTAATGTGATAGTCTGTTAAATGAAATGAAATGAAACAAAAACCAATCAATCATCTGTGCAAGTAATACATCTTCACGCTTTGGTCACCAATCCAATTCGTTTCAACCAAATCTGTTACAGTATTTGAACAGTCGATGCAACGTTTGCCTATATTCGTGTTGCCTATACAATGCTAACGGTTTAATCAAGGGATCGATTCAAGTCAATTCTCTCAGAGAAACAGAGGTCGATTTGGCAAATAGACCAAGCCTGTTCTAATCAATTAAGATCTTATTCATACATGATTGTTGAAGAGTTTAAGGACTATTTCGGCATTGACCATAGGTAGCGATTTCAATCAGCTTGTCAAACGACCATATGATGCGTTTAAGATGATGGTAAATCAGGGTAATGGCATAGCTCTGGTTTGGAAAGCACACAACGTTCACACCCGAATCTAATTGCAACTATGAAAATAACAAGAATTTCACAATCATTCAACGCACCTATGTGTACTAATCAATCAAACGAACAACTCAATTGAACTGACTTGCAATAGAAAAGGAAATTAACTGTAACTAGTTTCACAGTGACACTGTTGATGAAAATACAGAGCAAACCCAGATGGGTGGGCCCGGCCACACCTGGGGGCTAATAAACTTACAGTAATGAAATGATTTCGATCACAATTAAAACATGAGCATCAGCATCCCATCAACGCATTCAACTAGAATTCAGAGCAAGAGCATCATAACGATCTTCTATTGAAACTAAGTCACAATTATACAGTAAATACTTCAAAGGTTCAGCTTTCTCCCCTGTCAGAATCAAAAGGCAAACTTTATAATAGAGCCTAATACATAATTGGCAAGCATCAAATCTGTTACAGAGAAAGGCGTGGGAAAACCAATGATATGGAGATCCGTGAATTACTCTTATTTAGCACTAAAATTCCTCTAACTATTAACTATCCACTTCCTATCAAAATTGTATTCTGATATAAAAGTTTTCAACCAAAACCGTTCAGCAAAATCCGGACCTGAACTGATCCAATACGTTCATGTTCAGAAATGGTTTTCATTGGAATATTCCCCCGGCGATAACTCCTTCACAAAGACGAATTTTGGCAAACAATTTTTGGGTTATATGAAACATGGTGCTCTGAACAAAACTCGTGTCTCAGAATTTCCAAATTCTACCCCATTTGATCAGAAAATCCATTTTTTTTCACCTACAACAATTTCATACTCAACTACCCAGCAACTAGTTAAATTTGACTTGTGGAGACTTCTGGCAACCTGTAGCAATACATCACAACACTAAACCTGTAATGATTAGTTAACCTCAAGGATCTAAACATGAAACATCTGATCTTTGAGTTATAAAATAGTTAAATAACACCATTATAATGCTTTTACTGTGGGATTGGATCTATCACTATCCATAGAATAATGAGGATGAAAGGGTACATAAGAGTCTTAAATAGGGATCAAAATGTGGAAAAAAGATAGTAAAGGAGGTGAAATACAGAGACAAAAAGTGGGTCCAACAATTATGAGTTTGTTAAATATCTCAAAATTCTACAAATTGCAATCTCTTTGATGAGAGGAGGGATGATCAGAGATGTCAAAGATTATCACAGATATGTCAAGGATGATCTTAATTTGTAATTGTTGCTGCTTATTGAAAGAGAAGAACTCTATTTTTTCATTGAATGTAATTTTTTTAATATGGCGCAACTCTGAATGAAATTGATGATTTAAATCTCTTCTCTTGATCTAAGTTTTAAACACCTTGCAGTCCTCGGGAGGGCCCCATGGGGATCCATGAGAATAGTATAGATGCTTTCCATTTCTTTCATATTATCATGAATGGTTTTTTTTACATAGATTAATTGTTTATGCTTATTATAGATTAAAAACTCATGCTTTCCATAGATTAAATGTTTATGCTTTCTTAGATTAAAATTTTCATGATTCCATAGATTAAAGTTTGTAAGTTTTAGAACAAAATCTCCATGCTTTCATAGGGTAAAATCTCATGTTTTCTTAGATCAATAATCTTTATGGTTTTTTTTTCTAGTTTAACATTAATTTCCTTTCAAAAAACTTAGTACTTTCATAGTTTATATTAAAGAATCTATTTTTCTTTCGAATTTTCCAATTCATTTAAGTTATGCATAAATATTGAAAGCTAATCTCCTAGCACATATGGGTATTGTACTTCACAAGCTCATGTACTTGGATTGACATATAAATGCAAGTAATTTAACAATCAATTAAATTACCAAACATTTTGGCGTTGTTGCCGGGGAAGTATACATAGGTGTTAGCCTTCAATTGCATCTCATTCTTAGTTGCATTCATTTAGTTGCATACGACTAATTTCATTTTAGCACATCCTAGAAGTAGATTCATTAAAAAAAAAAACCAATCACCTATCACCCCTACTATATTACGTGGTGCAGTAAGAGCCACATCATCTTCCACATCATGAATTCTTATTTTTGCAGATAGAAGAAGAGGTGAAAAAAAAGAGGTATAAGAAATGGATGGAGATTATGACAATGAAGAAGATCCTTTTTGATTTCCCATTCAAGAAACTAATGTCAATGTTCATATGAAGAACATCCCTCCATCTGTACTTCCTAACTTCAAAGGTATGAGATCAAAAGACCCAGAAACATTTCTTTTTGAATTTGAAATAATTTGTAGATTTTATGGCTACTTATTACACATTCAAAAATTGAATTTGTTTCCGGAAACATTGAAGGATAGAGCTCTTAAATGGTTCATGACTTTAGGAACAAAGTCTATAAGGGCATGGGATGATATGAAAATAGTATTTTTGGAAAAATATAAAGATTATTGAATTGACCATGCCCTTAGAAATGAAGTCCTTAATATGAACCAAAAAGAGGATGAAAGCCTAGAATATTTAGTGGAGAGATTTACTTATGATATCAAAAGATCTAAATTGCATAATTTAGGATCAAACACATTAAAATCTCTCCTACTAAATGCTATAAGAGATGAATGGATTGGTCTTCTTAACCTAGTGGGAAAAGGAGATTCATTTCAAGAGATTTGTGAACTATGAAAGAACATATCAAGAGGAAAAGCAACGTATGTAAGATCCCCTCAAAGATCCATTTACGGAAAGAGTAAGTAAATCGACATCACGATCGGTAAGTCAAACTGAAGTTAACAATTTGCTAGACATTCTTGGTAATTTAAATGAACAAATTAATATGCTAAGAATGAAAAACAAGAAAAAAGTTGAGATTGTTGCTTCATTTATATTTTGCCCTAAATGTAGAAAGAAACATGCTTTTCATGAATTTCCACTTGATAACATTAAAATTTGTGAAATCTGTGCAGGATCACATACTACTAAATATTTTCCATCATTACCAGGGTTAAAGGTAGTTTACCAAGGAGAAAATAAAACACTGGAACAATCCTATTATGTAGCTCCAAGAAGACCATGGCAGACTCATCAATCTGGTATGATGCAAGATCTTAATCCACGTTATGAGCAACAATAAAAAAGTAATTGGAAAACACCCTTGCCTTGGAAACCTTGGCCATCTCAATCCCAATCTCAAAACCAATCTTGGCAACAAGGTTGGCAAGGGCCTTATAGAGGAAATCCACCATATCCTCAATCTTTCCCTCACTATCCTCAATACTAATATTAATGTTATCCATACCATTCACCTCCACCACAATACCAGTGTCACCATCAGTTGACCTCAATTCAACCTTTTCCATTACCACCCACACAAACACCCCAAAGATCCATTCCCACTCCACTACTTGCATAACCATTTCGAATCCCCAACAATAAAACACTTCAATTCAATTACAATTTTGAGGTATTGCAAAATGATTCTCTAGCTACCATTGAAGAACAACAACCAAAAGAAGAAGATTTAGATAAGGTCCAAGAATCATGGATGCATGTCGATAAAGAGCAGTTGTTGGAACCTGAGATTGAAAATTTTCATGCATGCCTATCACCGGATTTTATGAATGGGGATCATATCTATGAAGACTTGCATGGCATGATAGTAGGAAGCCAAGGAAGACAAGATTATAGTGAATCTTGGTTCAAGACAGTCATTGGATCCCAGTATTCCATTCTTTAGTATCTTCTGACATCATCTCAATCAAGGCAATTGGTCTCTCATATATTGGTACATATCAAAGAGTATATTTCAAACCTGCATATGAGTTTATCTATCATCTTGTTACACACATGGTTCCATTGGAAGTATTCATATACTTGAACGAGATTTCTTTTTCAAGTAGAGTAGGACATATAAAAAATAAAAAAATAAAAAAAAAAGTAAAGAGAAAAATAAGTCCTATTGTGAAAACCAGCTTGCTGGCACAATTGGACATGAGCTTTGCTTGAAAACCAGGCAACTGGCAAGAAAAGTTCACAATAAGTTCTGTAATTTTATGATGGTTTCAATATTTTATTATGGTTCTTCAAATCATTTTTGGTTCTATGCTCGAGTTGGCTGATGTGGGATTCCTTAAGGCCCACCTTCCAACAGATCTTGTCCCATCGACCTCAACACCTTATCTGGGATCAAGATCAGAGATTATTTGGAGTGCCTTGGAACTTGCATACATCAATGGCAAGCCTCCTCATTGACAACAATGGGAATACAACAATGTCTCTTGATTGTCAGATCTTGCAGGTGACTCAACTTCAACACATTCATTCGTCCCTGTCAAGATGCACTCAAGTACCTTGACACTCATTTACATTATCGGTGAGTTGTCTCACATTGGTTAACGATTTTCGTCAATGATCGATAATCCAATGATTTATTTCCATGCTTGACTTCGGCACATTCATTCGCATAGTAAGAATTGTACAACAAATTTTGGTTTTGATGAAGACTATATGGTTTAATGGAATAAACAACAACTTGTAGCAGTATATTTTATTGGTTTCTTGTTGCAGCATGTTCATCTTGTTTTCATTCAACAACAACATGATGGCACCGCTACAACGCTTTTTCATTCATTTCATTTTCAAGCAAAACAATAAAATTGGGTATATTTCAGTCGATATGCATTATGTTTCATTGTTTATACTTCAGCATGCAGTACACAATCCAAATCAGCAGTTCAAACTTGGAGAGAACAACTTTATGCAAAAATTGACATTTTTTTCAACAACTATGGAAAGTTGCAATTACTGCAGCTATTGATGTAACAACCTTTTTTGTTGTTGTAGCAGCTTGCTCCAGAGAGAGTTTTGGCACAAATATTGCAAGAGATTAGAGCAGAAATAAAAAATTCCAAGCTTTTGGGTTTTCTTAGAATATGGTAAATTGAGTAAACCATGGGAACAATTAAAAAAAGTGCAAATTTCCAGCACTTTTCAGTGGGTTTTTAAGGCAAATTTTCAATTTTTATCTCTCTGCACAAATTAGGACAGAATTAGGTATTTTTGCATAGTAGCTCCTTTTCATCATTAAAAGTGGATTCTAAAGGCATGTAACGGTAAAAAAGGTAAAATACACTGTTTCCCTTCTGAATCACTCAATTTGGCCTTAAAATGAGTCTGTGGCATATGCTTTTTTGCAACATTGGACAACGTGAAGGGTGAAACATGGTAGAAATTGATTTGACCATATCTTGCAAACCATGCATTCGTTGGTCCTGAAATTTTTATGGTAAATGCATTGAGGTAGGGTAAATAAATACACAAAATTTCAAGAAATTCCAGTGTGTATTTTTCAAGAAGTTGGTTACTTTCACCTACATCCATTTCTCAATTTTATCGAGATCCATGCACCCATTGGCCGAGATCTTTTGTGGGAAGATGCATAATAGTAATGGTAACAATCTCAAAAAATTCCAAGAGAATTTCATTTACCATTTAAGAGAAATTGGAAAAACAAATGTGCTACATGAAAAAGATACATTTTGTGGAACAAGGTCAAAGTTGTAGTCAATTCATCATGGAGCAGAGTACCTGAGGCAAGTCAACACCAAATCAGCTATCAGATCATGTTCTCTTCTTCAATTCCAAAAGGTAAACTTGAGGTAAAACTAGCCTTAAAATTTTTAATTTGTTAAAAATTCTAGAAATTTTGATGAAAATCTATTGTAAACATGTAGTTCCAATTTATCTCCCATTATGTTTTGTCATACCCTTTAACAATAAATCCCACAAGATATGATTGAATCTTTATCAACAAAGTCCTACCACCCATGCAATCATCTCATTGTTTTCCTTGGTCATAATGATGTTCTTCTATGCCTTCACCACCCTCTTTGTTTAAACTTTCACTTCTTGTTAATCCATGCTTTCTTTAATGGTCCATCAACATGATGTTCTTGAGAAATAGAAAAGCTTGACCTCATGGTACATGTTTGTAGCACATGATCAAAAAGTACATGGAGCACTTAAATTATGTGTCATATTGTTCATCTTTAAACTTTTAGTGGAAGCCAAGAAATGATGAGTACAAAGACACAAGAAGAAGAAGGTTGCAACAAGGCTTTGTTCACACACTCTTGAAATCACTTGGAAGCATATTTTAGGCTTTGATAAGTTGTATAACCCTCACCAACAACTCTTATTTTGTGTTATGTGCAACTCATCTTGTCAAAGCTTCACATTTGGAAGTCTTCTTCATTCATTAGTTTGTGAGTTCTTGAAGAAACTATTTGATAACATTGTTGAAATAAGATTGGTTGCTATGCATGGATGATAATAAGACAATCATTATGGGCTGCAATCTATGATCATTTCCAGCCATACTAATGGGATGAACTTCACAAGGATGGAAAGCACATTCTATAGATGGAGTAAAAGTCTTGATGTGTTCTTCACAATACGGTATTCTACCAAGGCTTGAACAATTTGAGCACAATTAAATAGTGACAAGTAATTGGATATGATACTATGTGGGCATCCTTTCCTTTCACACAAGTTGCATATAATAAATAATGAAGGGTTGTTTTTATTAAGAAAAGAACAAATCAACAGGTATCACTTCTACCTCTATAGCATCCATGAGCAACCTCGTATGTGAAGACTTCAAGTTGTTTGACTTTCAAAGGAGGATGGGTAACTCTTCTTTCTTACTCTAATGACACAACAAGAAAGTGTAGAAACAAAGAGTTATGCTACCAGATTAGTAATCTTGAAAAACAGAGAGAGAAAAGTGCATCTTATTGAGATAGAGGGTCAATATTTCTCTCTTGGAGCTTTGGTCAAGGATTTAGTTGAAATGACAAAATAAAGGAACACAAGGAACCGGTTGGATTATGAAACTTTGCAATGCTTTGTTTGCATGAGGACATGCAAAATCTCTGGTGTGGGGGAATGTTGGGCCTCCAACTTGTCATGATTTTGTTGATGAAACCATCCATTTTTGCATCATTCCATTCACCCATTGTCATCATTTTTAACCACAATTATTCATATGCGCACCAAATTCCCGCATACATGTTTACATGGTTTATTATTATTGTTTCCATTATTTTTAATGAATTAAGAATAATTTTGCATGGTTTTACTAATGACAGTTTAGCAAGTTCAAGTTGTTTTAGTTTTTTCAAGTTTTTGTAGCTATGTCTATTGTTGAGGTAGTAGCATCACTCTAGAAGGAAATCTGACACTTGGAATTGGTTTCTAGATGCTCTAATATGGATAAATATTACTCAAATTCCACCCATCTCGCACATTTGGACCTCCAACATCAAATCAAGGGAAAAGCGCAACAATTTTAACCAATCAACTTCAAACGCATTTCTGAGAAAATAAAAGCGAATTTCGGAAAATGAAAACATGGGTTTTGTTCAGAACATGCGCAATTAGATTTGCAATGTAAATTTTTCTCAAATTCGTTATCATTTGAGAGATTTTCAAAGTTCTTTTGAGCCTTATTTTGTAGATTACGTGGATTTACGGTTTTTCAATTTTTCATTTAATGCACAGTCAACAAAAAGGCTTGAACGAGCCATTCCTTAGAAAATTCGTGGCATAGAGATAAGTTTGATCAGATTTGGGCTGATCTTTGTTCCAAAAATCCATGAAATTTTATTTGATCTGATATCATGACCAAAACTCAAGAAAGAAAATTATGAGTTTGTTAATTGTCTCAAAATTCTACAAATTGCAGTCTCTTTGATCAGAGGAGGGATGATCAGAGATGCCAAATATTATTAGAGATTTCAAGGAATCTTAATTTGTAATTTTTGCTGCTTATTGAAGGAGAAGAACTCTATTTTTTTCATTGAATGTAATTTTTTAATATGGCACAACTCTGAATGAAATTGATGATTTAAATATCTTCTTTTGATCTGAGTTTTCAATACCTTGAAGTCCTTAGGAGGCCCCTTTGTATATCTATGAGAATAGTATAGATTCTTTCCATTTCTTTCATATTCTCATGAATGGTTTGTTTTACATAGATTAATTGTTTATGCTTATCATAGATTAAAAACGCATGCTTTCCATAGATTAAATGTTTATGCTTTCTTAGATTAAAATGTTCATGATTCCATAGATTAAAGTTTGTAAGTCTTAGAACAAAATCTTCATGGTTTAATAGGGTAAAACCTCATGTTTTCTTAGATAAATAATCTTTATGTTTTTTTTATTCTAGTTTAACATTAATTTCCTTTCCAAAAACTTAGTACTTTCATAGTTTATATTAAAGAATCTAATTTCCTTTTGAAGTTTCCAATTCATTTTAGTTATGCATAAATATTGAAAGCTAATCTCCTAGCACATACAATGTAGTGTACTTCGCAAGCTCACATACCTAGATTGACATATTAATGCAAGTAATTTAACAGTCAATTAAATTACCCAACAACTATACAAATACTTATCTGAAGGAGACACCACCTCTGCTCTAAATAATTCAGGATCCCTCTTCCACTTGTAAAATAAATAAGTGCCAAAGCACATTCCTATTAAATAAATAAAAAAGGGGTGAAAAAAGAGAAAGGATTCCTGTGCAAGGAGGTGAAGCAAGTGACTTCGTCGTGGTGCTATCTAGGATCGTTGGAAGTGAAGCAATGATTTTGCTTATGTAGTGACTTTGTTGAGGTATTGTTTAGGCCCGTTGGGAGCAGAGCAACACCAGAGATGAAACTCATACTTTGAACATCTTAAACTTGATGCACATTCTACCCTTTCCTAAATCAAAACAATTGTGATTTGGCAATCCTTTATATGTGTTTAATTGAGTAAGGGACTGGAGGGTACTATATCTATAAAAAGGTTAATTAGGGAAGCCAAGGTAATCCAAAATATGAATTAATACTTCCTTAAAGACTGAGACCTTTCACTTAGAGAATTAAACCTAAGCAGAGAAGCTGGAGTTCTACTAGTGTGTCACCAAGTGTTGTCGTTGGGATCAACACCCTCCAAAGTTTTTCCTACACTTGAAATTTTTTATCCTACTGAGGATCTTATGATTTAACATCCTATGGTCACTCCATGGTCATTGGAAGTTTCATAAATAGTTTAAGTCTTCTTCCTAGTTTTAATTGTCAAGTCACTTGCACACACATTTTCAATCGTCGACAAGTTCATGAGAATACTTCCTTTATGAAAGCTTGAACATGCATAACACCATCCATTAAGACAGTGCATGTGCAATGTTAAACTCATGTCAACAATCAGTGCGCACTTTAATTGACAACCCCCCCTCAATTTGTTGCGTTTGTACTTCTATTTTGGTGATTTTTCTCAACTGTTGTCTTTTGTGTATTTTCACTTTCGCAAGTGTCACTTTCACATTCACGCTATCGTTTTGACTTGATTTTAATTTAATAAGTGTGATTTTCATGTTATCTTCACCTTGGCATGTGTCACTTTTAAGGTCATTCACATTTTGCAAGTGTCGTATTCATGTTTTCCTCATGTTGCAGGAGTTGTTTTTTGTTTTCACTCCTGTATGTATCACACCTTTTCAGACCACGAAGATAGTTCTAGCACACTCTTATGCAATACACGGTATTACATATCATTAGAATATGCACTAGACACATTATTAAAGCTAATCACACCTTTTTATCACATTCGTCACTCCTCTCATAACTTATGCTCTAAGTGTTGTAATGTGTCATTTAAACAATCACACTTAGGAATAGGTGTCACTTTGTGTTATTTTAGGGCGTTACTATTGTTCATGAGTCATGTGCATTCCATTAGCTTGTATTGATGGAATTTATGTGTGTTATTCATGTCTGAGTCATGTTAGGATGCATTTCTTTCTCCCACTCTATTGGTCAAACACTTAGCCATTTTGAGAGCTCTTCTTGGTCCTTCAACCTAGTGCACGTTTTAAAGGAATTAATCCTCTTACAAGGTGATAATCACAACTTATTCATGAGCCTCATTAACGTATCTTTCCTCCCATACTTGTGCATTAAGTATTTTCTAAGGTATCCTCCCTCTCACAGTGCATTAATACTTCTTAAGGATAAGTCACCTAGCCTTGTCTTGTCTCCTTCAATGAAAATTGCACTCCAAATGAACAAGTAACATTTGTTAGAGAGAATGACATCCTTCCAAGCCTGAGCACACTTCAAAAAAACTAAGTTCACTTCAAAACAGTGAAGTGCACCTCAAACGCTCAGTGAAAAAGCACACTTCAAAACAATAAGGACCTTCTCTCCTCTAAAAGGTGCACTCTGGACAAACAAGGACCTTGTGGCCTTAAAAAGTGCACTCTAAGAGCCTGAGCATACTTCAGAACAATGAGCTCACTTCGGGACTATGAGCACACTCCTTCGACTCGAAGAACTGCTCCCTCCTTGAGCACATGACGCACTCACGAAGCATGAAGCTTCATTCTTCTTTTAGAGCGCATGGCGCACTCATGAGGCATGAAGACTTAGAGCACATGGCACAATCATGAAGCATGAAGCTTCATCCTTCCCTTTGAGTGCATGGTATAGTGAAAAAGCCTGAATCTTAAGCACACTCCTTTGGTGCGAAGCACTGCAACCCCTTTGATCACATGAGTGAATCTTGAGGGACTGAGTGTTTCTCATTCATCTCTTTGGCATGCACCTTGCACCCTCCTTGTTCTCATGAGTGCATGAGTACACCTTGAAGGCATAAGGTCCTAAAGCCTCACTCCTTTGTCCCTTTAGATTGCGCTCTTGTGCCCTCTTATTCTCTTTGAGTACATGAGCATACCTTAAAGGCTTGAAGGCCTGACGTGTGACTCCTTCGTCTCTTCAGAGTATGCCCTTGCACCCTTGAATTCTCTCTCCCTTGTTTGAGTGCAGAAGCGCACCTTGAAGATCTCTTTTGAGCCTTGATGAGTTTGATTGTTCCCTCCTAATCAATCCCCCTTGTTTTAATTCTCTCACATGCCTATCATGAGTTGATCATTCCATGAGATAAGTAGTGATAGAATAGATTTTTTAAGACTAATTTTTCCTTTCTATTAATGATATTCATTCATAGGAGTACTATCTCAACATTACAAGGAGATGATCAAGTAGATAGAAAGGAAAAAACATAAAGAAACACTTGTGGAGAAGAAGAAAAAAAATAATAATCATGAAGATATGAAGCAGATCATGGGTCGAGACCGAAAAATACATTGCATGATGACTTAGAGGATTCAAATATTTATCAAAGACCCTTTGGAGGGTGGAGACATGTAACAAATTGGACTTTTCATGAATATTAATTATATATGAGATCTATCATCGAGAATGCAAGACAAAGTAGTAAGGAAGAGAGCTTGGCATTGCCACCTCATCATGAAGTTCATGTCATCATTGTCAAGTTTTAATTTGTACTAGTTTCATCATAATAGATAATGTGTCTTGCCACATAATGTGGAATGTAATGATGTATTCTCAAGAAAGGAAAAAATGTAATGTGTGGAATTATAAGGTCATATGTAGAACATGATGAGTCACGTAGTCATATAGATCATAATATATAATATATCCATGATGCAAGAGTGGGTGAATCAAAAGGGAGAAGTCACCACCACCACCACCACTAGAAAAGCACAATTACACCTGTAATCACCACCAACACTAGAAAAACACAACTACATTTAAAACCATTCAGAATAACACTAAATGATATTAAATGATACCACCTACTCAATAAATTGTTTCAAACTCAAAACCCCAGCCAAGAACATCCAAGAAATTGTAAAAACATTCACAATAACTCATCCTCAAGAAATTTCTCTAGTTATTGATACATAAAACAATATGGAAGTCATAGTAAACAACCAATTTTTCTCCACAAGTTCTAGCAATGAATCTAGCTGAGAAGTGCTTCTTTTATTCATACAAGAGATTTAGCACCCTTCTCATTGAAATAACAACATTTTCCAAGGAAAAGTTATAAGAAAATATAGAATTTCTTTATCCCTTTATAAACCCTATAGATAAAACCGTAATACATAAAATATCCATGATAAAAAAAGTGGATGAGTCAAAAACCCCTTAATAATTCTCCCAAAATGAAGTAAAACATGTTCATATGCCAAGTCATCCTCCATAAATGCATGATAAATCCACACATATGGCATATGTGATCTCCAAAATGTGGACGACTCTGTCAAGGGTCATATGTAGGGGCACCAAAGTGAAATGTTACCTTAAAAGGGTGAAATGTTCCATCCAAAAAAGGTTCCAATTCATCTATAAAAGGTGATGCACTTCATCAAAAAGGTGCCACATCCTCTCTACAAGGGTGTTATACCCTCAATTTGACCAACATCCTCCTAAGGAAGTGGAACAATCTCTCAAAAAGGTGGGATGACCTCCTCCAAGTGTGCAACTAACTCTTAAAATTCCTCCTAAATACCAAGTCATGGCCATTCATAGTATATCATTGAAAGAGGGGATCAAGTAGCTCAATGTAGTCATCTTTTGGATGCATGTACACACGTCTAATGAAGCATAGAAAGTGATTGATATCAAATGTAACTACCATTAGGTATATCACATCAAGCACCATCTTCAAACTTCATAATAACACGTATAATTCATAATGTTTTCCAGGTTTAGGTATGGGATGGTCACCATTAGTTCCCATTACATGTTTTATACCCAAGAAGAGTAGTTCTTTACAAATCCCATCAAGGAGTAGGTGTAGTGGTGGATGGTATGGCTTGTGCAAATAAATAAATGAATTCTATTTCATAGCCTTGTTTGGTTGTTTAAAATATTTGTCGACATGAACACCTTTGTTGAGGGAGTGCTTATGCATTGAGTTACCTATTCCTTGACATTATTTTTTACTACTTCTTTACTTGCCTTTTTCCTCTCTCTTTTTCTTTCATTTCATTGAGTCCTCTTTTTTTTTTTTTTTTTTTTTTTTTATGTCTATATGGGACTTGATATAGTTTCATTTAGTCATTTTTTAATATGTATTTAATTCATAGGAGTAAGGGTAATTGCCTCATCGAAAGGGGGAATTGCTCAATCTTTGATTTGGCTTTGTCACAATTCGTTATATCCCTTCATTTTTATTTTGCATTTTGACCTTTATATATTGTATTTTCCCCTTTTGTTTCTAATTTATCTTCATCAAACTTGTGTTTACAAATACTTCTCATGCGAATATGAAACATGAACATTTCTATTGTATATAACAATCAATCATGTGCATAACAATTGAAACATGAAAGATGGGAAGTGTTAAGTATGGATTATAACCTAAACATGCTACACCTCTCAAAGCACCCAATAGTAAAATTATACCCACAATGAAACAAGAAAAAAAAAAAAAAAACAAATTTAGATTGTTATGATCCATTATCCAACTCAACCAATGGTCACTACTTCCATATCAAATACATAAGGAAACAATGCTTAATATGAAGCAATGAAAAAATATACCTCATTTTCAAGCATCGTAATCATCAAATGTGAATGAATTGAGAAAAATGTATGAAGCATCATCAATTGATTGTGGAGAACCATGGATTCCATCTATGGAACTGATATATGCGATCAAGATCATTGGATAAAATATCTCTTCTATTTAGCCCTATATATGAATGGATAACATCTACCTCCAACATGGGAACATGTGCTCATCATAGAGCACATGAAAATATAATAATCTCTAGAATTCCAAGGCCACATTGTACATCAATCTAAAAATTACAAACCACACAACCATTAGTAAAAAATGTTTTGGACGATACAATCCCCTTGGTATATGAAAAATGAAAGGAAATATGATAAAAAATTACATCACTTTTTAAAGACAATATTAGACTGAATGCAACTAATTAAGAATGCATGAAGTCAAGCAATAATGGAAAACAAAAGCAAGAAAGAAAAATCAAGATGCATTATAAAAGAAACATATAAAATGATTAATTGATTCAAAGAAACTCATTCAACCTACTCTAAAGGCTACTTGACATAAGAAAGTGATAGGTATAAACACACAATCAATGAAGCCACCCTAGTATCTCATCATGGTCAACAAATATATACATATTTATGAACCAAACGAAGGATATCTTAAGTACAAAATGATCATGAGATGGTACAAAATTACATAATTACCAAACATATAATCCAACACATGGGAGTGAACAACAACAACACAATCATTCTAGGATTGACATATGCATTACAAGATTTCCATATTGATCTTTGAATGAGGCTGCAATATAATAATGATGGCTCATTCTTGCACCGATCAAGGTCTTCATGATTCAACCTTTGCATCTCATAAGGCTAACCCACACACTTTGATAAATAGCCTTTCTGTCTTCCATGTATAATATCATTCCCTGAGGCTCGAGATGGAATCATAAGAAATAAGAAAATTAGTTTCTAGTTGCTCAACAAATATGTGGATGAAAAATGGGCATAAATTCAAATCATTAAAAGAAATTTGCTTCCAATTTAGGGCTTGTGGAACTTATATATGTGGTTGGAAATCCTTGCAATAAGTGAACAAGTGAAAACATATTTTCTCCACAGATATTCCATACCAAATACATATTTCCCACCTAGATTTTTAGTGACAAAATGATGATCAGATGAATAAATGCATGACCATAAATTTATCTTGTGGATGTCTATGGACCTCATGAAATTTATAGCCATAAAACGGTCTATTAATGTTGTCGTTTTTTTATCAATATTTTCTTCAAATTTTAGAAGAAAAATGGTTGTAAATTTTTTGCATTTTCATCATCAACAATATGTTCTCCAATCTGAAAATTTTCTAAACTATCCATGAGAAAACATGGATAATAAAACATTTGCTAGGGATGGTTATCCCAAAGTAAACAATTTTGCGATATTGATTACATTATCACCATCATAAATAGGATCCCCGTCCAAAGGAAAAAAACATGTATCTTATTTATGCCTCCCAATATGTAGAAGACCATTAATATTTTCAATCCCATGCCTATCATTTTCTTCATTCAATGAGAAATTGACCAAATCTAATGTTTTTTCTACAAACTCTTTCTTTTTCCAAACCACCAAAGGACGCATCATAAAACTAAAAACTTAGAAAATAGTACAAATTACCAAATCCTTGCCTTCATGTGAAGAAGAGATGTAAACTTGGATTCCTTCATCTCCACTAAATAGAGAAGCGATTACCTTCTCAAATTCATCATCACTTGATAGTTTTTCTTCAAATTAATTCTCGTCAAAATAGCAACAATAAGAATCACCAAATTTGGAATTTTGTGAATATATAAGGCTTATCAAACCATATTGTTCATGAAAAGGAGTGCTCTTACAAATATGGTCCTCGTTAGAGTCATGTTTTTCATTGCGCTCATGAGGTGGCTCTTTCTTTTCTCTAAATGTTTGATAACTTCCTTCATTTTCATGTTTTTCATGTTCTAGGCCTCGATGGGAACTTGGAGTTTTATATGTTCAAAATTATCATGAAATTCCTCGTGTATGAAATATGAAATTCTTCATCAAAAGCAAATGATGTTTAATGTGATCTTGCTCATAATTCTTCTCATGTGCTTGATATTTTATTGGATCACAAGTAACTATTGCTACTCCTTATCATTATGAAAGGTTACTATAAATCTTTAAGAATCTCTTCATACTATTCTTCATCATAATACGGATCCCAACATTTGAGGAAAAGAATTATCAAACCAACAAAAGAAGATGATTTCTCTATGTTACTACAATCTTGATCCACTTGTTTGGATCTTCTTCCAAACAAAATAAAAATAGTTTTATCCATATGTACTCATGTATCACATTGATGTTTGACATATATTTAAAAATTATGAGATGTGCTGGGTAGCAAAAAAAGAACCATCAATCTTTGGAAATTTCTTCTCCCACTTTGGAGGAAGTTGTTGTCGTTGCTACAACACCCTCCAAAATTTTGGCTTACATTCAAATTTCAGAGCCTACTTTAACTTTGCACGCTGTCATCACAAACATTAAGAGTCATTGCATGAGTTTTCTCTAAGTTTTTTGGTCCCATTTGTGAGAAAATCAAAGTGTCATCTTTTATCACGTTAAGTGTCACACAATGTACAAAATCTAGTTTTGGTGTTTTCAAAGGGTAATATTTGTGTAAATGAGTTGGTCTTACCATGTAAACATGTGTCACACTCATTTCCAAATTTTTAGGCACTATTGCACAAGTGTCGTCACTGTCGTCACAAAGTGTATCTTTGGTGTCGCACTTGGTGTAAGCCCATCACAAAGTTGTCACATTGAGGAAAGTATGTTGTTAATATGTTTTGGATGATCTATGTTGTGTCATCAAGTTTTCTAAGTGTGTGATCTGTAACTACCCCTCCCACATTTACCCAAATCCACAAGCTCGACAAGGTAAACATGAGATGAGAGTTACTGTGTGATACCTAATTTCCAAGATGCACTTATGGAAAAAGGGGTCCACATGTCCAGAACTGACTACAAACACCCAACGACACATGATCACACTGCTATCAGCCTAATTTAACCCAACCCTATTTCATTTCAGTTTCATTTCCTTAAATTTAATACAATTTTTTATTTTTGGTAGTTTTTCGGGGTTCTAAACTTCTAAGGTTGTTTTGAGGGCCTAAACAGAATTTTCAAGGAAAATGGAGACATTGGAAAAGTGCTAGACCATTTTATTTTCTTGTTTTTGGATTCTCATGGAGATCTTCCAAACGAGGTATTATGATAATCAAATGAAGATCGTAGGCCAAAGTTATGACCCCGGGAAATTGGAGGTCCAAATTACTCATTTATACAAACACATTGTGTAGATAGTACTTGTAGGTTATAAATACATATTTGTTCGTTAATTCAATAATCTTGTCGGAGAATCACTGAGAAGGCCCTATGCCCTCTCTGCATAGTTGCAACACCACTTATTAGTCCATACATTCATTAATTGATCAATGGCTAAACAATTCATGACAAGATCCATAGAAGACACACATCTTATGAACAATATAACCAGCGTATAAACCAGAATAATAACAGTAATAGAACAACCATTAAATCCACCTAATAACAAGTACATTTACTCACAAAATTCCAGATAAAGAGAGATCTTCTTAACACATGCAAATCCAACCAAGTCAGGGACTTCCACACACCACTCGATCATAGATTGGGCTAAACCAAATCTCTCTTTCAGCCAATCACCCCCATGCCATATTTCAAACATGAATGTGTGATCTCATGGAATAAACCAAAATAACCAAACCAGGGCTTCTAGAGGCCAAATTGCCTCAAACCTCAACCAGTGATTCCACCTCACGGCTAGACATCACTATCCATCACTAGACTGGTCTCCACCAAAGTTGTCTAGGGTTCTAGAGAGTTTTTCCCAACCCGACTCCAGGACAAGTAAATCAACCTACAAATGTCGCAGGGCTCCAGAGCATTTTTCCAAACAAGGCTCTAGGACTAGTAACTCAACCCACCAAGGGCTCTAAAGCTTTTGTCCAACCAAGGCTACCAGGACTAGTAACTCAACCAAACTTGTTCCAGGGCTTCTAGAGCGTTTGTCCAACCAAGGCTCCAGGAACTAATAACTCAACCCACAACCATAAGGAACATGAGCACTAATCAAAAAACAAAAAAAGGAAAACCCACAACAGCAAGGATATACAGGAAATGTAAAGGCTAGGAAAAACCTTTGTCAATCCAGGAAATCCTTCATGCCAATGAAAAATCCTAACAAAATAACCACATGCATACACCATGCATGCCAAAAATTCAATTAAATCATACATGAAACTCAATACCTACAAAGAAATCCAGCTGCAGTTGTTGATCCTGTCGTCCCCTTGTGCTTTCCTGCTTTCCTTTTCCTTCTTTCTCCAAATCCAATGTGCTCCAACAATTCTCCATGATTTCTCTAAGTGTGCGAGAGAGAGAGAGAGAGAGAGAGAGAGTAGAAGAGAGCTCCAAGCTAAAAATGACAAAAATCTATGGACTGATCCTTGGAATCCTTTTTATCATTGGGGTCTCTATTTTCTTCATTTTTCCTCTATTTTTATTGAATTTTCCTCACATGAAATTATGTGACCTTTCACCTTCCTTTTCTCCTATTTTCCATTATTCATAGATAAAATGCCAATCAATGCCACTTTTCCTTTGCCATTTCCTTTTTCCATAGCCATTAATTAATCACAAGTGATCCCCATCACTATGCTTTTTCCCAACATTCAACTTGGAATACATGTCCCATGACCTTCATCTTATTTTTTTCCTTTATTAACTTTATTACATGGATTTTTAACTAGGGATGTTACAGAACCCTCCCCCTTGGAGGGACACTGTCCTCGGTGTTCAATGACACTTATAAACCAACAAAAAAAATGTTTCCCATGGAGATTTATAACACAACTCGATGTAGCACTTACATCATATCATACTACTGAAGGCTTATCCAACATATCATGAACACCCTACCGCTTATTGGAGCTTTATAACACAACTCGATGTAGTATTTACATACATATGCATATACATATAGAAATAACCAAAACACAACATCAAGACATATATCAAAGCACATTTGCTCAACCAACAAATATAGAAGGATACATAGATCACATTTGATCAACCATCTCCCGTGTAGCTTCATCGGGCCCAAAGTGCTTCCACTGCACTTTAACTTGCTTGATTGCTTGATTCCATAACATGAGCATATTTTGGTGTAAAATGCACTGAGGTTCTGGTTGTAATTCTCCTTCTAGCTCCACCTGCAATACAAACTAGTCAATCGCATGATCAACATATTTGCATACTTCTTAAGTAATGACACATGGAAAACATCATGGAATTTCATTGTCAAAGGCAGTGCAAGTCAGTAGGATACTGGTCCAATCCTCTCAAGAATCTTGAAAGGCCCGCAATACCGAGGTGCTAGCTTGGCACACGATCAAATCCTCAAGAAGCCCCTCTTTGGCTTGATGCGCAAGTAAACTTGTTCCCCAACCTGAAACTCCTTAAACATTCTGTGTTGATCTACATTACTCTTTTTTCTATCTTGTGTTGCCTTTAGATTCTTCTTGATAACTTGCATTTCCTATTCCATTTCTGCCAACATGTATGTCTTATTAATACCTTGTTCACTGGATCACTCCAACTAATGGGAGTATTACAACTCCTCTCATAAATTGCCTCAAATAGACTCATCTTCAAAGATTCTTGATGCCCATTGTTGTAAGCAAACTCACTCAATGGTAAATACTCTTCCCACTTCTACTGGTGATGCATAACATACATTTTCAACATGTCCTCTAGAATCTTGTTGAACCTCTCTATCTATCCATCTGTCTGCAAATGATAAGTTGTATTGAGGGCCAAATCTATACCCAAACCTGCAAATAGATCTTTCCATAACCTAGAAGTGAACTTGGAATATCTATCAGAAACAATCTTCTTTGGAACCCAATGCAACTGCACTATATCTCTGATAAAGACCCGAGCTACCTCACTAGCTGAATGAGTAGAATTCACTATTCCATATGAACTCATAGTTGCTATGTGATTTACATATACTCTTCTCCTAAGAGCATCTGAAACCCTATTCTCTTTACCCTTAATATATATGATATTGAAGTCAAACTCATTAATCATAGCCAACAATCTAGCTTGCCTGGCATTCAAATTAGGTTGGTCAAAAAAATATATCAACCCACTATGATCACTCATCACAATGAACCTCTTTCCTAGAATATAATGTCTCCAAATCTTCAATGCATGGATGATTGCTACCAACTCAAGATCATGCATCACATAGTTCTTCTCATTCTCATTCAGTTTCCTTGACTCATAGCATACTACTGTCCTTTCTGCATCATATCTCCACCAAGTCACCTCTTTCAAGCATCTGTAAATACCACAAATTATTTATTTGAGTCTGCAATCTTTAGAACTAGAGCGTTGGTAAGTAATTGCTTCAACTCCTAAAAGATAGTTGCACATTCCTTTTTCCATTCAAATTTATTTCCTTTCCTCTGCAATGATATAATAGGATATGAAATCCGTGATAAGTTCCCGATGAACCTCCTATAGTAACCTACCAACCCCATGAATGATATGACCTCATCCACATTCCTAGGAGCTACCCTTTCCATGATAGCTCTCATCTATTCTGAATCCACTGTTATACCTTCCTTGGAAACCACATGCCCCAAGTAATGAGCTTATGTATGAAAGAAATTTCATTTACTAATATTGGCATACAATTGATGCTCTCTTAACAATATCAATACTTCTACTAAGTATTCGACATGTTCTTCCTCATCCTTAGAATATATCAATATCTTCAATGAAGGCAATCACAAACTTGTCCAGATAAGGGCGCAACACACTATTCATCAAGCACATGAAAGTAGTTGGAGCATTACTGAAACCAAAAGGAACTGCGACAAACTCATAATGCCCATACCTGGTCTAGAAATCAGTCTTATAGATGTCCTCTTCTTTGATGCATACATGAGTCCTAATCCCAAATCAATCTTCGACAACACTATTTCTCCCTTCAACTCATCAAAAAATTCATCAATCCTCGAAAATGGATATTTGTTCTTGATCTTCACCTTGTTCAATTTCCTGCAATCTATTCATAACCTAATAGTACCATCCTTCTTCTTCACAAATAATATCGGTGCACCCCAAGGCGACACACTTGGCCTAATGTGTCCCTTGTCAAGCATTTCCTTCAAATACAACTTCATTTTCACTAACTCTAGAGTGCTCATCCTGTAATGTGCCTTCAATGTTGGTGCTTCTCCTGGCATCAACTCAATAGAAAAATCCACTTCCTTGTGAGGTGGTAACTCTGAGACCTCTGTTGGAAATACATCCTGAAACTGTTGAAAAACTAGGTACCTGCTCAAGACTTCTACATCCTCAATATCCTTACCTCTGTCACTGGAAATATGCACTACAAATAGGACACACCCTTTCCTACGACTGCGCTTTTCCTTCATAGTTGTAACCATTCTAACTCATGTAGCCTGCTTATTTCCATGCAAGATTCTATGTTCTCCATTTTCGTCCAAGTACTCAATAGCCTTATCATAGCAGTCTACCTTAGTCCTATGAATGTATAACCAATCCATACCCAATATCATATTGTATGATCCCAATGGAAGAACATTTAGATGCCCTAATGTAGACATACCTTTAAGCTCAAGTTCACAAGATCTTATCCAATCATGAAATCTCTTCTTAGTACCTGTAGCCAACTGCACTAACCAAGATTCTACATGTACTTCTTTATTCAAACCACACTTATCCACCAGGTCAGGACTGATATAACTATAGTTAGATCCAGGGTCAATCAAAATAGGCACAAATTGATAACAAAGATTACCCCCCATCTCGATAATAGATTCTTGTTGATCAACCTGCCTATTATTCAATGTTGCGTAAATCCATGGAATACTTTGTCCAACATCCCCAACTGTCTGTGCTTCCTTAGCACCGCAAATATGTGGTCTGCCACCTTAATGTTGTGGGAAATCTCTCCTGTGATGATCATGGCCACAAGTCCAACATTGTAAAGGCTTCCTACCCTCACCCTTGTTCTGTTCCTTAGACTGAACTCCCTATCCTCTGCCAGATGTGTTGAACTTCTTGTGTGGAACTGCATTCTCTTTGTTACCTGTATCCAGTAATCTTCCTCGCTTCTTATCCCACTTTCCCTTATTCTTGTCATTACCCTTCCAATTCTTCTTAGTCTCAAACCTATGCTTTGATTTCTCATAACAGTGTTTCAACTTTCTGAAGGCTTCCTCCAACGATCTAGGCTCATCAAAATCGATCCTGTCCTTGAATGCTACCGACAACCCACTGATGAATATTTGAATATTTGTTTTCTCATCCTTAAGATAAGGCACGTACCTCAACAAATCCAAGAACCTACTAGTATACTCCTCGTCCGTCATAAATCCCATATTAAGCTCATAGAACTCTTTTTCCCTATCATCATAGTATCTCTCAGATAGATACTTCTTCCTGAAAAGTCTCTCAAACTCACTCCAACTCAACTCCTCTTCCTGAATACCTATGTGTTACCAGGAATAATGTCTATGCAGCGCTGCTAATCCCACTAAGGTTAGTAGCTACCTTAGAAACAAAAAAACTAAAACTACTTTTGTTTTCCTTTATGAGAGATAGATGAGAGAAGAATAAAGGAGACCAACCTCTGTCTTGCGCTTGGCTCCTTGCTCGATTCCTCTCTCTTCTGATAGTCCTTTGCTACTTGCTTTCTTGTGTACCCAGCTTCACAGAGTACCTGTAGAATCAAAGCAGCATAACAGTATACGAGAACATAGATCTATTATCATAAGCAATATAGGATCAGATGTATATTAACCACACAAATGCATAAAACATCCATCACACAAGTGTATGTAGGAAAACTTGAATAGCTTTATTGATAATCAGGAAAGAGCCAAGAGAATTACAACCAATTGTTCTGACCCAGCATCATCCTCTCAGCAAGAAGCCCTTCTTCACCTCATGAAAAGCTTAGATCACCCAACGCTATGATATTGCACCAAGAAACCAGCAGCACTTCCTTACAAGATGCAAAATTCCAGCCTCTGGATCTCTGGGATGAGGGATCCATATATAGATGTCTGCAAGGGAGGTGAGTCAGCTTTTGAGATTTGATTAGTGTCTTCTCTCTGATAGTTCTTGATTCCACTTGGAGATTGATGATCTCTTACTCATCCCTGGTCGAATTCAGAGAGGCAAGTGTCACAGGAGAGGTTTCTGGAAGATTCCATGCTCCTCCACCTTGCAGATTGACCCTGCCATTTGTCCCTTCTCGCCCATCGCAACCCATAGAAGGGATTTTTGACATGCATCGCACCTACTGTGTGTATTCAGGTGGGATGCAACGCACTTTGCCTATGGAGCAGGTGAAATGGTCCAATTTTGACCAGTTCTGAGTAGTTTTTCATGGAGAACTTCTGGGAGAAGATGTAATCAGTTGACCTTGTTCTTTTAGGGGTCGGAACAACACTTTTAGGGACTTAAGAGCCCTTGGTTTATTGACATTTATGATTGGGGTTGCAGTGCCCAAAAATGTCTATAACACTATGACATTATTTACACCATCCCACCAAATTTCTACTTTGCCCTTAAGAATGAAAGTAGTTATCTTGGATTTCATATTCTCCAAGTACTCATGCAATCTGAAGAACTTATTCATCCCAAGTAACTGAGCTTCTGTAGAATTTTGTAGAATTTTTCCTACAAATTAGCTAGCTTTGATACCATGTAGAACTTTTTCTACAAATAAGCTAGCTCTGATACCATGTAGAAATTTCCCACCTGTAGATCAACTTGGTAATGCAATGTACTAAAGCAAAACACTTTATCTACTTCTACAAACAATTTAGCGGAAGCTTAATCAACCATGAGAAACATCAATAAGAACACATATAACTGATAATAAGGAATCAATCACACATAACACAGAAGAATTTACCCGGGGAAAGCACCTGCCTAAAACCCCATCTCTGTATTATCATACAAGTGGAAATATAGTCTGGATTACACAAAGCCTTAGCTCGGAAGTTATCCAGCTCTCATTACAATCCCTCTACTACTCATAGATAGTCAAAGGCTTCTCACAAACCTTCTCCTCTGCCCTCCAAGCCTCCTATTTCCTTGTGCAATTTCCTTGAGGTACAGTGCTGCCACCTGTGTGAATTGGTCTCTTCACACACTCACTAACCTTTGATCTAACTGCGCAAACTTGAAGGAGATAAATCCTCATCATGGATGAGCTTCCTTTATAGGAAAAATATTCATCCAACTGATAATACACAGTCTCTTCTTTGATCTCAACTGGGTCTCTAACAGAACTGACATGCATCAGTTATCCATGAGTGAATACACAGTTATCTGAAAAATAACAATTGTCACATGCATGCAAGCATCAACAAACTGTATCTCATTAATTTAACAACTTGCTAAATTAATCTAACTGAACTTGACTAAGTTAAACTAAGTCAACTGATCCTCTCAATATAGAACTCATCCTTAATTCCTCAATTAGTGGAGAAAATCAAGGACACATTCCCCAATCAATGGAGAAATTATTACATGTTCTCACAAAGAATTCAAGTTTGATTTTCCTTAACTAATTAACTCATGGAGAATTAATTAATTAATATTCAAACTGCTGGTAAGACCAAATTCGAATTTTACTTCCTATTTTAGACCAGGGACTGTCTAAAAATAGGAATCCAACTTGAACTGCTAAAAATAGAACTTCTATTTTTAGCACTTCCATTTTCATTCCCTGTTTCCCAATCCAGCACTGATGCCCAAACTGCTATTTTTAGTAGTGCTATTTTTAGTACTTCTATTTTTAGGAATTTCTTGTTGCCATTTTTCAACAGCTTTTGCATCCTGTGACTTCTTCATTTCTCCATCAAAGGTAGGTACATTTTCTTTCTTAAACTCCTCTAGAAAGTACTGCTTCTCACTCCTCCTATACAGATGGTAGCGGCGATGACAATGTTGTCTCTCTGAACCAGAACTATAATGAAATTCACGATCATTATCCCTCCTTTCAAGTGTATCCATGGACCTACCATCTCTGACTGTATCATCCCTGTCAAACTTGTATCCTGATTGAGACCTATTTCCATATGTGCCATTAGTTATTTCCTCTTGTCCATGACTAATCCTAAGCGGTCTCTACAAGTTTGAAAAACTCTAAAGAATCATTGCATTAACCTCTATTGTTTCTCTTGTGCCTTAGCAAGTACTTCCTATGACTAAATGATCCTATCATTATTTGCTTTGAAATTTCTTATCTTTGCATTCAAACTTCTCAATGTATCTGCTATGTGAGGCGAGTGGTCACCACCATGCTGCTCATCTGATCTATAAGGAGAATCATGTGAATTGTAGTCTATGATCTTTCTTGTCATTCTTGACCCTCTACTTCCTGCAAACATACCATGTCAGATAACCAAATATAAACAAAATCACACGTGCCTCAGTGAAGTTCAGGGGAGGTTATCTCGTCTACATCAATGATTATATATATATATATATATATATATATATATATATATAATGAAATAAACATACCAACATCAACATCATCAACCTATACATGACGACACAACCGCAACAATGACCAACACCATGCATACATATCAAGCATATATACAATTGAAATACATGCATGACAAACACATTCTGCCCATCCAGTCCAACTGTTGAACCTGGGAGCTCTGCTACAACTCTGTAACCACCCTACCTACATTTACCCAAATCCACAAGCTCGCCAGGGTAAACATGAGACCAGAGTTATTGTGCGGGACTCGATTTCCAAGATGCACTTATGGAAAATGGGGTCCACATGTCCAAAACTGACTGCAAATAGGCAATGACACATGATCACACTGTTATCAGCCTAATTTGAACCAACCCTATTTAATGTCAGTTTCGTTTCCTTAAATGTAATACAAATTTCTATTTTGGCAATTTTTTAGGTTCTAAACTTCAAAAGTTGTTTTGAGGGCCTAAACGAAATTTTGAAGGAAAGTAGAGAGACCACAAAAGTGCAAGACTAATTTATGTATTTGTTTTCGGCTTCTCGTGGAGATATTTGAAATGAGGTATTGTGATAGTCAAATGAAGATCGTGTGCCAAAGTTATGACCCCAGGAAGTTGGAGGTCCAAATTACTCATTTATACAAACACTTTGTGTATATAGTACCCGTAGGTTATAAATACGTATTTTTTCATTAATTCAATAATCTCACCATAGAATCACCAAGAAGGCCCTATGCACTCTCCACATAGCTGCAACACCAATTTTTAGTCCATACATTCATTAACCGATCAATATCTAAACAATGCATGACAAGAACCATAGAAGATACACATCATATGAACAACATATAACCAAAAAATAACCAGCATATAAGACAAAATAATAACAGTAATATAACAATCAATAAAGCCACATAATAACAGGTACATTTACTCACAAAATGCCAGAGGAAAAGAGTTATTATTAACATATGAAAATCTAACCAAGTCAGGGACTTCCACATACCACCCGACCATAGATTGGGCTGAACCAAATTTCTCTTTCATCCAATCACCCTCGTGCCATATTCCAAGCATGAATGTGGGATCTCATGGAATAAACCAAGCATAACCAAACTAGGGCTTCCAAAGGCCAAACTGAGTCAACCCTCAACTAGTGATTCCACCTCACGGTCAAAAATCATTAACCATCACCAGATCAGTCTCTACCAAAGTTGTTCAAGGCTCCAGAGTGTTTGTTCCAACCCAGATCCAAGGTTAGTAACTCAACCCACAGCTAACGCAGGGCTCTAGAGTGTTTGTCCAACCAAGGCTCTGGGACTGGTAACTCAACCCACCAAGGGCTCCAAAGTGTTTGTCCAACCAATCCTTCCAAGACTAGTAACTCAACCCAAGTTTTTCTAGAGCTTCCAGAGCATTTTTCCAACCAAGGCTCCAGGAACTAATAACTCAACCCACAACCATAAGGAACATGAGCACCAATAAAAAAAGGAAAACCTACAACACTAATGTTATCCAGGAAATGACAAGGCTAGGAAAAACCATTATCAATCGAGGAAATCCTTCATGCCAATGAAAAATCATAACCAAATAACCACATGCATACACCATGCATGCCAAAACTAGCAAGTAAATCATACGTGCAACTTGGTACCTGCAAAGAAATCCAATTGTATTTTTTGATCCCGCTATCCCCTTGCGCTTTCCTGCTTTCCTTTGCCTTCTTTCTCCAAATCCAATATGCTCCAAGAATGCTCCAAGATTTATCTAAGTGTTCAAGAGTGTGAGAGAGAGAGAGAATAGAAGAGAGCTCCAATATAAAACTAAAAAAAAGCTATGAACTGATAAATGAACCTTTCACATTCCTTTTCTCCTATTTTCCATTATTTCATAAATAAAATGCCAATTAATGCCACTTTGCCTTTGCTCATTTCCATAAACATTAATTAATCACAAGTGATCCCCATCACTATGGTTTTTCCCAACATTCAACTTGCAATACATGTCCCATGACCTTGGTCTTATTTTTTTCCTTTATTAACTTTATTACATGGTTTTTTAACCAAGGTTGTTACATTATCGCAATCAAGTCTTGTCACTATTCACATCAACTGGATGGATCCCACACTTAGACAAGTAAGGAAAACTTGTGGACTGGGCAACCTGAGCTTGATCTAGCCTTCTTGAACTTTGCATTGCGTAGTCTCGGCCCTCAAGCAGTAACCATGCTTCTTGCACTACACAATGCGCATTTATTACCTTCCAAGACTGCGCACTGCGCAATCATAGTGCTCAAGCTCAACCTCTAACCTCCATAACTACACAATCTGTATCTCCTACCCAGTCATAACTACACACTGCGCAGTCTCAAGGCTCAGGCCTCAACCTTGAGCTCCTAGATTGTGCAATTGCGCAATCACTTGGCCTCCACTGCCTTCCCGAACTGCGCAGTAGGAAAAATCAATTCTCAAGCCCTCAACCTGGCTCCTTCAACCCCTCAATTGTGCATTTGACTTACACAGTCCAACCTGAACTATGCATTGCACAGTCTCAAGGCTCATACCTAACCCTTGACAACCTCAACTACACAATTGCACAGTCACTGAGCCTCTTCCTCAACCTACCACCTAGTTTCATCTCAGCCAGTGGCTCATCATGTAACATCTTAGACTAGGGGTTTATCATATTAATGTCTCTTGTCATGAGTGAATTAGATATGCAGGTACTCTATCATACTATGACAGGATGATGAAGAAGGAGATGGAGAAGGAGATCATGCTAGAAGACACTCCTGCAGCTGAAAATACAAGTTGATCAATCAAGAGGAAGCATAGGGACATTAGTTTGCGACCAAAACTCAAGACTTGATAACATTGAAGACTCCTCATCTCTAAGCCATATGTAGGTGTAAAAGAGATCATTCTTAAGAAGACACAAAACAAGTAGCAACAAAGAATGGCTTGACATTTCCATGTCATCATGCAGTCCATATCATCGGTTTCATTTTATGTCATGTCATGAGTCATCATATGCCACATCATTTGTGGATTATGTAAATCCTAATTCGAAAATGTATTGTAAAGTGTAATTCCAAAGGAAATGTACAAAATATGAAGTCATGTAAAAGTATAAAATTAATAGGGATGTCAAACAATCATCAGGGTAGTCAAAGTGTCACAAGGGAGGTGGAAGATCAACCCATGGGTTATATATGCACCCTCATTGTACAAGCAAAGGAATTTTCATCTTGGCTTCTCCCATAAGGCATCAGAGAGACAAGTTAGTTCTTTTGGGGAGTAAGTAGTAGCTCCAACGCTCCACTATTGGAGCTAGTGGTGTTTGTTGTATACATGTGTCTTCGGACTTTTACTTAATATATGAAGCCTCCTGGCTAACATGTTCTTCATGCATGGATTATGAATATTTGTAAGATTGTTTTGTGAATTTTTATGATTCATTTTTTTTTCCACATGTACTAAATTAGGTGAACTATTTCAGTTATTTTAGTGCTTAACATATTGAGAATGTGTTGTAATGATTATAATGACAGTCACATCTTTATGGATTATTCCGCTAGATGTTAAACAATTTTTTTATGTTTGTGTGTGTCTGTGCTAGGGTGGTACTATTACCTCTCTCTTATAGGATCACTTTCTTTTCCCTCCGTAGTATAAGAACCTTGACACACCTACAACCAAACATTCACTAGGCACACTAACTTGCTTTTAAAAGGCACATATGTGATCCTCTCTCTTGCTGACGACTAAATCCAAGGAAAAAATTTAAGAAAATGGTAACCAACTCGTATTATAGATGGGGCTCCTATCCCAAATGGTGTGAGGTCTAATTGGGACTGCATATTGGGGGAGACCCCTTTAAATGTTGGCAGGTCCATCACTGTCAACAATTCTGGCACTAGAACGAGGGTAGCCATATTTTTATGGATAATAACTCCATTCACCCTCAACATACTTCTTTCATTCAAGGCATAAATATTCCCAACACCTCCCCTACTCATATTCTTGAAGTTTGCGGATCTTCCTTGCCCAATCTTGGACAAACTTGTGAAATCTCTTACGAGAATATCTAAGCCATCTAGCCTATAACCCGTCACTTTACAAAGGCTATTGGATTGATCCCTGGAGTACATAATCTTCTTTATTTTCCAAATAAGAACACAACCAATCCTACTGGGATAATGGTCTCTACAGTCGAAGTTTTTTTTCTCACCACCCTTGAAGAGTTAGCAGAGACTACAGAAAACACAGAGAAATGAGAGCAACCTCCATCTTTTAACAGGGGTGATTGAGACAACGTTATGCTCTCAAAAAACACTTTCCACGGGTTTGGCATTTACGAAGAGGAGGAGGAAGATCCCTCATATTTTGAAGAAGAGGAGGAGCACAGAGACGAAGACATGGTGTACCAAGATCTGGATTGGATGTCTCAAGGCCCACTTGCTCTATTAGGTATTTTACACAAGATGTCAAGACACCTAGAAAAGTTGCTAAGGAAGTATGACCTTGAAAAAGCAGTCAAAGCGAAAGACCATTTGGACAACTTCTACCTACATTTGTAGATGCTCGAGGTACATTATGATGATGTTGCATGCAAACATTTTCCTTTTACCTTAGACCATAGAGAAGTTGTATGGTACCACAAGTCTTCCTCCAAATTCAATTCAAAATTAGAAAGGATTGAAAAAGTTGTTCGTCGAAAATTTTGTCAATGACAAAACCCCAACCATGTTATTAAAGGAATTAAGCAATCTGAATATGGAGCAAAAAGAAAAGGTTAAATATTTTAATTAGAGTTTCAATCACATATTGAAAAAATTTCCTACGAATATGAAACCTCGTGACTACATCATAATTGATTACTACACTTCTACCTTACCAACAAGCATTGCACAATTTGTCAAGAGAACTACGAAAGAAAATTTGGCTAAAAATTATGAAGAAGCCATTGTGATTGAAAAAGACTTGCACACAATTAGATTCATTGTTGACGATGAGCCATCAAAAGACTCCAAGGCGATGGGTAAAAGGTCTCAGGCCTCTCCAAGAAAGGCCAAGGATAAGAGGCCATTGATCTTGAAAGCTTGACCTGGACCATCAAGTCTTTGTCTAATGAGCTAGAAGAGTTAAATAAAAGGTCAAGCGAGACCAACTAGTTCAACAACAAGCCTCCAAATTTCAAATTCCTGAGAAGACCTACTAACAACATAAAAATAAATAATCACTCGGCTAAGTCTGTCTAGAGCTCGAATGTCGTGTTGAATGTAAAAAATATGGGCATGGACCAATATTGTTCTTTTCATCAAGAAAATCATTCAAAAAAACATGCCCACAACGGAATCACAACATGAATGCTCTAGTTGTGCACATCATTGACATGTACTTTCAGATGAGCAGATTGAGAAAACAGAAGAGAAGGAAGAAACCACTACGAATGAAGATAATGTGAGTGTTAGAAACATAGTAGATATTTCCAGTTGTGTATTCACCATTGAAACAAAAAATGTAGAAGAACCACCACCTAGTGAGGCCCCAGATCAAAAGAAAGATAGTCGATATAAGTTGAGGAGACAAGGGAACTTTTCTGAACTAGAGCTAACGAGGAAGAAATTGAAGGAACACTTGTTAATAAAGATCATGCCACCTATCAACTCAACTTAAGACACTCAGGGTAAGTCTAGAAAAGTTGCCACCACGAACAACACTTTCGCCGATGATAAAAGAAAGTCTACCACTCTAGAAGTGTCTGTCAAAGCCACTCCTCCACACACTTCCGAAATGCCCGCTCCACTAGATTATAATATAGTGGAAGACATGAATAAAGCTCGCGGTAATATTTAAATCTTTGAGCATACAAGGATAGCAAGCCAATGAGAACTGCTTGTCCGAGCTCTTGAAAAACATTCCTCATGTAGAAATGCTACTTCTTTGCAAAAGGGATCTAGTAAGTCTTCTAGTCCCTGGAGTAAGTTGTTAATGCTTTAAAAATAAAAGATAACGCACTCTGCCCACCATTTTTTTTAACTTTCGAAATTTTTAATTACAATGTACACAATTTCTTAGTTGATTCTGGTGCATCCGTAAACATAATTCCATTATCTGTCAAAAAGAAAATAAATTCCAAATGGGATAAGACCGATGCACATATCATTCAAATAGATAGGACCCTTATCCATGCTAAAGGTGAGCTAAAAAATGTTCTTATTCACCTATCATTTGATCACCGAGTTCACCAATGCATAAACATAGTAATTGTGGACATTCTGGAAGCCTATGGTGTATTATTGAGTAGAGACTGGTCCAAAAACTTACATGGGTATTTTTCCACTGATTGATCACATTTATGGCTTCCGTATAAGGGAAGGAACAACCAAATCCAAGTGGAATTAGAGCCTTATATGAAGCAAACTGTCACACCCTTCGAGGGGAAGAATGAGGCAGTTACTTTCGCTAATATGATTTTTGGAAATTTCTTCTTGGATACTGACCTTGGGTGTTACCTTGCTCAACATTCCCCGGTCGCACAAGACACACAGTTGTAACTCCTTCCTATTCTAACTGGCAGAAATGACCTTTGTACAGTAGATAGTAGTAGTACCAGGTTAGGGCATAGTTCTTGTATTTTTGATGTTTGGACTTCGTATTTTGACGGTTCTAAGACACAGGAGGGCTTTGGAGTTGGTTGTTTTTTAATAGACCCACGACAGAGAAAACACCTTATCTCTAGCTTCTTGGAATTCGAGTGCACTAATAATACAACAGAATATGAAGCACTCATCTTGGGCATACAAAAGGCCATTGACATCAAATTTAGGGTTCTTAAAGAAATATGTGACTCTGAGATCGTCGTACGATAGGTATAAAATTCTATACACTGTGTGTCACCTAATTTGAAAAGTTATCAATAAGAGGTATGGCATTTGATTTCTCAATTCCAAGCTTTCAATATTGTATATGTTCCTAGAATGCGTAATGCAACTGTATATGCATTAGAAAATGTTGCTTCTAGGTTGTCACCGCTTAGGGAAAAATTTTCTATTGAAATTCTTTATAATCCATCCATCCCTGATAATATCACTAATTTACGCATTTTTAATGATGACCAGCAGATACTGCATTTCATGGAAAATGTTGATGTGTTCAAAGATGCATTCATTAACAAAGATGAGCACAACAAAGTCTTGCAAGATGCAGCTTAGGAAAGCAAGGAGAAACCCATGTCAAACAACGTGGCATCACTAGAGAAGTTGTATGAATTGCAAAACTGCTTTAGAGGACCAGTCAACACCAAAACCCACAGTTCAACATTGTCGCATGAGAAGATTAATCTTAGAACAAATAAAGATCCAAAGTTTGTTAATCTTGGTACTTGTTGCACACCTCAAGAGCAGAAATACTTTATTTGATTATTCAAGCAGTACCGAGGTGTTTTTGAGTGGACATATGATGAGCTCAAAACTTACGACACATAAATAATCCAACATGTTATCCCAATTAAGGAGACAAGCCTTTTCAATAGAAGCTGTGAAAGGTGCATCTAATGCTTGAGCCCTTGATTCTGAAGTAGTTGAGGAAGTTGTTGGATGATTGGATCATTTACAAAGTGTGACATTCAACATGGGGGTCTAAGCTGGTACTAGTAAGGAAGAAGTTCGGTGAAATATACTTGTGCGTGGATTTCTAAAATCTCAACCACGTCTCAGACAAAGATAATTACCTTGTGTCATCAATGGAGCATATATTACATACAATATTGGGGTCAGAAATGTTTTATTTACTTTGCGGTTTTTTTGGCTATAACCAAGTTCTGATCTCAGAGCCTTGTCGATACAAAACTACATTTTGAATGAAGTGGGGCATGCTCACATTTAGAAAAATTCCTTTTGGGCTAGCTAATGTCAGTGAAACCTCTCAATGTGTGATCGAAATCCCATTTCATGGTTTGATTGGTCAGGGCATGGTGGTGTATCTTGATGATGTCATGGAGTTTTTAAAGAAGAGATTCAACCACTTATGCCACCTGAAGAAAATCTTTGAGTGATGTAAACAATACGAGATAGCTCTTAAGCTCAAGAGGATATTTTTTGCAGTGTTCAAGGGAAATATCTTGGGCCATATCATATCAAAGAGTGGGATTAAAGTAGACCTTGAAAGGGTCAGGATATTCTGAAGATTACCTTCCCAATGAACAAGAAATCCATGCAGTCCTTCTTGGGGAAGATAAAATTTCTCCGCAAGTTCATCTTCATTTACGCTAAAAAATGTGAAACCTATGCAGACGATGGTAAGGAAGGATGCAATTTACAAGTGGGACAAAAGGGAAAAGATGTGGTTTCCTGTATTAAGCAAGCTGCAGTAGAAGCACAAACCTTGTACAAACCAAATTTCAACAAGGATTTTATGCTCTACACCTTTGCTTCTAATACTTCTCTTGTCACTATGCTTATAGAGAAAGATGATCAGAATGATGAGTGACCTATATATTTTATGAGTGATAGCCTACAAGGACTTAAACTTAACTATCCTGCCATTGATAAATAGGCTTACGTAGTCTACAAGGCAATAAAGCACTTTTTATCCTATCTCTTAAAGAATCATTGTATTATCTTCGTACCACACCCAACAATTAGATCGTTGTTAGTTCAACAAGAGCTAGGTGAGAGAAGAGCAAATTGGATGACTAGTTTACAAGAGTATGATATGTAATTCAAACCATTTCATACAATCAAGGTCCATGGTCTATGTTGGCTAGCAGTAGAAGAAGTGAATGCAAAATAAGATGATTCATCTGGATGGGAGCAGGAAATTGATATGTACAATGTCGAGCGAGCTCCCCCCACTACTATCTCAAAATATTGGTACGCAGATTTGTGTCAGTATATTGATCATGGTACTTTTCCCTCTCACTTATCCACTTGAAAAAAGAGGACATTCAGATAAAAATCTCTATCTTATCCGTTAGTGCATGGTGTGATTTTTAGAAAGCATCATAAAGGAGTATTTATTAGATGCTTAGAAGCACATGATTCAGAAAAGGTTTTACGTGACCTCCATGATGGATGAGCTAGGGGGCACTTTGTGGGTGAAACTACAATTCCAAAATTCATGTGGGTTGGTTTTTATTGGTCGAAATTTTTCAAATATTCTCACACATATTCCTTCAAGTGTCTGGTCTTCCAGAAGTGTGTAATTTGAGGGAAGAATTCAGTCACCTCGTTACAGCCTATTGTTGTGGAAGAACCATTTCTATATTTCATCGGTGATATTTTTCCACACTTATCGAAGCAACACTGCTATATTCTTATTGTTATAGATTACTTTACATGGTGAACATAAGTGGTTCCACTCAAGCAAGTGAACAAGCAGGAAGTCATCAACTTTCTTAAGCAGAATATCATCTCCAGGTTTGGCATTCCTACTTCACTTGTTTTTTTACAATGAAATGTACTTTTCATCATTAACATTATATCATTTTGCATTGGAAAATGGTATTGTATTGAAACATTCATCTAATTACTATCCATTGGGGAACGACCTTGTTGAGCGTACCAATAAGAATCTTATCCACATCATTAAGAAGATAGTTTTCTATGAACATAGGAACTGGCACTCTTCTTTGGTGAATTCCCTATGGGTTGATCGAGTCACACCTAAGCCTTCTCTAAATACATCTCCTTACTTCTTGGTGTATGGAAAATAATTCATCCTACCCATGAAAATCTATTTGTTTGCCCTTCAACTTTCACAAGAGTCCTAGAGTAAGCCATGCTTATTGGTTCAGAGTAGGATAGACATTCTTTGCAAGCTACATGAAGAAAGATAGAATGTTAAAGAATTTTTTTCTCTCCATCAGATTCATATCAAGAGATGGTTTGACAAGAAGTTTGCAAGGAAAAATGAATTTAGTGTGGATGACCTGGTCTTAAAGTGGAACAAAGCCCTTGAAGACAAAGGTAAACATATTAAGTTTCAGTCCATGTGGATCGTATCATACACAGAGCACGAGAAGCTTCGCCAATACACATATCATCTCCAATCTTTGGACAGGAATATTAACTCTCTTCTTGTTAATGGATAATATCTAAAGTAATATTTTCAATGATGGTCTAGGGTTGTGCCCTACCCTATGTACATAGTTTGTTTTCTTGTCGCTCTGTTTTGTTTGGTCTTGTGTTTTATTTTTTGTTTATGTAAATAAATGTCATGTGTGAACATGTTTTCTAAATTCATTGTGTGTGGCTGAATTGAAAAGAGTCATGTGACACTACAATATTTGGCTAACCTTTGGTCCTCCTTCTTTGTTTTGGTTATGTTTTTTGGTCAATGAAGTTATGATGGAAAATACGATCCTTTCGTAAGGATACTTTTTGTTGAACCATGATATCTGTGTTCACTCTAGAAACCTTATGCCTTCACTCGATTCTTTGTGTTTCGGTGTTTTCCACTCTTCTCCAATTAAGTAGAGAAGGAGAAGGGGAAATATAAACAAGCAAACCAAAATCAAAGGTATTTATATGCCTCTTTGAAGGAACAACCTCTTCTTCTCTCAATAAGTCAGGATCCCTTTTCCACCCATTTAAGGAATAAGTTCCTATGCACAGTCCCATATAAAATATATAAATAAGAAGCAAAAGAAGAGAAAGGATTCTTACACAGGGAGGTGAAGCAATCAACTCCATCAGGGTATTGTCCAATCTTGCTAGAAGTGGAGCAATGTTTGTGTTCATTAAGTCACTCTGTCGGGGTACTATCTAGGCCTATTGGCAGCAGAGCAACACTAGAGATGATAAATTATACTATGAAAATCTAAAGCTTGCGAACTAAACTACCCTTCCTTGATTCGAAACATCGTGATATTGTTGGTCTCATGTTTGTGTTTAGTCGAGAAAGGACAAAGGGGACTAATTTTATGCATTGATTAAGTGGGGAAACCAAAGTGACCTAAACGATGAATCAATACTCCCTGAAGAACTAGACCCTACACAAAAGAACCAACCAGGGTAAAGAAGCTAGAATTCTACCAATGTGTCGCCAAGTGTTGTTGCTGCTATAACACCCTCCAAAATTTTGGTTTACGTTCAAATTTTGGAGCCTACTTTGAATTTTGATGATGTTTTCGCAAACATTAAGAGTCATTCCATGAGTTTTCTCTAAGTGTTTTGGTTCCGTTTGTGAGAAAATCAAAGTTTCGTCTTTTAGCATGTTAAGTGTTGCAAAATGTACAAAAGCTAGGTTTGGTGTTTTCAAAGGGAAATAATTGTGTAAATGAGTTGGTCTTACAACGTAAACATGTTTTTCACTCATTTACAAAGTTTTAGGCATTGTTACACAAGTTTCGTCACTGTTGTCACAAAGTGTATCTTTGGTGTCACACTTGGTGTAATCCGGTCGCAAAGTTGTCACAATGAGGAAAGTATGTTGTTCATATTTTCTGGATGATCTATGTTGTGTCGTTAAGTATTCTAAGTGTGTGATCACAATCAAGTCTTTCCACTTCTCACATCAGTTGCATGGATCCCACACTTAGTCAAATCTGGAAAATATTCCTTAGTCTACCAACCAGCTTTAGCTCAATTAGTCGATCATCATGCAACATCTTAGACTAGGGGTTAATCAGACTGATGTCATCGTGCCATGAGTGAATTGTAGATGCAGTTACTTTATCATGATATGAAAGGATGATGAAGAAGGATGTCATGTTAGAAGACACTCTTGTAGCTGAAAATAAAAGTTTATCAATTAGGAGGAAGCATAGGGACATCAGTTTGCAACCACAACTCAAGACTTGATAACGTTGAAGATTCCTCATCTCTAAGACATATGGACGTGAAAAAGAGATCATTCTCAAGAATACACAAAACAAGAAACAACAAAGAATGTATTGACATTGTCATGTCATCATTCATCCCATGTCATCAGTGATATGTCATGAGTCATCATATGCCACATAATTTTGTGGATTATGTAAATCCTAATTCGAAATTGTATTTTAAAGTGGAAGTACAAAGGACATGTATAGAATATGAATATTCATGTAAAAGTAAAGAAGTCATAGGGAAGTCAAACATTCATGAGTGTAGTCAAAGAGTCACAAGGGAGGTGGAGGATCACCCCATTGGTTATATATACAACCTAATTGTACAAGCAATGGATTTTTCACCTTGGCTTCTCCCATAAGGCATCAAAGAGACAAGTTATTTCTTTTGGGGAGCAAGTAGTGGCTCCCAGATCCTCCACTATTGGAGCTAGTGGTGTTCGTTGTATACATGTGTCTTGGGACTTTTACTTAATATATTAAGATTAATGGCCAACACGTTCTTCATGCATGTATTATGAATATTTGTAAGACTATTCTATGAATGTTTATGATTGATGTTTGTTTTCTACCTGTACTAAAGTAGTTGAACTATTTCGGTTATTTTAATGCTTATCATATTAAGAATGTGTTGTAATGATTGTAATGATCGTTGCATCTTTTTGGAATATTCTATTGGATGTTAGACATATCTTTCCTCATTGCGCATATATTTGCTAGGGCGGTACTATTACCTCTCTCTTAGAGGCTCAATTTCTTTTCCCTCCTTAGTAGAAGAACCTTTACACACCTGCAACCGAACATTCACCAGGAACACCTACTTGATTTTCAAAGGCACATATGCGATCCTCTCTCTCGCTGACAGTTAAAGCCAAGGAAAACATTTAAGAAAATGATAATTGTGTCGTATTCCAGATGGGTCTCCTATCCCTAACGGTGCGAGGTCTAATTGGGACCGCATATTAGGGATACCCATTTGAATGTTGGTAGGTCCAACACTATCAACAAAAGCATATATAGGTATCTCATAAGATTCTTAAGATTAAAACAAGGATACAATTCATGAAAATCCCTCAACACCATGCTTATGTAAATTTCCAAAAATAAGATGAGAGTTGTTGAGGTTAATCTTCAATTATTTCTTAATGATGCTTGCTTCATCTTATAAGAATAAGGTATTCAATAAGGAAAACATACTTCATTCATCAAGTGGAATTACTAAATGAGTAAAGTTAGGTTAGGATTTGGTTTGAACACATAAAAAATATCGAATCAAATACTTCAGATATCCAAGGGAAGATACTCAATTTTCCTTCGCATTGATGCTAAAATGTTATCACAAAACATACCACCTTAGTGAAAAGCCCTCACAAGGTCCTTAGACTAGTGGAACACCATAAATGTTTCCATTATCACCTAACCAACAACTTCCATAGTTTAGTTGAAGGATGGGTCCAAAACAAGGGAGGATTCTCAAGTAGGATTTAAGATTCCTAAGACAAGGCATAATCCAGGTCTAAGATATCCCAAGAATCTACCCAATTCATCACCAATGAGATATATAAAATAAATTAAGGATAATATGGTCACATAATGAATATTGCATATTTGGTTTGATATGTATTTAGGGCTATTTAAAAAGCTTATCAAGTGAATATTTAATGAAAAATTCTCCTCAAAGAAAGAAAATGTGAAAAATACTAATAGACAATTTATACCAATAATACACTTTAGCCCTTGAAAAAAGTTATAAACAATTAGAATTTAGAGCTAAAACAATGAATTGATCTAGGGCTTATACAACTTGTAAAATCTAGAAATTAAAAGTGACATAACAACCAAGAATACTAAGAAATATAGCCCTAATATAGTCATGATATAAATCAACAAGATTATTTACGCTAGTAACATGATTTTTAAGTCAAGAAAATGCATAAATATAAGATGTATGGGGCTAATTATTGTTAAAAATGTATATACTATTTTAATAAACCCTACATTTACCCCAAAACATGAATACAAATTTGATTTTATGAAATTATTATTGACTAGATGGAAGATGCATATTTCCTAATCTTTTTTCTTCTGGTATATGGGGTTAACTAAGGACTCCCTTGAGAGAATGTAAGTAGATCTAGAATGATAACTAGGGTTTCCCACTGCAAACCCTAGAAGATCCACCTAATTATTTACAAACTTCAAGATAGTTCAAGGGAAGACACTCCACTAGTAATCAACCAAGGGTTTTGAAGAAGGGATATGTTTAATAAAAATATGAAGAGAGTACACCACCACCACTAGAGAAGAATAACTACATTTTTAGTCATTCATAAACAACATTAAAAAAACATTAAATGAGATTAGTTACTCAAGAAACTATTTCATCCATAATATCCTAGCGAAGAGAATCCATGAAAATGTAAAATCATCCATAAGACATCATCCTCAAGAAGTCACTTTAGTTATCCATCCAAAAAATATGGGTGTCATAGTAGACAAGTAGTTTTTTTCCACAAGTGTTAGAAATAAGTCCAAATGAGAAGTACTTCTCTTGTTTTTATGAAATATCTAGAACCCTTATTAAAATTTCTATATTTTCATAAAAAAAGGTAAAACATGTCCATGTCTTAGGTCATCCTTCATAAATGCATGAAAAATCCACGCGTGGCACATTTGATCTCCAAAAGGTGGGTGACTTACTCAAGAGGTCATATGCAGGGGCTCCAAAGTGAAACATTTCCTCCAAAGGGTGTAACATTTCATCCAAAACATGAAACATCCTAGAAAAAAGGTGACAAGTCCTCCCTACAAGGGTTTTGTGTCCTCAAGAATCCCAATGAAATGGCTTTTATGACCGAAATCTAGAATACAATTTCTAACAAGCATGTTATTTCTTGTTGTTTAAAATGCATTGTTGCATGCAAAAATGGATTCAAAACACTGAAAACCCTTGAATCAATTGAGATTGCAAATTAAACAACTTAATATTATGGTTCCTAAATTTCTCTACAAGATTTTGGGAAAAGTTGACCAAAAAATATGTTCGGAGAATGACCATTTCTTCTATTAGCCAGACTACACAAAACAATATAACTACTATATGAACTACTTATTTTGGTTGGAATCTGAAAATACAATTTTGAGCAATATTGTGATTTATTATTATTTAAAATACTCTTTTGAATGCATAAATGGATTGAACACCCTAAAAAACCTCTGAGGCACTATAAATTCACAGATTAAACAATTTAATCTTATGATTCTTAAAAAATTCTACCTAATTTTTGGAGAATATATTATTGAATAATGTAAACTTTTGTATTGTACCTTTTTAATTTTGTTAATAATTAAAGAAAATATATATATATATATATATATATATATATATATATATTAACTAAAAAAATAATGATATTTTAAATTAAAGATAAAGATTTTTTTTTTTTTTTTGTAAAATCAAAATTTTTATATTACGATAAAAAACACTAGCTTACATTAACAATTTTCTCTACCAGTTTACCACTTGAGAAACAAGACTAGTAGCATAGGCACAAAATATTGAAATTATTCATACTATTCATAATCTGAGGATCTGATAGAGAAAAAAATGTAATTATTGCTACATAAAATAAACTATAAGTCATAACAAAACTAATGGAAATTATGTTGTTGGTATGAAGAGGTGCCTTATAGCCTTTCATTCTGCAGGGGTGTTCTCTGGGCCCGGTGGTCAAGGCTCTCCATATAAGTCTGATGTGGAGGGATCCATGGCTATCATTCTTTTGGTTAGAAGTGTGATTTTCTTGTTCATCATGTCCATTTTGTCCATTATATCTACAATGAAAATGATGATTTCATATTGAGTATCATCCCTGTTAGTGTCGGTCATGATGCCCTCCATCGGTGATCAAAAGCTCTTTGCATGTGCATAGGTAGGTGTCTCATCAGTGTCAGTTTTGCATTCCATTAGGCATGCCATAAAACTGATGGAGGAGCTGGTCCTTGTTCCCTTCTTGGCTTTGCTGGATCAGGACATATAATTTAATGAGCTTGTGTTACACTTGTTTTATTTTTGTCTTGAAGTCCCAAGTCTTAGGTCTAGGGTTTTGGTCAAAAATCACTGCAAGGTCATGAGTCAGAGGTCTAATAGTCCCCAGCAAGCCGGAAGGAGGTATGTAAATATGTTCCATTGATATTTTTCATCAGGTACAGCTCATTTATACCTTGGATTTAAAAACCCTGTTTTTAAACCCAAGGTCATGTGAAATTTGCAAAAAAAATAAGGAAAATTTTCAAAATTCTTCAAAATGCCGGCAATAACCCTGGTCTCCTCGCCAGAGTCCATCAGATGGTCAACCTGCAAAAAGAACGGAGTTAAAGCACTCAAAAGATCAAATTCAGGACAAAGTGAACTCAAAACAGTGTTAAAAGTGAATGTCAAAACAAAAACATTAGAAAGTGGGTTTGGTAAGTTAATTTTTTCAAATTGGGCCTATAAAGAGTAAATTTCCCTCTAAACAGCCTCATTATGCATTTGAGAGCTTGCAAAAACGAGTGAGAGGTCAAAAGAGGCGATTTGCAGAAAGTTGGAGTCATTCTCAGGGGCGCGACCACTCAGGCTCAGTGCGCGACCAGTTGGGTAGGGCGCGACCACTCAGCGACCCCTCTGCAGTGTATTTTTCTAAAGGGCGCGACCACTCAGACAGGGCGCGACCACTCAGAGCAGGGGCGCGACCACTCAAGCTGTCTTCTACATAACCACTCCAAATCGACTAAATCGCCCTCTTGCTTGCTCAACTGATCGAGGTAGGGTCTTCTAGTGCGTTTGAATGCTTGAAACATGAAATGATGGGCTTGCATATATATGTTTATCACCAAGAAATGTAAAGAGAAATGGATTTGGGTGATTGCTTGTTCATGTAGGCATTATGCTAGGGTTGATGTTTTTTCAAGGCTTTAAATCCCTATTTATTCCCTCCTTGTTTCCTATTAAATTCACAAATGTCATAATATGTTTATATCTTATCTCATTTGCAATAAATACTAAATCTCTCATCCCAAAATTCCTAAAACCCTATCCCTCTCCCAAATTCCTTTACAAAACCCTAATGCCCTTTCATGTATTCTACCCAAACCCTAATACCCTCCACACGACAAGGAAAATAAATGAACAACAGCAAGGATAAAAAATGTTATGTAAAAAGAGAAAAGAGCAATAATATGGCAAAATGACCAAATAAAAAAAAAGATGTTGCTGTGCATAGTCATTGGAAAATAGAAGACACGCTGTTGTTGCATATCCATAGCAAAAACAAGAAAAATGCAGCTGTGTATATGTATAAAATGGACATATTGCTGTAAATATTGTTTGCAAAAGAATATTGTTGTGTCTCCCCAAAACTAAGCCCTATTTTCCTCTCTACCCCTTCCCTAAAATCCTAATTCAATTAAGATCCCTTTTCCCTTATGACAAGATGTAAAAGAAACCTTGTTCCCCTATGACTAAATGTACATAAAATCCTTTGAAAAACACTGTTTACCTTATGATGTACATTGAAAAAACAAAAAAAAACTCAAAGGAGCAAGCTATCTATGCTGTCCTATACTCCTGTTGCAAATGCATGTCCTTTCCCTTGATGACTATCATACGTATTTTCCCTAATAAAGTATTTCTTTGCAAATGATTTCCTAATGATGGAAGATGAGATGATATGTTTGACATTTTGTGAATTATCCCTTAAAAATCCCTGTTTTTACATATTTTCCCATTCCTTATTAAAAATCCCTCCCCTAACATTTCCCTTATGATTTTTTCCCCTTGAAATCAGCATACTTCTCAACATTTTTGCGGGCAAGGGCAGCAGTTTACTCTATCTATTTGCTTCACTTTGCTCAAAAGCACCATGTCAACCACTGAAACCTATGAGCAAGGTGATGACCAGTCTTCTTCCACAGAGATCGAGGTACAGCAGAGGCCTCGTAAGGGTGGCAAAGGTGGTCATCATAGGAGAGAGGAACCCACCTCTTTGGCAGAATTGCAGGCCTGTCCTATGGCAGTGAATTGTTTCCGTTATATGTCATGTTTTCAGTTCTGTGAGAGGCTTGCCCAGATTCAGCACCACAGGGAGTTGGCCCGCTTATTTGTTTTGCACCTTCATGATGGGCAGGTCACTCTTGCAGGGGTGAATTTTGTACTATCTCCGGAGGTGATTTCAGAGGCTACCGGGATACCAAATGTGGGTGAGGTGTGGCCCAAGCGCAAAATGCTGGATTATGTTTATTTTGAGCCATATGTCAGGCCAGCATTCATGAGTCACTTGTCAGGGGTCTTTCCCTTCAGATTCCTCCGGGGGGAGTATGCTCCGATCATGCGGCTTATCATGCATTACTTCACATGCGAGGGAATATTTTCACAGGTCTTCTCTTGTCACATTCGCCTGTTGATGCACTTTACCCGAGTGAGGATGATGAACATCCCGGTTTTCTTCTTCCAGGACATTCAGAGGATGGTGTCCGTGTTTCAGAGGCAGTCCCCAGCTCAGCAGCATAGGAGTTTGTGCCATCATGGTCTCATCCAGCTCATTGTTTCCCATCAGTTGAGTCAGCAGGGCATTCCATGGGCAGACTTCATTTCTCATGAGTTCTTTACAGTGCCACCACAGCCACACCCAGAGCCAGAGGTCATTTATGAGGAGGGAGGTCCATCTCACCAGCCCGAGATCATTGTTCTGAGACAGGTTGCTTCCTCACCTCAGGTCACCTACCAGAGAGGTCACAGGACCTTGTTTGCAGCAGCTCGACGAGTACTTTCCCCACAGCAGGTGGAAGGGGTCTCGCCATCATCATCTACAGGTCAGCGAGTGTTATCTCCACATCAGGTGGAAGGGGCCTCGCATTCTTCATCAGCAGAGGTAGTACGGGAGGGCAAGCAGCCCATGGTTGAGGACGAGAGAGTTGGCGATACACATCATGATTTCATTGACCTTGATGCTCGCTCCCTCACTTCAGATTTGCATGAGATCATCCGACAGAGAGGCGGAAAACCGCTTGTTACAGCAAAAGCTCGACATGGCCCAATGGACAATAAACTATCTTGAGCAGCGCAACAAGCAACTTGAGGATGAGAAAGAGTTGGATGAGCTGTGGAGGATTCGAAGTGACCGAGTCATCAACCGTAGGAGGCCCGGTGACTTGCTGCCCAAGGAGAGGGAATCCATCCTTATCCGTGTGAATGCACACTTGGAGAGACTGTTGGAGAAAGCCAACCAAGACAAGAGGCTGCTACGGAACATGAAAAATCATTATTGGGCGAGAATGCATGTTTGCAAAGCAAAGATGAAGTTACTCCAAAAAAAGTTGTCCGAGGCCCGCAGGAGGAAGAAGAAGACCAACCCGCTCCGTATCTTGGCTGAGGCCTCTCTCACTCACCATGATACTCATTAGCCTCCTCCTAGCAGCAAACCCAAGAAATTTTGAGAGTTTTGAGACATTTTTGGCATTTTTGAGAATTTTACAGGTTTTGGCCATTTGAGTGGTCTCACCCCGCGCGCGACTAGTCATGGGGAAAGCTCAGAACGGGGAAAATCTACATTTTTGGAATTTTCATGCAAAAATACACTTGACTATGGATGGGTTTCAGATTTTATGAAGATTTGGGCTTCCAAAAGCTCAAAATACATGCAAATTTTGACTTTCTGCCCCTTTTTTGAGTTGCAGAAAGCTGCCTTGGGATAAATGACTTTTGAGGGGTCAAATCAACTCCAAATTCAGAAATTCCAGTGGGGTTGGAAAGTAGCCTCACAGACCTTTCCAATGAGCTATCTTGCACCTGATTTGGACACCGGGAAGGCCCTCAAAAAGAGCTGTCAATGCGCGCGACCAGTCAAAGTGAGGGGCGCGACCACTCAGGGAAATTTCACTATTTTGACCAGTTCGGCCAGCAAAACACTGTTTTTACTTTGGTTGACTTTTGAGGCATGTAAATGATGGATTTTTGTGTAATTTTCATGGCACTTAGATACTTTTACTCTCCTTGAACACTTCTAGAAGATTCTTTGATGTAAATGGTAAATATTTAATGCATGGATAAGTTTCCTAAGTTTTAGAGGCAAGTTGTTTTGACTGCCTATTATCTAGTGCTCAGTTTAGAATTAGTTGAAACAGCTCCTAGGAAGCTGAGCTCGACCCCTAGAGGTGGGGAAAGGAGTTAGATCATCTATATTATGCCTTCTCTTGCTCATTTTCAGGGTTGGACTCTTGAGGGAGAAGCTCCTATTGTATATTTTACTTGTATCTCTGCAATTTGAGGAAAGGGAAGACCAGGGTTTTGCAGACATCATTGGGATTCTTGTGGACTATTGTGTTGATGGTGTGTTCTCTTATTGTAATTGTAAGTGTGTTTATGTGTTCCATCTCTTTCTTTACTGCAGCTTATTAAACAAATGAAGTGATAAAGTTTGAATTCATGCTTGCCATGCTCAGCTTTCAAATTTGTTTAATGTTTATGTTTTCCACTGTCTAGAGAGGATTCAAAGTCATTGTTTGCCCTCTTTAGCTTCTCTTTTTTCTTCTTTGATCATCCATCTCAGCTAAAGGCATCAGCACAAACTCCTACCTTGCCCCAAAGACCCACCTGCAAAAACTGAGCTCAATCCCCGCACCCTGAATCGCACTCCCTCCAATTGCCACCAAAAACACCAAAAACTTTAAATCAACCCCCCTTATCAGTTTACTAGCCTAATATCAGTGTTCCTAATTGGGTCAGCTCATCCTATTGAAAGATCTACCGAGTTTGACCGGAGAGAGCCTTCTCATACCCCGTAGGGCTAGCTACGAGGTGAAATGGTTTGATGTTGCCTTGAAGGTTTACCTTCCTCAGCCTAGGGTGAAATCTCAAGTGCTAACAATCCCTATATATGAGGACTCTTCCCATAAGAGTCTTGATATGCCAATATAGGCTAATGGTTTACATGTAAGAGGAGGTTCTAGCTCTGTTGGAATTCCCAATGTCAGGGATCCATTCTCTAGTTTCCTAGTCCATGTGTGTGTCAGGAATGTACCTTTGGGATTCTCTTACTTGTTCTTCCACATTAGATATTACTCTTTGGACAGTCGCAGGGATGATATTCTTATACCTTTCCATAGCTACTATGTCAGTTGACTATGCACATGTACCTTGAAGAGAGGGGAGACTGAAGTCTGTGAGGAGGTGGGACCTGAGCGGCCCTTCCTACCTCAACGAGGCAATCCAACTAAGAAATGCATATCCATGTGAAGAGAAGGTAGACCACATAATATAGAAAAGGAGGAGGAGTAATGCAAATTCCAATGATATTAGTGAAGAGGAGAAGGGTAGGGAAGGAGGGAGGCTTGAGATGTTGAGGAAGAGGAGGAGAGATGCAAGAAAAGGATTGAACATAATGGCATAACTAGAAACACAATATAGGACACTAGGGAGAAATCCACGGAGAGGATAGGGAAATATTAAAGCACAATGTGTAGGGGGCGGAAACTGAAAATACCAGATACTTTGTGGTAGATCATAAAAGAGAGAGAGAGAGAGAAGTCTCAATAACTCGATATGTAATATTAGTATAAGATCCCCTTGCCTCATTCGCACCATGAATCAATTTTATCTGGTCACAGACTCTTGCTTTGCTTTCCTCCCACCATGGATAACTTATTAAATGTAGTCAAAGGAACTCTTTGTTCACTAGGTGATCTCTTTCTTACCACTTCTCAACATTATTAACTTATTGCATTCCATAATCTTCAATAATGAATAGTATTCTTCCTCAACTGTGCGAAACTTTGTGTCATTGTACCTTCCCTCTACTTTATTTTGTGTTTGGTCATCTCGAGGTTGAGTCGATCACCTCATTCATGCACCCTTCATGGGGAAATATTAATCAAAATAATTTTAGAACATCCTAAAATTTGAATAATTTTTTTGAGAACCACTATTAACAAAGAATAATATGCGAACATAACTACACCAACCTATTAATTAATTAAAATAATAAATTTTGTGATTTGATAAAATGATTTTCATAGATTTTAGATACAAATTAAATATTTTATTATTATATTTTTTATTTTTATAAAATAAAATATTTTATATGTAATGTTATTTTACCATTATATTATTATTTTTATGTTTTTTTTTATAGGAATTTAAGTCTTTATTATAATTCGTATTTTCTTTCCCGTATGAAATTAAGGTCAATTTATATTTAAAACATATATTCTATTATTGTAACCTCAGTGATAATAGCATGGGATATTTATTTTCTTGTGAATATTTTTTTTTGGTTTTAGAGTAAGACTTAAAATTGCTTTTTATTGGCTAAGAACTTGTCTTCCTGGAATATATGGAAATGGGTTAACAATGCCAAACCCAAAGGTATTTGCGAAGAATAAGAGTATGCCCCTTTATGTGTAACTACATGTGGATTATTTCAAGTGGCATGGATTTTCTAAATAACAATTTTGCAAATGGAAATAAATTATCACTATCCTCATTACAAATTAACAATCCAATTATAATAAATATAGCCACTTTAAAAGAATCAATAAATCCAACATTTTTAAATAATAATAATAATAATCACCATCCCAAATGCACAGAACAAATTGTACTTTGTTCTTCTTAATAAGTTACTTAAATGTAAATACCATGACATCCTCAATGGAGAGACACTCTCCCAAATATTTTTTAGGTTATTCCTAATTAATATTATCAAGTTTAATTGCTTATTTTTAAGAGTATCACCATTCAATTAAAAATTGGTCTCCTAGAGAAAGACCTAAAACTACTTTTAATTGCCTAAGAGCTTGTCTTCCTTGGACATAAGGAAATAGGTTAATGATCCATGACCTAAAGGTATTTGGCAATAGTAAATGTCTACCACCTTAAGGACCACCAATAGGTTATTTTAATCATCATAGTATTCTTGAATAACAATATTTGTAAATAGCAGTAAATGATCACTATGGTTGCTACCAATTAACAACTAAATTATAATAAATATTGTGAGATTCAAAAAATAAAAAAAATCTAATAATAATAATAATAACCATTCAAAATGGATGGAACAAAGTGTACTTTGTTCTTATTAATAAGTTACTTGAACGTAAATACCATGACATCCTCATTATAGAGGCACTCTCCCAAATATTTTTTATTGTAATCATAATTAATATGATTAATTTTAATGTGTACTTATATTTTAGAGTGTTGTCATTTAATTAAAATCTTGTCTTATGAATTAAGTGATCTAGATCTTGGGGGCTAAGATCTAGGAGGCTTGAATACTAAGAGAGAAGGAGAGAAAACACACAGATCCACCATGAAACTAATCATATGAACATACAAGAATTGAATACATCACAAAAATATTAAGAGAGAGAGAGAGAGAAGAACAATTGCATGTAATATATGAGGCCAATTTTGGAACCTCTCCTTCTCAATCTTCACTCTCTTTCTATTGCCTTCTTATAAGGCGTCTTTTTGACGAAATCAACTTTAATTAGGGTTTAATCCATAGATTACATATATATCAAAGTCCTTACATAAAAATATGACTTTATGACTTATACATATGAACTTAGACTATAAGCCTTTGTAATATTTAAATCAATCCTTCTCCCTTGGACTCAATGATGCTCCCCATAATTCATTCATGCTAAAAAAAGAGGGAAACCATTATGTTTAATGTACCATCATGACTAAAGTATGTTATAAGCCAATGAAGAGAATATTTATGTGTGGTTAACCCATAACTATGGGTTTATGGATGATCCATAATCATCATGATTGCAATATTCCAAGTGCCAATGAAGAGAAGGGTTTTGTGTTGTTAACCCATGAATTGGAAATAGCAAGCTTGGACAATGGTTTTGTGTTAACCCATGAGTTGGAAATGGAAAGCTTGTATAATGGTTTTATGTGGCTTAAATATAAAAATGGATTTGTGGATGACCCATAACCATGGATATTTTTTAATTTTTTTGGAAATGGACCTCTCATTGCAACTTTGTTAACAAAATTTTCTACAAGTGATAAAATCAAATTTTGTCAAAGAACCTTTTGATGTATTGAATAACCTTTCCATTGATATAATATACTTTCTCTATAATGATTGTGGAGTGATAAAATCATTCCTAAAACTCAAGGCATGCACAGCCACACAACTTTACAAACATTTGTGACTCCAATCGACGATATCGCTCAAATTAGAAAATGAAATCAAATTTTGTAAAAATCCCATTTGAGATAACTAGAAATATTTTAAAATGAACTATTGTGGACACTTTGAAAGGCTATATAGAGGTTGTGTCACTTGCATGAAGTTCACTAAATATTTCTACCATGTGTTCCATCCATTATTGTGCTTCTATGGTAGTCATACAACTATGGGCAAGCTGAGAAATGGTTAAAATGAGGTCACCTAAGCTTCTAGATGTTACATACATATTCTATTAAGCTATGAAATGGTTTTATAAATATGAAATAACAAGGAATGCAAGAAATTCACCAAGTGTAGAGGTTGTGGTGGTTTCAGTGACCTTCCTTTCACCCTCTAGTCGAAAAATGAAGAGAACTAACTTTGCAATATGATAGATTACATTTTGGAATTATTTTGCCAAGATCAATGAAATTTCAGTAGTTGGGACTACCTATGGTATACTGTTGAGTTGATATCTTAGAGTAACAAAGACACTAAGGGGACAATAATCATAAACAACGTGTGATTTCCACATATATGGTTTTCCTGAAATAATATCATAAAGTTCAAGTGGGGAACATGATGCATGCCTACATGCAAACCTTCTTAAATCCCACGGTGCCCAAATCTCTTCTCGATGAGGCACTTCCGTCAATCCCTCTCTTGGTATATAACTCCCTTTCTAAAAAAATTAACAGTGGAAGAATTTGAATAAATAGTGGGAGGATCCAAAAGGGTTATACCCTTATATCAGCTAACAACACAAGCTCCTTATCTACACATCGGCCCTTTTTACCAACTTTCTAGCACATAAGCTCCTCCTGTTTCCTTTGTTATATATATGAGCACCCAATCTCTTTCTCTATTCCTTTCTCGTTTAGCTCCTAAAAATTTCCTTTCTTTCACCAACGCCCACTCATATACCTTGGCTCCTCTATACTCCGCCCATGGAACCTCACATTACATTCCATGCATAAACACCTAATCTCAAATGCCCAACCATTCCTTCTTAGTGTATTTGTAAATTTCCTGGGTTACAATCCTTCGGTTGGCCCACATATGGTTCGCCTTTCACATAAGCTTTCCCATGTGAGCCCTCTCTTTTAAATGCCCAGCCCAATGGAAAAGAATTCACAACAACTGCTGGGATAAAAACTTCGAGTGGGACCCACATCTAAACGTTCCCCATTTAATGCCTCTGACCCTCCCTTGAAAGCCCAAATTTCTAGTACGAAGTATTAAAAAAGGCCATTGGGGTGGAAGTTATCTAGGTGGGGTCAGCTCTGCCAAATGATTATGATCCTTTATGCCCGACCTCTCTTATTGTGTGAACTTCCTTATTCCACTGGGATAAAGGTCCTCTGGGAAACATCAATATTTGTTCAACACATGCCATGCCCCACTCTCTGGGTTTTGATTGGTTGTTGGTCTCCGAATTTCCACATAATATCGTATCTACTCAGCGTGTTCCTTCCTCTTGCTTGCACTCTTTAACTCATTTGTCCAGTAGATTCCACATAACATTGTATTTTACCCATTAACTAATGACCTATTCCTTATCAAATAATAAACACTTACACTTTTACTCTTCCGGGTGTTGAATTTACACGTCAACTTGATGTTTCTCAACCTGAATTCTCCTTATGGACCTCTCTTTTGTATTTCTGGGATGAACTCTCCAAACCGCCTCTTGTCAAATGATGAATTTTCCCAATAAAACTCAAGTCCTGTCACCTGATGCTATTAATTAACAATCTCTTGATTAAGGCTTAATAAACTAAGTGATTATACTTCTCTGTTATACTCTGACTCAAATATTGTTAAATATTTCCCTTTATACTCAATCCTTCATGCATCAATCTTGATTCTCTCTCTATTAGCTCATGCTCCTTCTCTCTCTGCCTTCAAGATTTTGGATTCCACGACTTCTGTTGTGACACTCTAATCCTTTGTGCAACTGGCTCTAGCACAGGTTATCAAATTTGGCATGCCTACAATAGACTTGTGCTCCTTTGATGTCTTTGTTGGCCTTTGGATCATTGATCACTCATTTGAGTATGATCAACGATTGCAATCACTCTGACTATAAAAGGAATGGGTCATCCTCATTCCAACAGGGTTTTGGCTCCTTTGTGTTTATTTTAATGCACACTCTCAATGATTTTCATCTTGAGCTTGATCAAATCAAACCTGAAAAAACTTGTATTAAACTAACCTTAACACAATACATAAATCTCGTTACACATTGTAACAAAACTTATAGTAACTAGCAAAGTTGCACATCCAATTCACACACTCGCACATAATGATCCTTCCATATATATATATATATATATATATATATATATATATACAAAAGTCCCTCTCAACCCGATTATTACAATAAAGTCCATCTTGGCCTTATGGTCCTATTCGGCCTTCTCTAATGGCATTCTTAGCTCTATTCTTACACACCTCTCCTTTTTTTGTTATTATAAAATTGATGACATTTATACAAAATAGGATTATGAACTAATTTAGATTCAAATTCACAATCTCCTTAGCAAAATCCTATCTCTAGACTTTCTAGATCCACTAAATCCTCATGGGATCTAAATAACCCTTAAATCTCTCTAACTCTCCCAAATACTCTTGAGATATATCCTAAGGAATAAATTTGATTACAATTTCTTTTCTAATTACAAATTCTTCTGGAAATCCTTGAAAGCATAAGGAAATACAAATAATTAATCAACTAGATTTAATTAGGTAACTGTCTCCCTTGGTAAAGAAATGACCCCTATCCTAGTCAAAAAAAAAATTGACTTGGAAGTTGAATCATATTCCCAATGTCAAAAGAATCATGGTATCTTGATCATGTGTTTTCATATGTTGCTGAAATCCTCCTAGGTCAAAAACTTTTGTCTATAGATTGTCCTTCTCCTTTCTATGTTGTTATTGTTTTATTTCTTCGAACTCTCCAGTCTCCATATTTTATGTTGTTGTTGTCCTTTTTCTATGTTGAGACACACTGCTTCAGTCAACTGCAATTCTTTGTTGGCTATCCTCTTCCTTTTGGTGTTCCTTCTTCTAGATGTCTTCCTCATCAGCATCCACATTTCCTCTATCACCCCATCAATCTCCAATTTTGGTTGAACTCCACTACTGTCATTGTTCTCAATTTATTTCATATCCTATTCTTTATCAAAAGTTATAAAAATTTGTTTAAATTATGGCTTGCAAATCCCTTTATCAGTCCGTTGCCTACATCTTATAGTCTGGCTTTCATCACTTATAAACATTGTCTCTTCTTCCTCTAACTCCACTTTTGTAGTTTGAATTTGCAATTTTTAGCTCTTTATCCCTTGTTCTATGAAATTTAGTTCTCCATACAATTCAAAATCACTTTGAATTGTATCAACATCCTCTATGCTTAGATATTTTGAGGTCCATTCCCCCCCCCACCTTCCTCGTACTTACTTCCTCAAGCATGAGACCTCCAATTAAAATATCCTTGAGCACATCTTTCTAAAATAATTCTTCTTCTTCAACTATTGCTTCATCCTTTGAGGTTGCTCCATCTTCTACAACTACATCATATTCCTTAAATGATGCTGCTTCATCCTCCTCTAAGTCAAAAATCAAGGATGGTACTCCTTCGATTTCCTCTGGCATAACAACTTCCTTATTAACCTTGAACTTGATCCAAAATTGAAAAGTAAAGGTTTCATTGAATGATTTGCAAACTATTTTATGTATTTTAGGTAATGGATCGTGATTGCAAAGCACACAAAATTAAGTAAATTTTGTAGAATTTTAACAGTTAAAAATGGACAAACATGCAACATCAAAGACAACAAATTGATAACGGAGTTCACCCCTCCAGGGACATGTCTTCGGGTCCAACTTCTAATGGTTTCCTTTTTATTATATTATCAAATGCTCAATACATAAACATACAAGATTTAATCTACAAAAATGACATTGTCGTCATGTCCAGAATACCTAAAAACTGTTGTTTAGGCTCTTCTTGAGCTTAAAAATGTTGAAAAATGAGCAACATAGGCCTCTTTCTCCAAATTGCCTGCAAATTGGTCTACAAATAGGTTCTGCTATGCAAAGTTTCAACAAAATTTCCATAGGTCGATTGGTTGGGATGTTGTAATGTCACACCATTGGTCTTGGGTTCAATCCGCAATTGGTGGCTGAGGTTACGTTGGTTTTTAAAAAAAAGTGATTTTTTTTCCACTCTCCTTCGTATGGGCTTCATTATATTATGTGCTCAGGGCTTGGGCGTGACAAGGTGCCACCCACCTGTGGCCCTATTTACTTTGTCGTCGGTCATATGTGTTGCCAAAAACCAAGGGCTGGGTCGGTCGGGTGTGCTTGCCAGCCCGCCCATTCCCCAACCACTCCACCTTTACATTTTAAATATAAATCGTTGACCAATAGTTATTGAGAACCACCCATGGCCTATTAGTTAGGTGGTCCATTAGTTAGTTGGAGGTCATGTGTTCTGGCCCAATGGAGGCTGTATACAAGCCTTAACCACAAGGAACTATGCTTCGATTTGGTTTGATGTTTACACAAGATTAAAACGAAAAAATATGCTTGTATTCAATTTCATGTTTACACAAGCTTGAAATGAAAAACTATGCTTGGATGAAAAAATGGCATGCCCCCAGCATGATGAGAGCCGAGGCACATGCCCCCCAAACTTCATTTCATTCACCGAAGTAGACATTGGGTTACTAAAAGGTGGATGGAATGAAGTTTCACTTTCGAGATCAAGGAAAGATTCGACTGGAATTTGACGAGATCTTAATCAAATACGCGATTTGGAAAAGGGAGTTGTGTCATTTTTTAACGAGGTTGACACAGTAAAAGAACTATCCTCAAGTCTGCTTGTTTCATTTTTTAAGGAGCTTGACACAAGACCAGGGACCATGCTCCGACACTTTGTTTCATTTTTTAATGAGGTTGACACAAGACCAGAAACTATCCTCGTGACATCTGTTTCATTTTTAACGAGGTTGATACAGGAACAAACTATCCTCGCATGTTGTTTCATTTTTTAACGATGTTGACACAGAAAAAGAACTATCCTCGTACTCCTTGATTCATTTTTTAACGAGCTTGACACAAGACAAGGAACTATGCTCACACCCCTTGCTTCATTTTTTAACGAGCTTGACACAAGACAAGGAACTATGCTCTGACACTCTCCTTGATTCATTTTTTAACAAGCTTGACATAAGACAAGGAATTATGCTCGTACTCCTTGCTTCATTTTTTAACGAGCTTGACACAATACAAGGAACTATGCTCGTACCCTTGATCACGGACCATACTAGAACATGGCTCCCAAGAGGTCCTCACTAGACGAGAGAACCACTCTCTAGGAGGAATACATGTCCACTGGTACCAACGACAGATCGGGTTCCAATGCCCCCAGTACATAATGTACTATACCATTTGTGTGATCATCAGCAGATGTGGAGACGGAACGGGTAGCCACATAATTGACCTGTGGCTTGAAAGGTACTGCTTGCAAAGGAGGCACCTGGGGACCAATGAACGACAATTGATCAATGGTCACTATTCTCCTTTCATGTGGAAAACAAACCACATGGAAAAGTGAAGAAACAAGAGCTCCCATGAAATAAACATAGTCACGTCCAAGGAGAAGATTAAAATCTAAGGGACCTTGGACTACCATCACATCTATATAGACGATCTTTCCTCCCAAATTAATAGGGAACTTCGGAAGGATCCCTAAGGGCTGATTGGTTCCTCCGTTGAAAGCCAACAGATTCTGGGTGACAGGCACAAGCTGTGGGGAACCCAAAGCTTGCCAAGTAGTAGAAGATATGATGCTAACAAATGCACCTTCACCTAATATAGTTCCATGTACTACCATATTATAGGCTTGTACTGTGATCTGGAAAGGAACATAAGATGGGAGGTAGAATGCATTCAATTGAATCCAATCAAAAGAAACGACAGAACTACTTGGTGGGGGTATCATAGGATTTCCCCCATGCTTTACAAGAATAGGAGAATGAATCTCATGAACAACCAGGATGGGAGGGTCACTCTTTGATTCATGAGAATCTGAGGAAACAAGAAGAACATGAGCAGTATGATCACTACTCTCTTCGGGAACGGAGTGAACAATTGAAGGCGGAGCTAAGTCGACACTCTTTTCAACCAATGGTTGGTCAGGAACAGACACAAGAGAGTCATGCTCAGGGAGATCAGGATGGTTAAGAGATGAATCCAAGTCAATACCTTTACCAACTAGGAGAGGGTCAGAAGAAAGTCTCTTATAACCAAAAGGGAGTCGCGCTTGAGGAGCTGTAAGGTTTTCCAAAATTTTGGAAGCTTTATCCATAAGAGGACAAAGGTGAAGAATATTCTTCCCTTCACATAACCTACAGGGGAATCTAATCTTCCCTTTCTTCTTACCATCATTAGTTGAAGACATAACATCGACATGATCTCCAAAGGTCGACGGGGATGGCCGATTCAGGTCTTGAGACCATACCTCTAAGACTTTGGGAATTCCATAATAGTCTCGAAGGAGATGATCACCCTTACACAGCTTGCAAGGGAATCCGACCTTCCATGGAGGATTAGAAGGTTTTACTATAGTAGGTGCATTTAGAGAAATAATTGCATGGTTAGCCTCTCGCTTATCTGACTTCTTCTTCTTTGTCTTCTTCTTCTTCTTCTTAGCCTCCTTGTTACTAGATCTCAAACTTTCACCAAGAGAAGTAGAAGAGGAAGGTGAAGAAATAGGGGAAGAAGGTGAGAGGTCAACCTTAGAATCAACGTGATGTGATTCAAATGAAGGATATGGCAGGACAGGAGTTGGGACACTTGGGACCACCGAGGTCGAAAATAACTAGATAGGTAAACCAATGGTTAACCCAGGGAGGGACAACGTTGCCATATAAGGAGCACCAACATTTCCAAAAGAAGGAAAAGGATCAGGATTCCCATCCGAGGGGGATCCTTGACTGGTAGACTCTGGAAATGGTGCCATTGGAAACGACCCTAAATAATCACTAAGGAAGATAACTTTAACCAGGAATATTTTGTGGGTAGTTAACTTTAAGACACTGAAACAAAACTTTGCCTTTTCATATTTTAAGAGTCAAGAAAAGGGCGAAAGGTGACTCTAGTCACTTTCGGAGTTAACGAGCTCGAAAGGACAAGTGCTCAGTGATGTTTTAAATTTAAAGAGTCAAAAAGACCAAAATGACTGCTCAGGATAATCTAGGCAAAAGGAATTACTAGGTAACCGTCAACTGTAGAATACCTCCTGGTGAACCAAGAAGTACGGGCAGACAATCTCCCCGAATTTTGTGTTCGGTGTATCACGTTTACAAGGCGGCAAACTCGGCTTCCTGTGGATAAAGGATTTCAAACCTAGTGGGGTCTCCCTTTATATACGTGTTAAAATTGGCAACCAGGGCAAACTTCATGTGGGTCATCTTATTCATGGCTAATAATATTTTTATTAGATTCCTCTCATCAATAGGTGTAGGATTGATATAAAGATCATCCAATTCCAATAAGTATTCATGGAGATATGAATTTATTTTGATTATGGAATTATTATCAAGCCGACCTACAACTCATGTAGGCTCAAAAGCCCAACAGTCGCATCTATTCACCCACCAACGTTGTGTATAAATATAAGAGGACTTTTCCTCATTTGGACTCACTCATCTCATCACATCTCTCTCTCTCTACTGCGCAGATATGAGTCTCTTCTCTACTGTGCTGAAATGGGTCTCTCTCTCTCACACATGTGAAGCCGGAAGCTGTTGAATTTGAAGCTACAACTGTAGAAGTAAAGATTGACTTGCGTGGCCTAGAATATCTCCTCTTTGGAACTGCGTTGTAGGTTCATCTGAACCTCCTTTGAAAGCCACAACTTTTGGTGGTGGAATGAAGTCAATCCGACGAATGGTTTGCAAGATATTGACTGCCCTAGTTTGAAGCCGAAAACTGCTGAAACTGAAGCTGCAACTGCAGAAGTAAAGATTGACTTGCGTGGCCTAGAAGATCTCCTCATCTGAACTACGTTGTAGGTTCATCTGAACCTCCTCTAGAAGCCAAAACTTTTGGTGGTGGAATGAAGTCAATCCGACTGTCGGTTTGTGAGATATGGTCTGCCCTAGTTTGATAATGAAGCCGCTAATGCTGATGCTACTGATCTAGGGTTTGCTACTACTAATATGAATCAGATTTATTGTATTGTTTCTCTCTGCTGAATTATTGAAGATAAAAGAATATTTGATCAAAGGGTTTCCCCACACATTATCGGGTTTGTCCCTGGCTAGCCGCCACATCTTGTGTCTCTTGTCTTGGCTTGTTTTCTGTCTATCATTTAATGTTCTATCTGCACTTTACTTTATGTACATGTGATTGCTAATCGGTGGAATATAATAAGAAAAAGAAGTAAACTGTTATAAGCATAGAACATACCATAACTTAACATGGTATCAGATCCGAGGTGAAGACAAAGCCCGAGCAAGAGCAAGAGCAATCATTGAAGAGAAGATTGGCAAGGTTATCCTAAAAGAACTATGGGGTCCTAAACACTCTTTCCTACCGAAGACAAGCTCCGTGAGAAAGCTGACTATCACGGATGGAAGATGTCTATCGATCTAACCCTTAAAGATCAAGGAGTGCTGGACCATGTAAGAGGCAATATTGTTGAGCCTTCATCAAATGCATCTGTTGTTGCCTGGAACAAATGGAAAAATGGAGAAGTCAAAACAAAGAAGATCATCCAGGACTCTATCGACAAGCGCTTGGTGGCCTACATCTCTGATCTAGACACCTCCATGGAAATCTACGACAGACCAGTGAGTTTATTTAAAGTTAATGATGCAAATCAAGTTTTGTTTCTTAGAAATAAGTTGAGGGAAATCAAGAAGGGTAAAGATGAAAGTATGCAAGCATACTTCTTAAGAATCACCGAGATCAAGAAGGATCTCCTATCTATTGGGGAAACCATTACTGACAGAGAAATGGCACTCACAACTCTCGGAAGATTACCATCTGAATGGTATGTGTTCAGGACTACTCTTCTGAACAATAATTCCTAGTTTCGAGGAATTAATGGCTAGATGCATTCAAGAACAAACAAGGGTAGAAGAGCAGGAAATGCCCTTGCCTAAAGGTCCTCCTGCTGCTTTTTCTTCTCATGCTAAGAAAAGAAATAATTCTGGGTCTAAATCGAAAAGAAAGGCTGGATTTAAGGGTGGAAGAAAAGGACGATGTTTCATTTGCAATAAAGCAGGTCACTATGCAAGGGAATGCCCTGATAGAAAGGACTCTCACCATGACGATGATCAAAATCCCTCTCATGGTAATCGAAGGAATGACAAATTCAACAGCAAAGGTAAGAGGAGAGCTGGGAATCAAGGAAGAGGACAAGCATTCAAGAACGCTAAAAATTCTAGGATGTATTAAATGCACCTGACCTCAAAAGGAACCTAGTGTCCATCTTGGCAATGGAAGACAGAGGCTACAAGGTAACCTTCAGCAATGGCAAGGTATCTATATGGAAAAATAATGTTAAAGATGCCTTTCCTCTTGGGTTTAGTGTTGATTCATTATACCAAGTCGATGGAAGTCCGCTAGGTGTCATGTCTTGTGACACAACTCTTTAGTCCGAACTTTGGCATCGGAGGTTTGCCCACCTTCATTACAAAGCTCTACCCGATGTAAGACAAATGGTAACAGGGATGCCCAAATTCCAAGTAGAGAAAGAAGGTGTATGTCTGGGATGTGCCAAAGGAAAGCTCAAAAGGGGACCATTCCCCTCGAGCCAAAGCAAGACCTCCGATATATTACAATTGGTTTACTCAGGCATACCTGAGGTTGGCATTAAGAGGGAGACTACTACACCACATACTCCTGAGAAAAATGGTGTGGTGGGAAGGAAGCCACACGATGATGGAAGTTGTCCGGGCCATGCTACATGATCAAAGACTTCCAAAGTTTCTATGGGCTGAAACTACAATCACCGTCGTATATGTACAAAATCGATGCCCTCTTCAAGCATTGGGTTCCTAAACTCCTGAAGAAATGTTCACCACCGGTCAAAGGGAAGTCGTGATTAGTCATGATGTCACCTTTGACAAAGATATGGCTCTCAGCAAGGTGGACAATCTGCTGACTTTGAGTAGCTCTCAAGAAGCCGACACCAGGGAACCGAAAGAAAAGGATGATGAACCAATGCCTGATGTAGACGAACCCATGGATCCAATTGATCCTCATCCACATGAGCCTTCCTCTTCTAGGAAGAGGCCTTCATGGCTTAGGGGGATACTTGATGATGCTGAAGGACTTGCTGCACCCTGAGGAACCTTCCATCAAAGTAAGAAACTTAACAGGTATCAGGGATACCTGACCATCATGAGCACGATCATAAAAAATGAACCTTCATCATTCTCAGATGTCATCAAGCATTAACTATGGAAGGATGCTATGAGAGTCTATTATGGAGAATGATGTCTGGGAAGTAGTTCCCAGACCCTGGACAAGACAATTGTTACTTCAAAATGGCTTTACAAGATAAAGCATGCAGCAAATGGAAGTATGGAAAAGTATAAGGTTCATTTTGTTGCTCGTGGTTTATCCCAGAAGGGAGGTATAGACTATGATATTTGCACCTGTATCCAGATATACGACCATCCGCTTGATCATAGCCCTTGTGGCTTCACAAGGATGGAACCTACATCAGATGGATGTTAAGACCGTGTTCTTGCATGTTTCTATCAAAGAAGAGGTCTATGTGGAGCAACCTGAAGGATTTGAGATATATGATTGAAAATCTCATGTATGCAGGTTGAAGAAGGCTCTCTATGGGCTGAAGCAAGCACCCCGAGCATGGTATGAGAGGATCGATAGCTACTTGATGAAGCTGGGATTCACTAGGAGTGAAGTTGATCCTAACCTTTACTTTAAGGTTGAAGATGACAAGCCTCTCATACTGGTGTTGTATGTGGATGACCTCTTTATAACAGGTGCAAACCCTCTCATTCACAAATGTAAGAGGGAGATGGCTTCTGAATTTGAAATGAAGGACCAAGGACTTGAAGTGTGGCAGAAGCAAAGGGAATTTTCCTATCTCAAGGAAAATATGTGGTAAATATATTGGAAAGATTCGGTATGATGGACTTCAAGCCTGTGACTACCTCAAGGATCTTAACTTTTAGAAGTTATATGGTAGTGATGTCGGACCAGACTTGGGAAATGCCTCTGAGTTTCAAAAACTCATTCGCATTGATGTTCTTGGTGAACGTTCATCCGAACATATGTTTTGCGGTCAGCATTGTGAGCTCATATTTGGTTGAGCCTCACTGGATTGATGCCAGGAATCTTCTGAGATGTCTTCAGGACACAATCTCTCATGGATTAAGATACACTGCCGGAGATGTGAGACTACTTGGATATACTGATGTTGATTGGGCAGGTAGTGTGGTGGACCGTAAGAGCACTTCTGGGTACTGTTTCACCTTGGGATCTGCTTCGATATCCTAGATGAGCAGGAAGCAGAAGTCGGTGGCTTTGAGCACCGCCGAAGCAAGATATATTGTTGCTAGCATAACCTCATGTGAGGCAGTCTGGTTGCGAAAGCTCTTCAGTGAGCTGTTTGGATTTACATTGGATACCACTGTGATTCTCTGTAACAACCAGAGGTGGGATTCGATTATTGAGGAATCCCGTATTCGTCAATTGCTCCAGCAGATAGACATCATCTAGGATATGGTAAGTCGATGAGCAAGGAAGCTCCATCACATTAAGATGATGTACAGGTTGATACACCTTGTCAAAGCCCCGAGGAAAGATCTAATCTATGATTTTCCCAAACGACTTGGAGTCGGCAAGAAACCCTTGTACAAGGGTCCTACATGTTGCATACATTGAGCTCTGGGAGCTCTGAGGGCTTGTGGTTCCTACTGGAGCAACATATGACCACAGGGTGACTCACCCTCCCCTGGTGGTGCACACTGGAACAAGATGATTCGCTCTCTTGTGGGACAAGATGATTCGCTCTCTTGTGGAACAGGATGATTCGCTCTCCTGTGTAACAGGATGATTAGTTCTCCTGTGAGCCTGGATGATGTGTTCTCCATGGCAGCCTGGATTGATGTGTTCTCCATGGCAATTGTAGCAGGATTGATGTGTTCTCCTATGAGGCCTGGATTGATGTGTTCTCCATGGCAATTGTAGCAGGATTGATGTGTTCTCCTGTGAGGATAGGATTGATTAGTTCTCCTGTCGAGGCATCCTACCCATGCAGTCTGGGACTCATGGGAAGTACCTCTCATCTGATCAATGAGCAGGGAAATGAAGTTAGGGACCATAGTAGTACCGATGGACACATCGTTGTAACTACCGTACTCCCTACGCTAGGATGACCTCCATTGATCTGGGATCAATGATACTGGTCTGGGACCAGTGGTAGGAGTTGTACCATACTATGACGCTGACTTCGGGTCGGTTGAGACTGGTCTGGGATCAATGGTACATACTCTGAGACTGACTTTGAGTCAGTGGAGGATGATATTGGTCTGGGACCATTGGAGTTGTACTCACTATGACGCTGACTTTGGGTTGGTTGAGACTGGTCTGGGACCAGTGGTACATACTCTAAGACTGACTTTGAGTCAGTATGATACATCCTCGATCATTTCTTCTTCTTCATAATTCGGACAAAAGCAGAGTAGAACAGAACAATGCAAGAGCAGAGCAGAACAGAACAAAAAAGTACAGATCAGTGCAGGGCAGAACAAGACAAAGCAGAACAGGAAAAATAGAGCAGAGCATGGCAAGGGTCAGGTTGTACAAGGCAGTGCATTTGATGGATGAATAGTAACGATCAATAGACAAATTGCAGATGAAGTTCTCCATGGTTGAGAGGGAGTGTTAAAATTGGCAACCAGGGCAAACTTCATGTGGGTCATCTTATTCATGGCTATTAATATTTTTATTAGATTCCTCTCATCGAGAGGTGTAGGATTGATATAAAGATCATCCAATTCCGATAAGTATTCATGGAGATATTAATTTATTTTGATTATGGAATTATTATCAAGCCGACCTACAACTCATGTAGGCTCAGAAGCCCAACAGTCGCATCTATTCACCCACCAACATTGTGTATAAATATAAGAGGACTTTTCCTCATTTGGACTCACTCATCTCATCACATCTTTCTCTCTCTACTGCGCAGATATGAGTCTCTTCTCTACTGCGCTGAAATGGGTCTCTCTCTCTCACACATGTTAAGCCGGAAGATGTTGAATTTGAAGCTGCAACTACAGAAGTAAAGATTGACTTGCGTGGCATAGAAGATCTCCTCTTTGAAACTGCGTTATAGGTTCATCTGAACCTCCTTTAAAAGCCGCAACTTTTGGTGGTGGAATGAAGTAAATCCGACGAACGGTTTGCAAGATATCGATTGCCCTAGTTTGAAGCCGGAAACTGCTGAAACTGAAGCTGCAACTGCAGAAGTAAAGATTGACTTGCGTGGCCTAGAAGATCTCCTCATCTGAACTGCGCTGTAGGTTCATCTGAACCTCCTCTGGAAGCCGAAACTTTTGGTGGTGGAATGAAGTCAATCCGACTTTCGGTTTGTGAGATATGGTCTGCCCTAGTTTGATAATGAAGCCGCTAATGTTGATGCTACTAATCTAGGGTTTGCTACTGCTAATATGAATCAGATTTATTGTACTGTTTCTCCCTGCTGAATTATTGAAGATAAAAGAAGATTTTATCAAAGGGTTTCCCCACACATTGTGGGGTTTGTCCCTGGCTAGCCGCCACATCTTGTGTCTCTTGTCTTGGCTTGTTTTCTGTCGATCGTTTAATGTTCTATCTGCACTTTACTTTATGTACATGTGATTGCTAATCGGTGGAATATAATAAGAAAAAGAAGTAAATTGTTATAAGCATAGAACATACCATAACTTGACAATACGCGACGATACGGGGAGCACAAGTTCGTACTAGCGCTATCTAATGCCGAAGTGAATGACAACTGCTGGGTTTAAAGACGTCGAAACACGTCTCTAGCCTAGACCTCTAAATGTGAGCGTTTAGTTTCAATGATTCCTTAGGTTAATTCAATAAATTTTAACGGTTGATCTTGAATTAGGTTTCAATTCCAAGGCCCTACCATTGTCATCTGAAAACTCATATATGCAGCTGTATGAGAAAAGAAATCTTTCATCGATGAAAGCTAACACTAATTGAGGGATAGAGAGCACACAATCAATGCAACAATCGAAGAATGAAATCTTTCACTAATACATATCCTAAATGCACTTAATCTTCCCTTAACAACAAAAGAAGTTTCATTTCATTTCTCATGCCTATGATGATGCAATTCTAGCTTCTCAATAACGCTACTAATGCAATATTTTTGCTTAAGTAAACTAGAATGATGTTCTTCTTTTCATAAAATGAAAAATGAATCTTGCACATAAAGCACTTTAATGAAAATTTTCACAAGTCTGAACAAATAAGCATGATAAATGAAGCTAAAAGCAAAATTTTGAAATCTAAATCCAACAAACCAAACACATAAATGCTTCAATCAACAAACCAAGCAATGTAATCTATGCTCGGAAAGAGAAAAGAGACACTCGAAATAAGAGAAAAAACGAGACTCTTTCACTCATTCAATTGAAAATGAAGCAATGAAGATGTTGCGACTGAAAGATGGATTAAATGAAGCAACAATTTAGAAACTTGAAACAATGAGTGAATTAACAAATGAACATAAATTGATCTAGATGTCCTAGGGTCATAGAAACCATCCAAAAAACTCAAAAAATCAAGCAACGAATCTTCAAGCCAATCAATGAATCAAACCCAGCAAACAAATCATCCTAGTCACTTCTGGGCGGAAGAAGAGAGTCTGAGGGTCAAGACACACTGGCAATAGACTGGGAAAAAAAACTATTTTTTTCTTAACTCAGAGACCGGTACGACTTTTGGGCTGAAACTAGCGCTGATCGGCATGACCGACGTGACTGTCAGGCTAAAACTAGCATTGATAGGCCTGATCGACGCAACTGTTTGGCCAAAAATAGCTCTAATCGAGGGATTCAAAGAAAAAATAAAAAATAACTTCACATAGGGACAGACTTAACACATCAGAGAGTGGGCTAGTGTCTATATGCCTTCAAACAGGTCAATACAGATCTAGAAGACCATAAATAAATAAACTAGGAACACAAGTAGAAAAAACAGAGTGATGAAAAGGATATGTATTTCCCCAGTATGGTCACCAATTTGTGGTGTAGGAATATCCTCTCTGTGAACAGAGATGATCCCTCTAGCCCAAGAGAGTGGGTCTAGCCACAAACAAGACAATCTAATGAACATTTCCTTAGATTAGAATCGAATATGGGGGCCTACCTCTTATAACACTAATCCACTTTAATGGTGATCTTTCTTCCTTGCTTCAGCTTCCTTTCGTTCCTTTCGTTCATGTACCTGAAACAAACACGCAAGAAACAACAACAAACATGATAGCATAAAATCAAATCCAATCTACTTAAAACGTCAAGGAGTTGTAAGTTATCAAATGTAATATTACAGCTGATATAGGAAATAAACCATTTGTTGTATTAAAATAAACTTCAAAGAGAAATACAACCGAAGCCTTGACGTTGGAGATCTCCTTTGCAGTATCTAAGTCCTACTACACGCATTTTCAACACTCTTTTCCTCCCCTAGCTTGACATGAAATGGCTTCCAAGCTCTAACTCTCTGTCCTCATACTTTAGCTACCAAAGACTAGTCTTTTTTCATCTAAAACTAATCTTCTTCTATCAAAAGCTAAAGATTTCAAAATTTTGCAACTTCACTATGTGTTGTATTGTGTGTAACCAAAAAGGGTAAGAGGAAGTGGTTTATATAGGGAGAGGAGGATAAGAATGAGATCCACTCAAGGGGGAAGAAGGTCTTATCTCCTTGGGAAGGTCCACTTTTAAGGGGGAAAGAACCTTATATGGAGTTCTCGACCCTTATCCAACCAAACAAACATCTAGCACATCGCCACTAGAAGTTTCTAGACGTGAAACTCTATTTCCTTTTATAAAAACTTTCCAGAAGTAGACCGGTGCGGGTATTGGGCTAACAGTAGTGCCAATCGGCGTGGGTCACAGTGTTAAACTCTGCAAACCGGCGTGGGTGAGACATTGGGAAAGAGCGTTGTTTTAAGAAGGATTCTCTAGAAATGTTCTGAAGGGAGTGGGACTACTTTATTCAAACTTCAAGGGATGCAAGAGCATATGTTTCATGGTGAAAGTATAACACAATAATCACTACTAGGGTTCCCCGGGATCAGGAACGGGGAGTGATAGGAGAGTGAAAAATTATTGTGTAACACAGCCTCCAAGCAAAAATTCGGCCGAGAAGAGAAGCCTATATATTGGAGACTTCAACCTCACTTGAAAGGCACTCAGTCGCTCACAAAAAAGTTCGATCAAGGAAGAGGAAAAGGTGCGAAGGAGAGGAGGATTAGAAGAATAAAAAAAAAGATAAATTTTGGATTATTTTTAGGCTTTTATCCTTCACAAGTGTAAGATAATTAGGGAAACTATTGCAACAACTAAGACCAATTTGCAGAAGTCAAGCTAGGGATCCAAGTGGCATACTTTGCAAGTCGAGTTTCTTAGAAGTAAGGATAAACTCAAGAAAAGAAGAAAAGTGGAAGAAATCACCATATTCTCTACACGTGCAAGAGCTATGGTTTCTGAAGAAGAAACCATTGGGGGTCGAAGTTGCAGAAGAAATTTCTTGGGGCCAAAGTTTACAGAAGAAATTGTTGGGGTTGAAATTGCAAAAGTTGTTGAGATTGAAGTTGCTAGAGAATTTGTTGGAGGGAAATATAATCAATAAGGAAGGATTTACTTGGTCTTGGAGGGGACATTGACAAGGGTCTTAGGTCTCAAAATTTATCATTTGAAAAACTATAAGAAGAGAAGAGTTCTTGTGGGTTTTCCTCATGAGGAGAGGTTTTGTCCCTATCTAATAGCCTATATCTTGTGTCCTCTTGTCTCATTTTTATTTCATATTTTTGGTAGTTGTTTTATGATAAAAACATAATAATAATTAAGTGAAATAAGAAGCTAATTAAGTTAAAGTTAAAATGCATCACAAGAAATTATGAAGTTTAAGAGAAATCACCTAATCTAGTTGCCCCTGTATTTCTCAACAGATTGAGCCATAGAGAATAATGTAGTACTTGCTTGGTATAAGAGTGTCTAGCTTGATTAAGAGATCTTCATCTACCTTGATGTTCCCAAAACTTCCAAGAGACTTCAAAGATGCCCTAGAATGATGATTTCTAAGATGCTTGTAACAATAGAGACTTCAAGTGTAGATCATGTTCCTAGGATTCTTGATGCCTTCCTTTTGTGATACCTTCCAAAATAAGTGATGATCATAGAGCCTTCAAAAGATATGGATTTACTTTAATAATCTTCAATGATAGCTTGATAGTGACCTTCTTTTTTATTCTTCTTCCTCATGTCCTTCCTTGTGTTCTTCCCTATGTCCTTCCTTATGTCCTTCCTTATATCCTTCCTTTATGTCTTCTGCAAATTATAACCTTCAAGTTATCTTTGTATGACTGTCTTATCCTTATACTAACAAGAGTGATCGTTAATTTACCTTCTCCTTCACCTTATCTTTGTCAATTCCATGTTGATAAATCGATAGAGGCAACAATTAAGGTAATTTCTCTTTACTTGATAATTGCTTGTGAAGTTATTTTGGCTTCTTATTAATTTATTATGTTTTTTTCATTAAACAATTACCAAAACCATAAACCTTGAAGATCACAAATAGATAGTGGACACAATATGTAGGCTCGAAGCTAGGGAAAAACCTCTCCAAGGGGAAAACTTGGAAAATTCTTCTCTTCTTATAGAATCGGATCAAATGAGAAATAAAAGACCCAAACAACAAGACCAAGACCTCAATCAAGACCCAAGTTATCCCTCCTTCCAATCTCTTCCAACAAATCAAATTCAACACAAGTAAACTCAATAAAAAAACCTTCCAAATCAGCTCTAGCTTCATATCCCCCCCCCCCAACAACATAATTCCAGACCTGCAGTAGATATGTAATGTTGGCCCCTACAACAGCTTCAGGAACTTTGCACGTGTGAGAGAAATAAAGAATATTTTAGGGCATAAACTTTGATTTTATTCCTCCTTAGACTTCACTTTCTCTCTCTTAATTTCTTTCTCCTTCTTCTCTTGAATTGCACTCTTCTTCCCCAATAAATTGAACTTACTTTCAGTGCTTCAAATGAGGTCAAAATTTCTTTATTTATACACATCCAGGAGGTTGAATTATCCCTTCTAGGACCTACTTGGTCTTGTGGGTACAAAAATTACATTTTTGACTCAAATAAATGTATTTTTCCACTTTCTTTTTAAAGTCCAAATGGGACTTGACTCTAATACAATATTTTGACTTATGAAAAATATTGTTTTGACTCAATAAACCCTAGAACCATGAAGAACATGCTTGACTTAGATGACAAATCAAATTGAGCATGAAAATCATGCTTATAAAATAATATTTGTTTTTCTTCTTTTGACATTTTCATGAAATATGTAGAAAATCTGTGTAGGTTAACCCGATAATGCAATATAAATCAAAGTAGAATATTGTAACCTACTTCTACTATCAATATGCGAAAGCTTAAAGATCGAGCTGAACAATATAACCAGAAGAAGAAGAATCAATGCATAATACACATGAAAATACTTTGGGGAAAGCCTCAGCTAAAAACCCCACACTATTGTATTATCATACAAGGTGGAAATACATAAGAATTATACAAAGCCTTAGCTCTCACAGCTAGCCAGCTCTCAGTACAATCCTCATAGATGCTCACAAGCAATCTTGGCTTCTCTTTAGCCTTCCTCTCTACCCTCCAAGCTCCTATTTCCTTGCGTTGTTCCTTGTGGATGATTCCCTGTTACCAAGTGGAAAACCTCTACCAAGTGGATGATCTCCTTCCAAAACTGTGCAATCCTCAAGGATAAATCCTTGACTGCATGCATGAGTTTTCTCCATGAGAAAACACATGCAACTGATAGTACATTGTCCTTGACTTTAATCTCAACTGGGTCTTTCTCAGAATAGACATGCATGAGTTTTTGATGAGGGAATCTTCAGTTAACTGGAGTAGCACTAGTTGAGTGCATGCATGCATCAACTTACTGTTAACTCACTATTAGTTCCTCGAACAATTTGGAACTAATTTAACTGGACTTAACTCAGTAAACTGAGTTAACTAGTTACAACTCAAATATAACTCAATCTTATCTCCTTAATTTAAGGGATAACTCTTGCATGACTTCAGAAAGACTTCTAACTTGAATTTCTCCAACTAATTAATTTAAAATAAATTAATTAATTATTTCCAAGTAGCTATTAAGACTAAATTCAATTTTAATTCACAGTTTACTTCAAAGACAAATTAAATTGGAATATTCTTGTTGCCATATTTCAACACTCCCTCTCAACAAGAAAGGGATTATCTGCCACCTTGATCCTGTCTCTATGGAACTCAAATTTACACTTTGACAATGCCTTTGTCAAAATTCAGCATCTTGCTCCTCTGTCGAAATATACTGCAAGAACATGATCCTCTCAACCTGTGAAAAACCACAGGCAACAAATCTTGCCTTATGCTTCTCCACATTACCATCAGCAGCTTGCTTTACCTTGTAAAGCCAACAGGAACTCACAACTGACTTGTTCTCCGGTCTTGGAACCACGTCCCAAACACTGTTACGAACTATGGAGTCATACTCCTCCACCATAGCATCAACCCAAATCGGCTGCTGCACTGCTTCCTCAAAGGAAGATGGCTCGGTCTCAACACATTCCCCAGCAAGGTCCATGTATCCAGTGTACCTCTCAGGTGACCTCCTCTGTCGGTGTTGAGAAGATGTTGCTCACACATTCTCTCTCACATCCTCCAACAATCTGTCAGCTTCTCTTGTGCGCCATCTCTAGAAGACTCTGCTTGAGTGGAGGTCTCCACTCCTGGAACCTCTGCATGCGGCTTCTCCTCATCAGTCTGAGGCTCCTCCTCCTTAGGAACCAACAATTACTCCATAGCATGTAGTTGGAGCTCCCTCTCAAGGAAACTTGCATGGCCTTCTACTCATCAAACTTGATATCTCTGCGAACCACTGTCCTCCGAATGGTAGGAAAGTACACCCGATAGTTGTGAGGTGTATCAGTGTACACCACAAATATCCCCAACTCTACTGTCGGCTCAAGCTTCTTCCATGCATCCTTTGTCACATGGCAATATACTGATGAGCCAAAGATCCTGAAGTGACCCACATTGGGTCTCTTACCAGAGAAAGCTTCCTCTGGTGTCTTCATCCCAAGTACACGATGTGGGCTTCTATTCTGCAAATAGACCGTTGTGTTGCATGCCTCAACCCACAAGTGAAGTGGTAGGCCTTGGTCATGTAGCATTACCCATGTTGCCCCTACAATAGTTCTATTCTTCCTCTCGGCCACCCCATTCTGCTGCGGGTTATGAGGTGTCTTCAACTCTCGTTTAATTCCTTCCGCTACATAGAAGTCCTTAAACTCTTGAGAGACATATTCTCCACCGTTGTTGCTTCTCAAGGCCTTGATCTTCTTCCCTGACTCTTTCTCGACCAAAGCTTTGAACTCACAAAACTTTGTGAAAGTTGGTCCTTCTGCATGAAATAAATCCAGCATTTACGAGAATAGTCATCAATGAAAATCACATAATACCTCTGCTTCGTTGTGGATGTCGTCGCGAATGGTCCACACAAATCAGTATGAACTCGCTCTATGCTAGCCTCTGCTCAACTGTCTTTATCATGAAAGGAAGACTTAGTGTACTTTCCCAAGGTACAACCTTTGCATGTATCAACTTGCTCAAGTTTACCTTTGGGAATTCCTGTAGATATCTATTGCGTTATCTTCAAAGCCCCATGATGCAAATTGCCCAACCGCCTGTGCCACAACTCGCCAATGTCTTGGCTTTGCACCAATTATGCTTTCGTACTCAATGTTGCATAATCAATGAATCATCTACCTCTAGTTTATAGATATTCTTCACCCGAATCCCTATCCACTTGGCCTGACCCGTGGCTATGTGTCTTAGGAACGCCTTTCCTTTACTGAAGATAACATCGTAGCCTTTGTCCTCCAACATCACGACCAATACCAAGTTTTTCTTTAGTCCAGGCACATACATCACATCTGTCAAGGTGAGAGGAGCTCCATGCTCCCTTTGAAAAGCAACCATGCCCACTCCTGAAACACTATACCTTCCATCGTCACCCATCTCTATGCGCATCTTGAGGTCTTTCTCCTCCAAGGCACTGAATAAATTTTTATCACTGGTCATGTGGAATGAGGCTCCACTGTCAAGATACCAGACACAACCCATCATTGATGACACCATGCATGCGATGAGGGTAAAGTCCATTTAGATCCGAGAGGCTAATGCCTCACCTTCCGATCCTTCTAAGGATCCCTTCTTGGACTTCTTCGATGGGAGATTAGTTGCATAATGTCCCATCTTGTGACAATTAAAGCATCTTACTTTAGACATGTCACCCTTCTTCCCTCCATGAGAAGAATTCGATTTGAAATGGGAAGCCTTCCCCTTCCCTTTCCTTTCCTTACTTGCTAAGGCTAGATTTTCTTCATCATGATTCTTGGATGAAGAACCATCTTGTGTGCTCCTTCTGATCTCCTCCTGCATAAGATCCGACAATAGTCGTTCCCAATCCGGCAGTTTCTCCCTTCCATTCACAGAGTCCTGGTAGCTATTCCAACTCTTTGGAAGGCCAAGGAGAGTGAGGCTCACCATATCATCATCGGTAGTAGTTATTCCCACACTGCCAAGCTCATCTCTGTAGGTGGTGAGCTTGTTCAGATATGTGGAAATAGTATCGCCCTTCTCCATCTTGATTCTTCGAAGCTTATCCTTGAGCACCAATTTCCTCTAGTCACTACTATTCTGGCAGAGATCCTTCAATGTCCTCCACATTGAAAATGGAGTATCCTTTCCATGGAGACTCGAAACAATATGGTCTCAAACTCCCTCAAGGATGATCCGTCTCGCCATCGCCATACACTTCTTCCACTCAGCCAACTCTTGTGCATTAGTTGAAGCTGGCTTTTGGATTTCTTGATCAATGAATTCCTTCAAGCCATTGTCTTCTATTACAACCTCCATTCTATATTTCCATGCTATGTAATTTGAGCTACCTTCCAAGGCATACTTGAGTCTCAAGCCATAGAACGCCATTGGCCAACCTTGAAGTATGATATGAATTCGATTTGCACCTGCAACCCTGAACTTCAAACTTCAAATTCTCTTCTCAGTATATTCTTCACAGCTCTTATACCATGTAGAAATTTCTACAAACCTGGCTCTTATACCATGTAGAAATATGTGTACGTTAACCCGATAATGCAATATAAATCAAAGCATAATACTATAACCTACTTCTATTATCAATTTGCGGAAGCTTAAAGATCGAGTTGAAAAATATAACCAGAAGAAGAAGAATCAATGCATAATACACATGAAAATACTTTGGGGAAAGCCTCAGCTAAAAATCCCACACTATTGTATTATCATACAGGGTGGAAATACATAGGACTTATAAAAATCCTTAGCTCTCACAGCTAACCAGCTCTCAGTACAATCCTCACATATGCTCACAGGAAATCTTGGCTTCTCTCCAGCCTTCCTCTCTGCCCTCCAAGCTCATATTTCCTTGCGTTGTTCCTTGTGGATGATTCCCTATTACCAAGTGGAAAACCTCTACCAAGTGGATGATCTCCTTCCAAAACTGTGCAATCCTCAAGGATAAATCCTTGACTGCATGCATGAGTTTTCTCCATGAGAAAGCACATGCAACTGATAGTACATTGTCCTTGACTTTATTCTCAACTGGGTCTTTCTCAGAATAGACATGCATGAGTTTCTGATGAGGGAATATTCAGTTAACTGGAGTAGCACTAGTTGAGTGCATGCATGCATCAACTAACTTTTAACTCACTATTAGTTCCTCAAACAGTTTGGAACTAATTTAACTGGACTTAACTTAGTAAACTGAGTTAACTAATTACAACTCAAATATAACTCAATCTTATCTCCTTAATTTAAGGGATAAATCTTGCATGACTTCAAAAAGACTTCTAACTTGAATTTCTCCAACTAATTAATTTAAAATAAATTAATTAATTAATTACAAGTAGCCGTTAATACTAAATTCGATTTTAATTCACAATTTTATTCAAGGACAAATTAAATTGGAATATTCTTGTTGCCATATTTCAACAAAATATACAATAACATAAGTACAATAGCAATTATGAAGACTAAACCTAGTTACATTTTCTAACAGGAGGGTCAATTTCTCTCTCTAGGCTTACTTGACTTTTTCATGTTGACTTGGACTAGCAATATAATAATATTTTCCATGTGCAAATTTGATTTTTCTTAAGTAGAAGAGGGGTCTCCTTAGGGGTTGTTAGGCTTCTCCAATTGGGAAATTTCTCCCTTAGCTGCCAATTTTCAACATAATTAGATTTTTTCAATAGCCACTTTTTCTGAGATTGTGCAAACCATGCTATTAACAATTGATTTTGTTGTCTAATATGTTCAATTTGATCTATTGCATAAGCTTCCAACAACATTCATTGAGAGTTCCAAGGAAAGGAAGTAAACATTATCGGGCTTAGCCCCTTTAATATAATCCTCGTGTAGATATCTCACTAGACCTTTGATTTTTTCATCCCATGCAAGTGAGGACTACATTATGACCTTGCTAGTGAAAATTGACTAATGCCATGATCCTCTTCATTTGTCTCTAGTTATCACCATACACAATAAACACCATTTTCCTCAAATGGTAGATATTTCTCCTCGGAAATCAACTCCATCTTCCTCAAATGGCAATAATTTCTCTTCTGAAGTTACCTCCCAATTACGCGTTCCATGTCTCTCCATTTCACCTAGGCATGTTATCTTTAGCTCTTAATGCACTACAAATCGATGTACAAACAAATTATAGTGATATAAATAAATAACAACAATCCAATCTCAACAAAAACAATCTACTCTCCCATAAGCTAATCTAATCCTATAGTAGAATACTCTCATGTGCTTCCATTTCCCTGGTCCCTCCCATGAGGGAATCAAGCCTAATCCTGCTTTGATACCTTGTTATTTGTGCAGAAGAGTAGATGTTTTCTTACACACACCAAAGAATGTGTTGAGCTCACTATTCAATCAATATAACTGTACACATATAAATATAACAAGCTTTGTCTCAAGATAGACAAATCACCTTGATCGCACAATGACTCAGTAGAGCGAATATCTCAACCACAAACTAGTACAGGAAGCTAACTAGTTGAAGAATATCTCTCAAACAAAGTAAAGCTAACCACTTCCTATATACTACAAGTAGACTATTATCATAGAGATTAACTCTACCTAATGTATGATCACAACTAAGACAAGTAGGAGCTACATATTCCAACAATTGCCACTTCCAAAAACTCAGAATCCACTTTATTTAAAAAAGAATAAAAATAATCACCATCCAAAATGGATGGAACAAAGTATACTATGTTCTTCTTAGTAAGTTGCTTAAATCTAAATACCATGACATCCCATTAAAGAGACACACTCCTAAATATTTTTATGTTAATCCTTATTAATATGATAATTTTAATGACTACTTATCTTTAAGTGTGTCCACTTTCTATTAAAAACTTGTCTTATAGTTTATTTTAAATCATAGGAATCGATTATTCATTAAAACGACCTATGACCACAATTATACCAACTAGTTGCCTTTATAATCCAAGAATATATCCAACAATTCACAGGCTAGTTATACTAATAATTCAATTTGATAAAAACTAAAACATCCCAAAACATATTCACATCTTAAATATTCTACTAAAAATATGGCCACACATCATAAATTCATATATAACTTATTTCAAATCTTTAATATATATAAAAAAGAATTAAAATATGCTAAACTCATTACGTTACCACCATTCTATTATTTTGCACATGAAAAGATAAAGCCTTAAGTTTATTTTTAGATTAACAAATCTAACATATAGTTATTTATATAATAGGAATGTAGGACATGCTAGTGAAATTAAATATAACTATAAACATATATTTATTCATGTAATGCGATTGTGGGGACTTGCCCATTATTAGGTACTCCATTATCACACACTGATAGTGAGGTACTCCATTATTTAGGTCACTTTGCATGCTAAACTCATTAAGTTACCACCACTCTATTATTTTGCACAAGAAAGGATAAAGCCTTAGGTTCATTGTTAGATTCACAAATCTAACTTTATAAATGCAGGCAATGATAGTGAAATTAAATATAATTATAAACATATATTTATTCATGTAATAGAATTGTGGGGACTTACCCATTATTAGATACTCCATTATCCCGCATTGGTGGTGAAACTGTTAGAATGCATTTAGGTTCACTCGACTAGCACTCTAGTGTTAATTAAAATTCCACAACTTTCTAAGAAATGGGACCGACATGTTTATATAAGTCCAAAGGACCTTACAATCATGTGATATGAGGAAGAACAGCATGTGACTAAAGATGTATATGTATATACATTTTAGTCCACATACATATTATTTATGGAAAAAAGAGCATCATGTGAGCAAAGATGTATATGTATATACTTTTTAGTCCACATACATATTATTTATGAACAAAAATGGGGTTATTTTTTAAGTTTTATTATGATGCATTAATATTGAATAATATAAACTATTGTTTTGAATTTATATAGATATAATTTTAGAAAATTAAAATATTTTTATTTTTATAATTATATATATGATTTTGTAAATTTTCATAGTCAAATATATATATATATATATATAAAAGTTATGCGATTTGTTTTATAAAAAGTTGTATACATTATTTGTTTGAAACAAATGGAAAATGTATTATGGTAATATTGAAAGGAATTAGAGTTAAAGGATAAAGATGTACATCTATTTGTTTAAAGAAAATGAATAATGCATTATGGTAATATTGAAAGAGGGTAAAAATGTACATATAATTATATAATTTGATTTACTTGTTTGAAAAAATGGAAGATACATTGTGTAATAGTAGTAATAAATTTGTTAACAACCAATAATTCAAAGTCTTATTTGGCCCCACTAACACTACATAAGTTAAATGGTTAAAGGTTTTGTTTGAATTTTTTACCTTTTATAAAGATGGCATGTGTTTCTTGTTTGTCTATGTTTTTTATAAAGTTTTGTATAACTCAGTAAAGTTGTATAATGTGATATTGTTTAAAATGATTTAATTGTACAATTAAAGAAAAAAATATGGATTTTTTTTTATTTAGAGTATGTTGGATATGATTTATTTAGAAAAAAAGTGCTTCTACTTTTTTAATTGAATCTTAACACAATCATATAATTAAAAGTGATTGAGATATGTTACTTAATATTATTCTAAAAATATATATATTAATTAATTTCAATTATATATTTATATTAATTGAAAATAAATCATTATATATATAAAAGAAGGTGTTTACAGGATTTTGGATAGATAGTGATAAGGTGTTAAGACACTCTTTAGTGTGAAGTCACGACTTATATTAGATATGATAAAGATATAATCTTTCTAAACTTATATATATATATATATATATATAAATAGATAAATAATTTATTCAAATTAATTTATTCAAATAAATAAATAAATATATATATATATATATATATATATATATATATATATTAAAATTAATTTAATTGAATAAAATATACGTTAAATTTTATTTTTTTATATATAAATCAATTTTAATTTATATATTTAATAAATTAAATTAATTTTTATATTTTGTATAAAACATATATATAGGGACGCTCTTCTTATTCCAAAACAATTTCTTATTTTTGTGATTAATTAATCTATATAATATTTTTTTAATTATTTAGTTTTAAATAAAAATTATATATAATTTTTAAATATATATATTTTAAGTATTATTATTAATTTTTCAACCTAAACCATTATATCTTAATTATTACACCATATCCCTTATGGAAAAGATAATTATTACTAAACATAAAACCAAATTGAATCCCTATAAAGTGTACAATCTCTCAATTATAAATCAAACCCATCAAATAACTATTATCTACCTTTTAGGAACCACACTTTTCCATATATATATATATATAGATATATATATATATTCATCAAATTTGTTTTATAAAACTTCCATATATTTAATATTTTATAAATTATTTATTTTTAAATAAAATATATTTTATATTAAATAATAATAAATATTTTATTTAAATTAAAATATATATTCATTATGGATCCTAATAAGTAAAAAGATATTTTGCAATACAATCTAATACAAAATCTTATATATCAAGTAATACACACTTTACTGGATATGATATAGTATGTAATTTTATATCTAAATTAATATAGATACTTTATTGAAAGAATTTTTCATGATAAATTTTATATTATTTTACACTTTTATATTAAATTGAAATAAATAAATAAAATAGTAATATATCATTTATATAATAAAAATCAGATATAAAATGGAAAAACACAATACGTTAAAAAGCTGTGAGAAAGTGAAACTTATACTATGCACTTTTCTTTTTAGTTATAGATTGTAAATATAAAAAAATCATTATTACATGATTTTTTTTTTTCTATTTCATTTCAATATTTAATTATCAATGTTTTATTTTTCTATATAACAATATTCAATACTTTTTCCTAGTAATCGTTTAACAAAAATACAACTATACTTTTGCATGCTTTAATTCTCAATTAATATTGATATTTTAAACCTTTAAATTTTTTCTTAAAAATTCATACTTAAATAACTCTAAAAATAAAAATTATAAACACCTATATGACATTAACTCGTTATCATAATAATTAATAAAAATAAATAATTACAAAACCAATTATATTATGTATAAGAATGTTATTACTTTTACCTACAAAATCATTTCATTACTTTACCTACAAAATCCAATTAGAATCTCATCACTTTTTACATATAAGCTCCCATTAAAATATTTTTTCGTTATATTAAATTTAATTTAATAAGAAAATATTGAAATTATACTAAGAAAATATTTTTTCGTAGTATTAAATTTAATTTAATAAGAAAATATTGAAATTATACTAAGAAAATATTGAAATTATACTGGAAAAATTTTAACCCAAAAACTATTTAAAATCTCAATCAAACTGTGTTTTTAATTAATCAAATAAAGAATGCTAAGTTAACGTGTTTCATATATATTTTACAATATTTAATAATTAAAATTTAAGTGGAATTTGATTCCAAAAGTGGTATTTAAAAAGAGTACATCCACTTTTATAAGTGACAATATTTAATAATTTAAATTTATTTTTTTAAGTTAAGACATTCATGGAATTTGATTTCAAAAATGGTATTTAAAAAGATTACATTTTATAAGGAACAATATTATAAAAAAAAATCTGACAATGAAAATAATAAAAAATGAATTGAAAATTATAAAATATCTAAAAAAAAAGTTGAGCAATGAAAGAGGCACATGACATAAAGTTGTCTTTAATAATATATTGTGTAAAAGAAGGAAGATTTAGATGTCTCAAAATAACAAATGATATTTGCTTGAACACATGTCCCACACATAGTAAAGAGATAAAAGCTTTTGTTATGGATAAGTTCCACAAACATACTTGGGATAAGGAGCTAGAGAGAAAGAAACTCATAATCATTAATACAAAGTGTAAATAGGTGACAATATTTCTTGGAGAGCAAAAATTTTCATGGATGGAAAAGGCCAAAAAAAATGTGGGAAGAAAGAGTATGTATTTTTTGCTCATCCTAAAAATGAAAACAGAAAAGCATTACATTTTAGAATGGGAAGCCTTAAAAAACACGAGAGAAAATTATACAGATTTTATGACAACTACTCATTGAAATAGTCTATTGACCAAAAAAATTTATGGAAAAACTGAAAGCTTTTATCGTCAAACTTAAACGGAATACAAAAAAAATAAAAAAGCAATCTATCCCTAAACTACCTTATTGGACATTAAAAGAAAAAAAACTGAATACAAAAATAAGATGGAAAAGCAATCTATCCTTATTAGACATTAAAATAATTTTTTCTTCTTCTCTACGTTACCTCTAACTTTCTTCCACTTGGATACCAGTAATCCGTTACTATTCCCGAGCTACCTTTACTAATCGAAAACGGCCAAAGGGTCGGCCATCGAAGTGTTTCCACCGAACACATTTGCAGAAACAGCTGACGTCTGCAATACGACGTGATTGCACATCACAGAAAAGGACGCAGGGATGGCCCGGGGTGCAGTGGCTGTTCGTGAAAAAGACCGAATATGTGTACCCTTTGAAAAGACTGCCGGTTGCATTATTGAGGTAACGGCAGCCATTAACGTCCACCTTCCTAACTATTTCGAACGGGTCGAAGCCGTACTAACCCAAACGGGGGAGGCAAGCTTTAAAGCGAGCTGGGCACTTCCCATTTGCATTCCGCAGACCATTTTACCGCCACACACGCGGCGGGTTCTCATCAAAAGTATAGACGATTCTGCAGAGATTCTGTCGGCTTCTGTCATGCGGACGACGGTGTCATTTTAACCGGCACGTTTACGTCTCCAACTGCAAGTGTCCCCACCGTTTTCTGGTCACCAACGCCCGCCTGGGCGGCCGAGCGTCACGAAATTAATTCAGCATTCACCCAGTACCATCCCCATCAACTCGTGATTATTTTATGCAGTCTTAATCGCATGATTATTGGAGGATTGAATAAACCTAATCCGCCTTGGTGGCCTCTCATAATTCATGCAGCAGCCATGGAAATTGCCTATAAATTAGGACCCCCTCCCCCTTGATTCTCCACCGGCTTCTGAGCTCTCGATCCTCGCAGGCCCTTTTTATTTCCCTGGTGAACGATACGATGGGCTCGCACGCTGAGAATGGCAACGGGGTGGAGGTTGTTGATCCAACGGACTTAACTGACATCGAGAATGGGAAACCAGGTGCTGCCATACCTAACATATTATCTAATCTATTTTTTTGCTTTCTCCAACATTTGTATTCATGGTCTCGCTGAGTTTCGAAATCGTTTTTATACTTTATTTTCCATTAATGTTGTCATGGAAATCTGTGACAAAAAAGTTAGCTCATTCTGCGTTCTCCATTCATGGTGTCATGAAAATCTGTGACAGTAAAGTTAGTTGATTCAGCATTCATGGTGATCTCAGCTTCGTTATTGAGTATTTATTCATATGGAACAGTAATGTTGACTCCTTCGATTTGGTGTGCCAAGGTTATGACAAGCGTACGCTGCCTGCGGACTGGAAGTTTGGAGTGAAGCTTCAAAACGTTATGGAAGAATCCATTTACAAGGTATCCATTGCTAAAATGGATCCATGCTTTGTTTCTACATCCCTAATCTCTACTTCTGCAGTGTTTTGCTAAATCAGTTTAACTTCATTTTAATCTCACACTAATGAAATGACCAGAGGAATTTGAGAATCCATCTGCAAGGTATTTTAGGTTTAAATTGCTACTTGCTATGTATCTCAATCTCCACTTGCTTCAAAGAGTCACAGTTTAGATTCAGTTTAACTTCATTTTAATCTCGCTAAAGAAATGACCAGAGGAATTTGAGAATCCATCTGCAAGGTATTTTAGGTTAAAATTGCTAGTTGCTTTGTATCTCAATCTCCACTGGCTTCGGAGAGCCAGTTTAGATTCATTTTAATTTAATGTTTATTAAGTTTTAGGATTCTTTCCTTCCATGTGAATTTTTTTTTTTAACTTATTATATATAATATTTTCTGAAATAAATTTTTAATATTTTTTTTGATGGGATAAAATTTAAATTTATTTCAAATTAAAAAATAAAATTAATATGAGTAAAAATTATTTTATTTCTAATCAAATAAAATTTATTTTAAAATATTATTACTAAAAAATATTTAACAAATTTAAATTGCTAAATTTAAATGAATTTAAGTGGTAGATTTGAATAGCTATATAAATTAAACCGTGGATAAACCCAAATAGCCATCAAAATACTGATGGCTGATAAATGCTCGTAGTTATGAAAATATTTATATATTATTTAAGTAAAACAAAAAAAATTTAAAAACTTTTTACTGGACGGAGTCACTCACTCATTCCGATGGGTGAGGGCTCTACGGTTAAAGAGAAGAACTCGGGTTGCTCGACTATAATGATGCGTAAGCGGGTTTGACTGTTAAAGAGAAATTTTTGGATTATATATGTCACAAAAAATATTCTGAATTTACATAAAACAAACGAAATTAAAACATGATCCTTGGAATATTCTGATCGGAGCTTATTAAATATATACCATCCATAAATTTTTATATGTAAAATTGTATAACCACAAAAAAATATTTTCAACTTTCCTAATTTTTGTTTTTTAATGAAAATTCTCGAAAACAGACCACTCCTATCAGAAGTAATTACAACTTTGTTTAGATAATAATTTAGAATACAAATATGAAGTTCATAAATTTAACAAACTGAAGTGTAAAATGCGCTTTACTGTTTCAGTACATGCTGGATACATTCACCCGCCATCGGGAGGACGAGGCGTCCAAGGAGCTCTGGGAACGAACATGGAACCTGACACAGAGGTGAGCTAACTGGTTGCTGAATTCTGTACTGTTGTGTTTATGAGAAATTAAGTTGCAGGAGGCTGCTGCGTCGTGAAAAAAAAAAAGTGTAAGGAATATGAATGTAAATGAAGCTGGGAGAAAGATGTGCAGAGGGGAGATGATGACATTGCCAGATCAGGTGCAGTTCCTGCGCTTGATGGTAAAGATGTCAGGTGCTAAAAAGGCATTGGAGATCGGAGTTTTCACTGGCTATTCATTGCTCAATATCGCTCTCGCTCTTCCTTCTGATGGCAAGGTCAGTGTATGAATGTAATTAATTCCCGTTGTACCATACCTCCCGCCGACACAGCATCTATGGTAACTGATACCTTGTGATTGTTTATTATTATCTGATTTTTAATTTTTAAAATTAAATTATTATCCTGCCAAATAAAAGCAGTGGTTTATAATGCGGTTTTTTGGAAGCTTTTCTGCTGGGTTTTTCCGGTCAAAATGCAGCAATTTATTGGAATCCCAAGTTTGATAGCTAGTTTCTGCACAATCAAAGCGTCCCAGGGGTTTTCCAGGGCGCTGAATCCAAATATGCAGTTAAAAAATCATTTTAACTGCAACAAATCAAGATTTAACTTAAACTCAATTTCTTTCGCTAGATTCTGTCACCGAAATCTCCAAAAAATTGCATTATAGACAAATGGTTTTGTAATTTATGATTTTTTAGTTCAATTATTATTATTATAAATAAAATGGCATTCTAATTTATGATTTTTTTTTTACCTTACTCAAATTTATTTTGAAATTTAATGCATAAGAGTTAAATCAAATAATTGAAACAATGAACTTGGTTCCATCCATAAAATCTTGTGTACAATGAGTTCAACAACTATTCATCAAATTCTAAAATCTACAATCAAATTAAACATCCAATCAATATAACAACTCTCATAGTATGAATCAGTTTTTTTTTCAGAAGAAAAAAAACCAAATATATTATATTACAGGAAATCAGTTTTTTTTATTTATAAAGGGATTTATCCAATCAATATAACAACTCTCCATAGTATGAATCAGTTTTTTCAAATTTAAAAAGGAAATCCCTTTATGCACACCATATTGTTCCCCCTTAAATTTACAAAGCTAAGGAATTCATATGTTAGTGTGATTCTTGTTTTTGGGGTAGGTGGTAGCTGTGGATCCAGGAGATGACCCCAAATTTGGCTGGCCGTGCTTCGTTAAGGCTGGAGTTGCAGACAAGGTGGAGATCAAGAAAACTACAGGGTTGGACTATTTGGATTCCCTTATTCAAAAGGTATTGATTTGTATTAATATAAATAATTAGTAGGGTTGGACTATTTGGATTCCTAATTTGTATTAATATAAATAATTAGCCGGTTAGGTTAATGGAATGAGGTTGGGTTACTGGAATGAGTCTAGACTGTAGATTTTAGGAATAATCGAGTTTAGGCTTCTGTGATCCATATCAAGTTAGAGAAAGATTTCGGCGAAAATCACATGGAATCTCATTTGTCGACGCGTTTCGAACCAACTAGTGTGGTTCATCGTCAGGACAAGATGAAGAAACAGATCTAGCTCCTCATGCTAAATAGTCTGAGATTCCATGTGATTTTCACCAAAATCTTTCTCTAACTAGATTTTAGAAATATTTTGGAATTTTGAAAAGATTGAATAATTGAGTTCATTATTTTTTAACAATTTTTGAAAATATTTAGAAATCTTAAAATATTCCATAGATCTAATCATTACCGGTTCTGAAACACATATTTTTGCTTGAAGGGGGAGAAGGATTGCTTCGACTTTGCTTTCGTGGACGCAGACAAAGTGAACTACGTGAACTATCATCCACGGCTGATGAAGTTAGTGCGCGTGGGGGGCGTCATAATTTACGACGACACCCTCTGGTTTGGTCTGGTGGGAGGAAAGGATCCCCACAACCTGCTGAAGAATGATTACATGAGGACTTCTCTGGAGGGTATCAAGGCCATCAACTCCATGGTAGCCAACGACCCCAACTTGGAGGTCGCCACAGTCTTTATGGGATATGGTGTCACTGTTTGTTACCGCACTGCTTAGTTAGGTTCAAACTAGTCCTCCGTCATTCTGCTATGTATGTTTATGATAATGGCGTCGATTTCTGATATAGGTGGTTTTTCAATGTTGCTATCGTCGTGTTTTCTGTTTAGCCAGAATGTTTCGATCGTCATGGTTTCTGTTAAAGCCAGAATAAAATTAGCCGGTTGCAGTTCAGATTATGGATTCATATTGCTGGGCATGAGAGCAAATTGAGTGTATGGTTTTCTGAAATTTCATCTTCTTTTGTTAAGATTATGGATTAATATTTCTGCGTATGGGAGTAAATTTGGTTACATAAAATGATTTTTGAATTGAGGTTTCTGTGATCCATATCAGGTTTATGAGAAATTTTTTGGCGTAAATTACAGGATAAATCATTTGTCGACGTTTTTCGAACCAACAAGTGTGATTCATCGTCAAAACAAATTAGTTCGAAACACATCAACAAATAATTTATCAGCGGAAAATTTTTTTATAAAAATAATTTTTCCCAAATTTGATTTGCACCTTTGACTATGCTACATTCTGCGTACGTCGCTATCCGTCAAACGTGAAGTCGCGACTCGTGAGCATGATGTTTATCTTTCTCAAAAATTTCAGTGGCTCTTCATATGCATCTTGGGCTACCATGACAAAGATTGAGCCTGCATCGCGGAAAAGTCAGGGTTGTCTCTAACCCCACAAAAAATAATACAATAATGGCAGGTGTTCATATTTTGTCTTTTTGACCAATAATTGCATATTCATCAGATTGGCGTGGGGCGGCGTGTTGGATACTCCCATCACCATAGAAGGCAACTTCGTGGAAATGTTATAATTCACGAGTTTTTTCAACATTAGTGTTACATCACTTCAATGTTCCCTTTCAACAATGTCATGGTACATTAATGACCAAACGTTCAACGAAAGGTTACCGCTTTTCAATATTAATGTTATATCGTTTAAATCTTCCCTCTCAACAATGTCATGGTACTTTCATAACTAAATGTTCAACGAAAGGTTACCACTTTTCAATATTAATGTTATATCGTTTAAATCTTGACTCCCAACAACGTCACAAGATTTTAACAAAATTTTGTATTTTTTTTATAAATTTTAAAAATATAATTTAAGTTGCCGAAAGATATCTATATATTATAAAATTATGAATATAAATTATTATAAAATTTTCATGATGTGAAAAAAAAAAACAAATATAATATTGATGTACTTGGTTAGGATATTTATTATTAAAAATAATTTTAAAAAGTTATTAATATATTATTTGTATAGTTTAGCACATTTTTTATTTTAATTTTTTATAATATTATATATATTAAGATTGGTGGGACTATATTTTTATCATGTCTCATATATTATCTTGATTGGAGTGGGGAATCGATATTCCCCACTAATGACTTCACATCAAAGAGTGCATTAATATAGCACTAGATCATCGCCTATCCAAGACCCCATGGATAATAATATTATAAAATTTTAATTAATAAAATAAAATTTAGGTTTTTTTTTTGGTAAATCAAGGTTCTATTCATTCATCAAAAGTTGATTACATAGATATCAAAAAGCAAGTAGTCTCACCCCAATAATCAATAGAAAAACTAAAGGAACAATCCACAACTTGACAGGCCAGATACACCAAAAGACAAACAAAACTAGAAGAACACATGTGACCATTCTCAATCGTTAGAAATAATAAACACGATGAACCACACTAGTTGGTTCGAAACGCGTCGACAAAGGTCTTTCTATATGTGATTTACGCTGAAATTCTTCATATAACTATGATGGATCACAGAAGCCTCAATTCTACAAACACAAGGTTGTCAGGCCCAATCCATGGAGAGGGAGGGGGATGATAAGTACACTGAACATGCTGCTCGGAGTGAGTCATCCACGTTTCCAGCTTTACCACCTTTTCACATAGCAGATTTTGACCCCACCAAACCACCACAACCCTTTATTTGAAATGGCATTGAAAGTAATGCAATTGGTTGAGCGTGGAAATAAAAACTTCATGTTCATCCTTCCTTCCTTATCGTAAGCTTCGAGGCGATCCAGAATAGACTGAGCAGGTCACTACACACCTCGGAGCACTGCTGCCGGCCAGCAGCCTGGACACGCCCCTCCAACCTGCTCCAACCCCATGCGTCACATTGCCCTTCTTTCCATTCCTCACTACATGACCACCCTAAGCTACTCTCACACCACCCCTTCCACCGCGGGCCCCAATGCTGCTGAGTAATACTCCCATAAGTTTTACCACCCCGTGGAGAACACTCAGACACCTGGATCTCCAACACCATCTTCGACACATTATGGCTCCTGCCTTGGCTGGACGAAGCTCCCCTCCACTGGGGTTGGGAGTGGGAATTACGCGGCGTAAGACACATAGTGAGGGCCTAGGGATACACCTCTAAAACTTGAACAACACCAAACATTAACACTTCCCAACACACTGTGAACCACACCAAAGCAGTCGGCAACCCCAAGTTTTTTAGCAGAGTCCTACCACTTGGAATTGTTGACCTTCTTTCACTAGCTCAAGGAGTTACCAGTGAAACCACATATATGAGACGCACAAACTAGGCTAATACCTTTCCGCTGCTTCTACCTGAAGAAGTGTCTAGGAGAAAATTCATAGAGAGAAAGACTTGACACTTGGGCACAAACACATGAAGTACAAACCCAATCTGATACTCAGTCACCGCAGGCACCTTTAGCTAGTTTTTCCATCACCAAACCTAATTTCGGCTCACCCAATAGTGAGTCTCAAGAATCCATAGAAATAGGTGAATCCAGAAGATACCTGAATGACAGGAGACTCAAACGCCCTCTTAATCTCAAATAAAATCCAGGAAGAGAACTAACAATCAGCATAAAAGAGGGCTCCAAGGACAACCTAATTAACATGAATAATTCACTCAAACCTCTGAAAAAAGTGAGAAACCATGCAAAGGGAGGGGAACTTAGCGATTTTGTGAGCAGATGCGAAGGAGGGAATGTCGGCGGTGGAATATTCACCATTCCCAGACTAGCCAAAGTCCAGAGAAACCTGTCAAACTACAAGAGATCATACCACGAACCACCAAACTAACACTGCATAATGGCAATCCTGAAACTCAATCAGCGCCATAAAACTACTGCTCTTTCCTGCTCACAATCCCTAAGAGACAGAATGAAACATCACACGCAACCCCAATAAATTCCCCATACAACAAACGTAATGGGAGGACAGGGTGATTGCCCTCCTTACCATCCACCAGATGTTCTCCTTCATGGCACAAGCATCTGACTTACCTCGGTGTTCATCACCCCCATCAAGGAACCCTCTTCAGAGGCCACTATTCTTTAGAACTCCTCAAGATGGGCATTTTGAGAGTTGAAATGCCAGTCTTGACTAAATTCCTGACTTTGGTTATCACTGCCCTAATTGGCTAGCTTATCATCTCACGTGTTCCGTGAATACATAGTCAAAGGAAGAAAGACGAGAGTGGAATGCTTGCCAATAAGCTCAAGCTTCCATCTTTTGATCACCTTGTCTGGAGGTGACTCGTTAATTAGCTTCTGCAACATAGAAATTGTGATTTGGGAGTCCCCAGAGACCTGCAAATTAGTCAAGCCCATCTTAGTGGCAATTTGAAGCCCTTTATCGAGCGCTAGGAATTCAATGACATTATTAGTAGAATTGTCTCATGAAGCTGCGAAAAGTTTCACAAGCTTCCCCTTATCATTGTGAATTAATCCACCAAGGCCTCTCAAACTAGGGTTTCCTTTGGATGCATCATCAAAGTTTAACTTAAAAAACCCAAGCGAAGGGCGAAGAAAAGAGTCAAAAGAGCTTCCCTTTATGGAGAGTAGGCGAGCAGTCCCTGGGACAAGAGAATCCGAGCTTAGAGCCAAGATCTACAAAATGTCCCTCTCCCTACCCTCAACTTTCCAATCCTCCTCCAACCACCGAGAAATAGAGATAGATTCTTTGATATTTCTCTTTGTTACTTCCCAAACCTGATCGTCCCTAATGACCTCTGAGTGGAACACTGCTATGTTTTTGGCTTTCCAAATATTCCAAAGGACGAAACCCTGTGGAAGACACCATGCTCTATTCACAATGGGATTCTTGAATAGGTTCCAATGCCAAAATTCCAATGATTCTCTTAGGCTATTCTTACACCAATCTATAACCCCAAAATGTGTGGCAATTCTCCCCCAAAGATTCATTGCCACGTGACAAAAATTAAGAAGATGATTCATTTTTTCCTCCATGCTGGAACCAAGAGGACATCAAGATGGACCACATAACCCATTTTTTTGAATCTTATCCCAAGTAAGAAGTTTTCCATGCCCAATCAGCGAGAGGAAGAATGAGACTTTTGGTTAGAGCCTTGAATACCATATTCTTTTCCATAAAGGATCTGGGGCCAGATCTGCTGAAGAAGAAAGAATAGAATAAGCTTCCTTGAGATAAAACATGCCCATCGATAGGTAACCCCATCTGAGCTTATGTGGCTCCCCATTGTTAAATATAGGGCGTTGTTGGAGGATCAAGACCAAGACCTCCCAAGACAAGGGGGGATCATGGTGGGATCGTGATCCGACCATTGCGTTGGAACCTTCCAAACTCTCCATCTTGACGACTTGTTGTTATCCTGCTAGAAGTATTTAACCTGCACAACTCGTAATGGAGACGTGAATGTCTAGATATCCTTGAATTTCTCGTCGTGACTATGTTTGGGGTGTTGCATCGAAGCCTCCTCCCAAAATCTGGCTTGACATACATTCATGACATCCTAGAAGCCATGATCTTGTATGATACCATGATTCGCTTTAGCCATATTCCAAATAGAGGAACCATTCAACAGATGTTTATGATCAGCCAAAGGGTCAAGTCTAAAAAATGAGCCATATTTGAATGACTAGAGGGTCTTCCATATTTCTTGTCCACCCTACATCCATCGCCACCAAATTTTTGCACCTAGAAATTTTGATAAGAACTTTGGATCTTTCAATCCAAAACCACTATGGATCTTCAGTCTGCATAATTTATCCTAGGTCACCAACGCCCACTGCCTACCGATCTGTGATCCCGGCCAGAGAAATCATCGAAATTTGTCAGTAATGTCCTTATAAATACTTCAAGGGTCTGGTAGGGTTGAAAGCTAATAGACGGGGATAACCTGCATAACTGATTTTAAGAGAATTAGTCGGGTTGCGGAGTTCAAAACCATGAAGGACCGACTAGATAACTTACGATCAATGTGGCTCAATAACTCTTTCCAGCAAGTCATTCTAAGGGAGTTAGAGACCAAGGGGATTCCCAGATAATTTCTTGGGAGTGAACCAATAAAAAAACTAATGGTCTAAGCTAAATGACTGTGAACCCTAGGGTGTGTGTTGAAAAAGAAAATGTCTGATTTTTCCCCATTAATGAGTGTACTTGAAGCCTGTTGGAACTCCTCGAGGATGAAACCGAGTTTCTTATCCTCTTTTAAAGTTGGCTTCCCATACAACATGTTGTCATCAACAAATTGTTAATGCATTATAGGAGGAGCCTCTAGAGAAATCCTCAGACCCTGGATATGTTTGGACTCTAATGCAAATTTGATAAGGCGACCCAGGCCCTCAGCTGCAATAATGAAATAAAAGGGGAGAGGGGATCCCCTTTTCTCAAGCCCCTAGAACCTCGAAAAGTGTGAGATGGCAAACCATTAACGATGATGGAGTAGAATGGAGCCTCAATCAAATATTTTACCCAAGTGATCCATGAATGAGAGAATCCAAAAGCATCAAGAACAGAGAGGAGATAATTCAAATTCAAACGATCATAAGCTTTAGATAAGTCGAGTTTAATAAGCATACCCAAGGATCTGGACAAAGTCATAGAATGGACTACCTCGTGAGCCACCAGGATACCATCCATAATTTACCTGCCTTCCATGAAACCTGATTGCTCTAAGTCCGATGATAGTTTTCATTAAGGGTTTAAGACGTCGGTCTAGAATTCCTGAAATTATTTTGTATATTACATTGCAAAGAGAAATTGGTTTGAAACTATTTGGGTCTAGCGCAAAACCTTTCTTTGGGATGAGCGTGAGGAATTTGGCAGTAATACCTAACCATATTCTTTGGGTACAACGAGATTCCTCAACGAATTCATGGATTTCTGTCCCGAGAAAATGCCATCCAGCTTTAAATAAATCTGAGGTGAAACCGTCAAGACCCGGAGCATTTTTTAGTGAAGCGCACAAATGAGACTTCTGCATAGGAAATTTCCCTCATGAGGGCCTCATTCTGATCTGTGGAAATTAATTGAGGAATACATTGCTTGACTCTGGAGATGGCCTCACTTTGATCTACCCTTGGTTCTATGAATAGGGTCTGGAAATGGGAGATCATCTCCTCTGAGATCTCCTCATGTTGAATAAGTCGTTAACCTCCTGATCCATTGAGGGAGAAGATCCGATTAAACTATCAATTCTTTAGCATAGTTATATGAAATAAGTTTGTGTTATGCTCTCCTTCTTTAAACCACTAGACCCTCGATTTTTGCCTCCATAGGATTTCCTCATGCTTTCTCCTTTGCTCCCGAACGTTTAGGACCTAACCCTCTTGTGATGAAAGAGTTTCCATCCAGCCTTGTAAGATGATCCACTTCTCGATTGAACGCATTACCTCCTTTAGGCGTCACTTCTCTTTTTGGATATTTCCGAAATCAAAATGATTTCAAGATTTTATCATATTCTTAAGTTCTTTCAATTTCAATTGGAAAGATTCCATGTGGCTCCACCACACTACCATGATGTCCTTCCACCATTCCTCTAACTTTGCAATGAAATTGGGCCTCTCAAAACAAAAATATTCAAAGTGGAAAGGTTTGTTCCTTGGGGCCATTCTCAAGTTGATTTCCAGGCAGATAGGCCAATGATCTGATCCCATGCATGGAAGAATCGAGGCTTGAAAATACAGATCTTGTTGGTGCATATAATATAAAATAAGGAAACGATCCAAACGAGAAGCAATCTGGTTCTTTCCCCCTCATAAAATTTAGTTATTTTTAATCATTTTTAAAAAAATAAATATATTTTTTAATTCCTAAAACTATTATTAATTAAAACCTATTAATATAAATAATTACAAAATATTGATTTTAGTATAAATAATTATTAAGTCTTTGTAAAGAGATAAAATATTAAATTTACATTAATGAACTTGGGTTGTATAATATACTCATAATTAAAGACAACTTCAAAGAAGGTAATTAAATTACTCATTTTTCTATTTCAAACATTTTTATCTTCTAAAACCATAATTAACTAAAATTATTAATATAAATCATTACAAAATTTTGAGATTAATATAAATAATGATTAAATATTTTTCATGATGATGATGATTAAGATCCACTAAGACCAATATGATCTATCATACCTTAAGAAAGTAAGAGATTAATTGAAAATCTTTCATATTTTATTTCTATGATCAAAAAGAAGGGAAAGAAGCATTCCTAGATTACTATTGTTTTGCTGACTTAACAAGTCAAGAAGGTTGGTAGTGTGACAAAGGTTTTGGAAATGAGAATGGATGTGAGTGAGAGTCAGGTTATCCAAAATAAAGTGTTTTTCATCTTCAACCCTCTTAACATCGCAACAGTGATAAACTCTTTCGTCCTAAGATGTTTTGGGAATTGACCAACACTCGGTTTCACTTTGAAGCTCATGAGAATCAGTTCTTATCTTCACAGTGTTCATTTTCTTCTTAGCACTAGTCAAAACAAAAAGATAATTCCGGTTAGAAATATTTGAGTTGATCATTTCCTTATAATATCTTAGGTTCTATTGATGGTGTTGGACCCGCCAACATTCAGGGAATCTCCTCAATACGAAATCCCAACTAGACCTCACACCGTTTGGAGTAGGAGTCCTAGCAGTGGGTGGTAGTGTAATGCGTTGACCGTGGTAGCGCGCATACATAAGTATGATAAATTTGGGTGAGAGAAAGCGTGTGATAACTTTGAGTGAGAGAAAGTGTGTGACCTTGCAGAGAGTCAAGTGCGATGCATGGGGGTTCTAACGCACAGAGGGGAAAGGAAGTGTGCCCCTTAGAAGCCTGTAATAGTATGAGGCTTGAAAGGAAAACACGAGTTGAATGACATCACAAGATAACATGTGGAATAGTCCACAAGTTAAAGTGATGGGTTAGTCCAACAACACACATCCAACAAGATTCATACAATTGGATACAAAATAGTTCATAAGCAAATGTGAAATTTAAGCAACATACATTGCTAAAGTAACCATTATAGTCCAACTACAATAACAACATATACATGAAAGCGTGTCGGCTCTAATATTATTATTATAAGTGAAATTTCCATCCATACATGCACCATTGACGACCACTAGCCCCAATAGTGGAACATTACAATCAAGAACCCCTACTCCTCCAAAGAAGTATACTTTCTCTATGCGGTGGGGAAGCCAAGGCTCATCATAATACTCCCAAGCCTTTTCTAAGCCTAAGCCTAGCCAAAAGCTTGGCTCCCAAAATCTCATTCTATGAGTTCTGAGGTTCTATTTATAACAAAGGGTGGGGTGACCCTTGACATTCCCCTTTGTGACTCTTTGACTTTCCTCATGACTCTTCAACTTCTTTACAAATAACTCATTACCCAGCATGATGACCTTTCACATTCCACCAATGACACTTGGAATTTCACTTACAACATATTTACAAATAATATTACATTTTCCACATGTACCCATGTGAGACAAAATAGGCAAGAGACAGCCTAACAAGACAAAAAATTGTGACTCCAAAGTTTTGGGAAAGACAAACTCAGTAACCTCCACTTGATGCTTCTTGATCACATATTGATGCCAAGCTTGGTATTGTGTGATGATGTCACCAAACTGCTTGATGGTGTCATTCTGATAGCGAACTCTTGCCTCCATATCATCAGGGTATATGGTCTTGGAACCTATGTCCAACTCATTTTGAAGCATGTGCAGCATGGTGTTGACCATGATGGGACCACCAATTTACTTCTACATGTTATGTGTGCTTTGCTCCAAGTATTTCATAGTGACCTATCGTCTTAGCTGCTCCATGTGTTCATTGATCTCTATCCAAACTTGGTTCCTTGGTTTAGCCTCGGTGAGGGAACCAAATGATGGGATCATGTGTGTTCTCACCATGACATACATACTATTGTACAACCGTGCATATGAGGCATGTATGTCGCTGATGAATGGGGCGATCTGCTCATAGTTCTGGATCAACATTCGGACTTTTGTTTTCTCCAACTCTTCCTATGGCTTCATCTTCTTGGCTAAGTGAAGCGGGGTCCCCTTGTACCACATTTTCCACTCTTACACATGGGCGATGGCAGCATGTACGTTCTTGAGAGTTTGAAAAAAATATTTTCTTTGCTGCTGTAATCCATGCACACAAAAAACTTCTTTATGCACGATGAAAAATCCATCAGAAAGATTCTTCATGGTACTCTCACGTGTTGATACTTCAGCGAGTATCACTTTCCTGATCTCCCCCATTGCAGAAACTGCACTCTGCTCTTTCAATTGTTTTGCCTCTTTCCTGGTAGCCTGCAATTTCTTTTCTAGTTGTTAATTCTCAGCCAACATGAACTTAATATTTGAGCTTTTTTCTCTTGCATATGCCAAGCTGGCATCGGCAAGGGCAGATGGATGCTTTATTGTGTCTGACACTATCACCCTTTCCTTCATGAATGCAAGTGATGCGTGATCATCCAAAAAGTTCTTCCTTCGCGCATCTACAATCCTCTTCTACAACTCATCAAATGATAGATTGTACACATCCATGGCTAGATCTTCATCAATAGAATAACCTCTCCTTTCTCGCTCGGGACTGGTTCTGACACTAGAGGTGGTGGAGACTGAGATATGACCTTGAGCACTCTCAACATATGGTCAGTATCTTCATTTTGTGGTTCCTGTTCCAACTCCATGTATGTCATTTCAATCAGTTTCTCAATCTGTTGAGAAAGCTCCCAATCCTGCATCTGTTCACCATCTTCCTCAGTTGTTGGTTGTTCCAAATCCTCAACTTGTATGGGCATTGTTTGCTCTGTCATTGTGCCTTGCCTTTCTTCTTCCTCCTGTTTCTGCTTCTCTTCTCTTTTTCTCCTCCTTAGCTCCTACTCTTCCTTCAACTTCTTCTCCATCTCCTAGAACTTTAGTTCTGCTTCCTGCAACCTTTTCTTTTCTCTATTCCTTTGCTCTGCTCCTCTTATATGCTGCTCCCTCTTTTCTTTTGCTTCCAAAGCTTCTTTCTCTAAGAGAGGGTCTACCTTCATCTTGCAACTTTTCTCTACCTCTGGATCCTCCATAAACTTCCTCTTTCCCTTGTCATGCACTGGGTTGCTGCTCATCGTTGTTGTTGTTATTCCTTCCTACGTTATTCTTTCCTACAAAGCATCCTTCCAAGTTGTTTCTATAATGACTGGATCATGGAGTTTGGAGGCATTGTAGTAGTACCTCCAAGGGTCCTCCTCATGCCAATGAAATGTCCCTTGGATCAAGAATAGTACACCTTTGCACAGGGGTTCTTGCAAATATTGTGGGAATCATACAAATTGAAGTCTTTGGTTCCGAACTCAAATTTCAATATCTCCGTAGCTTCAACATCTGCATCCCTCAAGCTCTTAATGTCGTACAATCCAATCCACAAAGGAAGAGCGGGCCATGGCGCTTCTTCTTCCTATGCAGTCTTGTTGACTACCCTGTGGAGAGGTGATATGAGACCTATTGCATGACCAACTTGTCCATAGCATACCTTCGTAGAACATGCAAAGGCTTCTCTCCACCAAATACTCTAATGAAGGTGCCACTGGGTGAGGCATACCACTCTACAATGTTTAGTATCGTATCCATTTCTTCTTAGAACATGCAAGGTGGATCCTGCTCAAAGGTAAGCTTGAAAAATGGGATGATGAAATGGTCAGTTAGCCTTGCCATTACTCCTCAGTAGCTGCATTCGGAAAGCAACTTGTAATAAATGTTGATGACAGTCTCTTTACGTGTCCATGTCAAGCTCATGCCAAGAAACTGCTGCTGGGAGAATATTGCGTCTAGTAAGTGTGTGGATAGGTACAATCTCGCTTGCTTATCCTTGGGCAAATTCTAAGCCTTAGCCTTCCATCACTCACCAACTGGCCTAGTAAGACTACCCAACCTTCATGAAAGGTTTATGTTTTCTCTTGACCATATATTCTGGAAGAAAAGAGGATCAAGAATTGATAAGCCTTCCTTTGAGACAATCCATCTGATAATTTCCGCACATGGGAAGGTGGGGTACCTGCATGCAACCTTGTATAAGCCTGACCGCTGGATACTGATATATACCTACTAGTCCTCTAAGTCTTCCTTTAAGTCCTCTGCAAAATTATCTTTGATCTTTTTCCATGTTAACTTTGTGCCCTTCTCAATGAACAGTTGAGTGTTTGCATAAACTAGTAGATCAACGGATATCTGCTCAACTACTTCCCCAGTATAGCTATCGATGGTTTCCTTTGATGTAGCTATCTTTGAGGCCATGTTCACTGTAATTGTTTGAGAGGTGCTAAAAAATTGTTGTACTTGTGGGACAAGGAGGAAACTCATGGAAAGAAAATGTTAGCTGAAAAACCAAAGCAACTTCGAGAGAAGATCAAGCAACAAACCGAGCTCAAGATGGGAAGGATTGTGCAATTCTAGTTGGTAGGGGTCACAGGCTAAATGTACAATAATAGTCCCCGATCGTAACTATAGGTTGAATCAGAACTGAACAAACTGCAGTTTGTACAATAATTGGAGATGCTACGCTTGAAACAAGTGGACCAGGAGTAGGCATAGCGCCCGATGACCAAATGGGATTATGGTAAAGTGAAGACGCACTTGGAGTGTCTGAAACCAATTGAGCCAAAGAAGTGTAACAAAGTGGAAACAAAAGGTTCATTTCTTTCAGGTGGTGGTGGAGGTGGTATACTTCCCACATATGGAAAGCCCTAAGGTGGAAAGCTATATTCAGATCCATTGTCAACACCAGGAGTATGATTTGTTGATACTTTTGGAGGAGTATCTCATGGAGAGGTTCGAATCTCACCTTCTAAAGCCATAGGTGGAAACAGTTGGTAAGGATGAATCCATGATGTACTAGGAGAATGTTCCAAAGGTACGTTGGGGCTATCAAATAGAATATATGGCCATTGAGGAGATATGACCAATGGATGAAAAAGTAGATTCTGAGGAAATAACAGATACCTCTATGGCTCCTCAGGAGTTTCTAGATCAAATTCCTGAGATGATGACTCTCCAGGTGGAGGACGAGAAGCAAGGGGTTGAATACTTGGGATAATTTCAAGTTCAAAACCTTGGGCTTCAAGTGACTGTGGAATTTCGGGATGGACTCTTTGTGGTGACCCTTCAATGTCAAATTGTGAAGGGGATATCTATGGTGAACTTGGTGGTTCAGCCACGATGACCTTCTCTAAAAAACAAAAGGATAAGAGGTGATTTATTTGAGCTTCAATTAAAATTTACCATTAATTAGGCATGATGAGGCCAAGGAGAATTACATAGGTAAGTCATGTTATCATGGGCAATTGATTTTAGAACTTAAAACAAGAAATAAATCAAAAAGGGTAAAACTAGGCAAGAGGGTTTGCTAAGTATCCGTGAACCGCTATATACACCTTAACCAAAACTAACGACTTAAATTAAAACAATCGATCTCCCCAAATGTTGTGTTTGGTGTATCATGTTTACAACATGACTGACTTAGTTACCTGTGGCTAAAGGATAGCGACCTAATGGGATCTCCCAATATATACGTGACGGTACGGGGAGCACAAGTCCGTGTTAGCATTGTCTAATGCATAATCGTTCAATGAGAGCATTCCTATATACTTGCCATCCTGGAGTGCCTCCAATATACCCGAGGGTACCGGTGAACCTCCTATATACTTTCGTACATGGAATGAGATTTCATCGTTGGGATACAATGTAGGCAGTTAGTGACAACTGCTAGGTTTATAGATGTCGGAACACGTCTCTAGCTTAGAACTTTAAATGTTTGCGCTAATGAAAAATGATCCTTAGGTTTATTAAGTAAATTTTAATGTTGGTCTTGAATTAAGTTTCAAATTTTTGGCTCAAACTATGTCACCTGAATCCTAAAATGCAACTAAATGAGAAAAGGAAACTTTTCACTTCGATGAATGTTATACTAACAAGGGAAGATAATTCAATCAATCAATGCATCAAAGAACATGCCTCCGCTAACTTTTCATTCCCAAATTCAATATGAAAAAGAAATAAATTTAACTTCACTTTCACTATCCAATATGAAATCTATCAAAAGAAAAAATGACTTTTACTTCACTAAGATGCACTTTGTTCTCTCTGATTTTTCGATGCTCAAATGCAATTAAGCTTCAATTAAAGCAAAAAATGAGACTTTGATTTCAAAATGCTCCTAATGCAAATGATGCATCAATCATAGAAAAACCAACTCAAATCCAAAAGCACTTAATGAATATGTCTTTCACTTTTCTCCTTTGAAGAGATAAAAAAATGCACTCTTTTCAATTTGTAAACCAAGAAATGTAATCTATACTTGACAACTAACAAAGATGAATCTCAAATGCAAGATGACCTAATGTAGTTTGAAAAGAATCTTTGTAAAAGATAAACTAAAACTAATGCAAACCAATGTTTTGAATGATTTTAACAAATAACGAAATCTAACCAATCAACAAACCACGAACTTAGTGACACTTACAAAAGACAAGTGACAATTAAATGACCTAAAAACCCTAAATTCAATCCAATTTCACTCAAACACTTGAAAGATCAAAAAGGCAAGAATTTTCTAGTCAAATTAGATAATCAAACAAGACATCAAATATAAATCCAATCACATAGGACAAAGAAAAGACCCTAGGGGATCAAACACACTGGAATTTGATAGAGAAACCCTAAATTTTTTCCAATCTCTGAGATCAGCGCGGCTGTTAAGGCCAAACTCATGCTAAAGAGGGGATCTGTGCGTCTGTTTTAAATAAAAACACGCTGACAGCGCGACTGCCAGAGAAAAAAACGCACTGGGCGAGGAATAAGGAAAAAAATAAAAAATATTTCAATAAACACTCCAGACTCAACACTCTAAGGTAGTAACCAGTGACTTTGTAGACTTATACATATTCAAACTAACTGAGAACTCAATGGTCGGTCAAACTGATCAAGAGATCAAATCGAGAAAGTTATTGTAAAGGCTATAGCTTTCCCAACGAAGTCTCCATTTTGTTGTGAAGGTAAATCCCCTCTGCGGACAAAGGTGATCTCTCTAGCCCAATGAGTGGGTCTAGAAACAAACTAAACAAACCAACATACAGTTTCCTAGATTATGTTTAACAAATGCAGAGGAAGGGTGACCTACCTCATTCTAATGTTAATCGCTCAATCCTTTTGGAGATGACTTTGATTCTTTCATTCTAAACCTCGCTCCTTACTTGTTCTTCACGTCCGAGTACCTACAAGAAAGATCAAAGAACAATAGAAAGTACAAGAGCATATATGGCATACATCAAACATAAACTAGTTAATGGATCAAGGAGAATTAAGTTAAAAGCAACATTTACACAATTATGGAAAGTGAACATCATATGTATATTTTGTTAAGCTAAAAAGAAAAGCATACAACCTATGCCTTGATGTTGGAGACCTCCTTTTGGTAGATGTCCAAGTCCAAGAAAAGACTCCTTAAGCACTCCTTCTCCAAGTTAGAATGGGCAACATTTAGGAATAATCTTAGTATAGGAATGAAACAATCAATAACCAACCATTTGGGAATAGAAGGGAGTTGATTTATAGGAAGGGAGAGGGAGTTAGGGATCCACAAAAGAGGGAGGAAGGTCCACATCTCAAGGGGAATTCCCATAATTATAGGTCCAAGAGCTCCAAATGGGAGAGCTCGACCATATCTACAACAACCAATATCTAGTTCGTTGTTCTCAAAGTTTCTTGCATACGAAGCTTCTCCCCCATTTTGGGAAAGCCTTTCAGAGGAGGTTCAACACAAGTTTCCATATGAAAAATCGCATTGGCAGTGCTAGGGTAAAGTAGTGCAACCTGCCTTCAGCACGGGCAAGTAGTGTAGCAAACCCCGCTGGCCCTAAAAATTAGGGTTTTAACTAACCTCCTTCAGAATTGACTCAAGGAAGTTTTCCTTTGGTTCTTCTGGGAGGTTTTGGTTTGTATATCATGATGGATATGCTTTACAGTTGTCAACATTTTAGCACTTCGGGATATGGAACAGGAAGTGAACAGGAGGTGTGACAAAATACTGTGTAATACTTTGGAACAAGTGTTTGATGAATATAATCTCAAGAAAATATCTTTTGTTTCTGGATTATAGATATATATGTTAACATCAAATAGTTCACAAATTCATTGTATTGCAAAACCTTTTTCCTCTATATGTTAATAGGCATATGGCAATAATTATTTTATAGTATAATCTTGTAAATCATTGAGACAGTGCTCTTGTTCAATGTTTCTAGTATCCAGGTGTTGTTTTATGCAATTGGTAGCAGCATTCTCATTGCAAATGAAATAATTATAAAAAAACTTGTACAATTATTTTTTGCATATTAAACATATCGAAACATAGTGCAAGTGTACAAATAGACTCAAACAAACAATCATCACAGTCATTGATATTTTGTCCATACATCTACAAACCTTATTCAAGTAAGATTTGTTCGATTGACAATATGTCAAAGTGTCCAAGTGAGAATTGGTATGCACATTTGCATGGGCCAGTTGCTTCAGTTATTGAAGCTAGAATATATATTTCTCCAACTCAACCATTTTTCATGAAAAATGTTCTTCTAGTAGCTGAATAAAAAGACAAACACAAAAAAATGTGCATGCTTGTCCACTTGGCATTTGTCATATACTTAGCAATGTGTTTCCAAGTTTGCGAATAGCTTCAATTTTGTTGTCTCAGCAAGACATATAATTTTTTTCCAAATTTGTTTAAATGCAGTTGTAATAGAGCGGTCCATTTTTGTCATATAAGAGGTGCAATAAGTTTTTGTGCGATATGCATCTAAAATAGATTGAGCATCTATGTTTTCTTGCTACACTATGTTCTTGTATTCAATTGTCTCAAGTGTTTTGCTTTGAATACAATTGTAACTAAATATAAATTTAAACACAAACATACAAGGAATATAGGCTTTGAGAACCAATTACTGAAATTCTAGGAAAACTTTGTAGTGTCATATAGCATATAGACTTATGATATTAATAACCGAGTTGAGAGTCAAGAAAATATTTGCCACTATGCACATAGTAAACTCTTTTCACGGCCTATTGGATAGAGGAAAATCCAATCTTCTATATTTATTTGTTCCATAATTATTTGGTATGAAAGTTATAATCTAAATATTCACCGAATAATTTGCATTCTTGTTCTCATGTTTACAACAAGTTTTTTTTTCTCCTTGTGTGTCAAAAAATCAATAAAAACAAAATCTTTATATATATATATATATATATATATATATATAGTATGAACACTTAAGTCACAGGTCAGTTTCAGAAAAAAATCTAAAAAAAATACAAGCTCCCAAACACCCGACCTTCCGACCACACAACTAGGAACTCGAACTAACCACAATTTTTTTAGTAAATAACCAGGTCGACCTACTGACCTCTGCATTGTCAGACTGTGAAACTACACAACCTAATGAGTTCACTCGACTATGGTCTACTCCAGGTAACGATAGAATAACCGAATCAAAAATATAAAAAAATACTCGACTGTCTGACCTCCTGACTGTAGATTTGGCTCACAAAAAAAAAAACTTGTGACAATCCCAATAGTAATCTTATACTTTTCGTTCTTTCAGAGCCAATTACTGAAATTCAAGTCTCATTTGTGTGTCAGAAAATCAATAAAAACAAAAGCCTTAAATAATTATTTATTTATTTATTATTTTATTTTATTTATTATTATTTTATTTTTTTTCTGAACACTTAAGTTGCAGGTTGGTTTCAAAAAAAAATTACAAGCTCCCAAACACCTGACCTTCTGACCACACAACTAGGAACTCGAACTCACCACAATTTTTTTAGTAGATAATTAGGTCGCCTACTAACCTCTGCATTGTCGGACTGTGAAACTACCCGACCTAATGATTTCACCCGACTATGGTCTACTCCAGGTAACGATAGAATAACCGAATAAAAAAATATAAAAAATGCTCGATTTTCTAACTTCCCGATTGTAGATTTGGCTCACAAAAAAAAAAAAAAAAACTTGTGACAATCCCAACAGTAATCTTATACTTTTCGTGCTTTCAAAGCCAGTTACTGAAAGTCAAGTCTCCTTTATTTGTTTGTTCTACAATTTTTTCTTTTGTTCATCACAAAATGCATAAAACAAAAGCCTTAAACAATTTTTATTTTTATTTTTAAATTAAGTCGGAAGTCCGATCCAGAAACATTTTGTAAAAAATAAAGACGACTTTCAAACTACCCGACCTTTCGACCACCTGACTACCAACCTGGAGTGACTACAATTTTGTTTTTATAAATAAGTGGCCTGACCTCTTGCTTCAACATTATCGACTCTGAAACTGCCCGACCTCTCGACTTGAGCAATGTCTATCTATGAAACTACTAACCTAATGATACCTCCCACCTATTAAATGATCCAAACTTCCAACCACTCGACTTAGAACACCGAGTGACTACGATTTTTATAAATAATTTCCTGAACTCCCACGCTCAGAATTGCTCGACTGCCAAACTACCTGACCTCCAGACGTCAACATTACCCGACTATCAAGTTATCGGACTTCCCGACCTCATCATTTTTTGAATATTAAACTACCCAACTTAATGAAACTGCCCGGCTATGGTATAATCAGGCTCACGATAGAATACGTGTCATAAAACAAAACAAAAAACACTCGACTGTCCAGCCTCCCGACTATCTAACCTCCTGACTATGTAATCGGCCCAATATTAAGTCGAACATCGAATCCAAAAATATTTTGAAAAGAAATGTAACCTCTCGACCTTCTGACCACATGACTACCAACTCAGAGTGACTACAAAATAATACGGCTCGACCTCCCAACCTTGAACTAAATGGCTTTCAACACTACTTTTCTTATGTATTTATGCAACTATTACTCCATCCTGCCAACTCTTTGTTACCCACCTCGTTGCTTGAACCATGCAGATAATCCATGTGCGATGTGCAATCATACAATAGGAGAATCATGTTGGACCAATCACAAGTTTTCTCACCCACGATCCTAACTGCAACAGGATAAGCCTTATCCAATTCTTTCTATAAATTCAACATTTTGCCCCTTTTCTCCACACTAAACATCCTTTCTTATTTTTCAAGAATGGATGTGCCATGGCCCTTTGGCTCTGCACCACACATAGTCTTTAGTCGACATTTTTGCACTGTCCTCAAAGACCAAGTCTGCTGCTGCATGAACTACCTCCAGCTAATGCTCTTGATTGTGGGTTGCTCTCAGGAATTCATTCCACTTGTAGATCTAAATGAGCACCTCGCCACTCTGTCAAAGCCATACTAAGACGTTCCATGGCGTTACCCCTTCTGAGCTTGGGTGATAGCTACATTGAGGGATTACTATCCAGTGGCACTTCTTTGCCTTTAGGTAGCGAATTCCTCGCATGGTGGCACAGGCGCTTTTACAGTTCTTATTTGACAGAAGCTTGGAGCCACCTTACATTGGGCTTCCATCTCACCTGCCACACACCAACTATTCTAGAATGCTCACGAACTCTTTCAACAACTCCTCAAAAATGTTCATGAGTAACCAGGGCATTTGGCTATTGGCAAGGACTCGTGATCCTTGTTGCCAAGCTCCCTGTGGCGGAAATGGAGGCTCATGCACAATAAAGGCTAAAGCCTGTAAAAGCACTACAACAAGACATAATCAACTCGAGTACATTCATTTGATCTTTCACAATAATGTTTTGTAAACAGATATCTTAATGTACACAATAACTATCTATGTCAAACATAGCGTCTATGGTATAGATTTGTACATTAATACAAAGAATATCATAACCCAATTGTTCTAACTGAACTTGTTTTGCAATTTGAATAGATCATTGAGGTCCTTAACTTCATTTATTGATTTTTTTATGATATCATTAAGCATTTACGAAAAATTGTTATGGGATTCTTCCTCAATCTGAACTTCAGACACTCTGCAATTACTATTGTTTACTATATTAACTTATTTAATTTTTCATGAAACCATAGGACACATGTGCCCATGCATAATCATAACCACAATCAATATACAAATTAGGAAAATATCGGTTCACAGTTGCATTGCAGATATATTCAAAACAACACATATTCCACTTGTTATTTATCCATCTATCACAATGACAATGCAACATAACCCATTAATTGCAAATTGTAATCATACAATATTTATCTTTTTTGTCTACAGTAAAACTGAGTCTTTCTCTCTATCAACATTGTCTCTTCCAAATGCTTGTTTTTATTTTGGAGCTAGTTTCTTATCCCTCCCTTACAACTGCATCCTTGCCTTGCAATCAATCCATTAATTTTGTTACCCTTTTCTCCTTGAATTATTTCAAACAAGTATGGGCATGAATATTTTCCTAAGGCCATTTAATTTCATGAACCATCTCCTTTACTTCATGGAGCACTAAGCCTTTAATGTCTATCGTCAAGTTCAGGTTTCTTCTTTGCACAATAAATTGTATCATCCCTACCAATACTTCTCCATTCCTAGCTCTACAATCCACATCCTCAAACTTAGTCACCTTTTTGTTTTGTTATTCCAAATATTACAACATATGTAGATTATTTTTATAATGTTGTTCATACTAGAACCTTTGGTGAGACTATGACATAACAATAAAACTTCTGAAAACCAATAACTAGCAAATACCATTTTCTATTGTCTACTATTGTTTGCTAATGTTATGCAAAGTGAAACACATGTCAAATTGGTGTAGTTGTTTACTTATTTGTTTTAGCAAATTAGTTATCTATCAAACTAATAACTGTAAATATAGTACATAATTAAACCAAAAAAATAACAACACAAATGTCAATTTGCAAAAAGATAGCTAAAAGTAATTCTTGCAAAAAAAATTGTTTTCTCATTCCATGTAAATAAATACCAATAAAATTAGAATGAGCTCAAAAAAAAATTGATATTATCAAAACATCATGTTTTTCTTTAAATTAACAACAATTTACAAAAGTACACTTAGAAAATAAGATTCAATACTTTCAAATTAGAAACTAAAATGGAATAGTTTGGTTTTAGTTTCAAAATACTTGACCTTAATTTTTTTTTTTAGCAATTACTTAGGTCTAAACTTTCCTTGTATATATGAGCTTCAGCTATAAGTTCATCTTCTCCTTCACGCATAACATCATAACTAAATAAACTAAAAACTACATCCACATGAATGGTGTATACAAATAAGCACTGACATGCCACACGTAGCTCTTATTATAAAAATGTTTTATTTTCGAAACTTTTAATTCAAAATTAAGCTTTAAAAAAAATAAAATTAAGAGCCCACGTATTCATAGGACTTTTAATTTAGCAATGGAATGGAATTTTTAAAAATTGTTCTGGTAAAGTTAAGGGTTCATTGAAAGGTATTCCCAGGATCTTTAATTTAACAATGGAATGGATTTTTTTTAAACTTTGGGTTGGAATGTTTTTATTTTTAAAAATGTTTTTATTTTTAAAAGTGAAGACAAAATCAAGAATAATCAACGTCACTTTCTTTCATAAAGTTTTATGGAATTATTCTTAAAAGAAATATTAATTTATGATTAAAAATCACTGAAACAAAATCTAAAAGAGGAAAGTGATGTTGGAAACTAGTATTTAATTATAAGTCAATAATAAATTAAGGGGTTAACCAAGATTGTCTCTAGTCTATTACTCATTTTAAATTTATATTGATATGTTTGAGATGTGTTTGAAACTACCTTAATAAAGACGGTAGTCACTGTCCTTAATATGTTCACAATATTTTTTTTGAGTGAGGAGATTTTTATGATCTTGAAAACCCATTAATAATTCTCAAATATTTTTATTTTAGTTATCATCCACTCCAAAAGAATCACTCAACCTAATTTTACTTATTGCTTAAAAAACTTAAATGGGATTAATGACTTAAGTATATTGTAGCAGCAAGTCCAATGTTATTTCAGTTATCATGTATGGTTGTGAAATGAGATTGAGGTTAAGATTTTTTGAATTAGTTAAATTATTTGTTTTTTGGGTTAAATTTTTCAAGAATTTATAAAAATGTTATTTCAAAATTATAAATTATAATTAAAATAGGTTTAGTTTTTTTTACCACATGATGACTTGGTAATTGTTTGGACTAATCTAAGGGAGACTCAGGATCAACTTTAGTTGTTGCCACTATAATACTGAGAGTATATCCAACAACCTGCAAGCCAGATATATCAAATTCTTATGAGTTAGCAAGCGTCGAAACTCACAGATAAGGGGAGTCTATTCTTTGAGCCGATATCATAGCAGGACACTATACTCAATGAGATTTGAACCGCAGTGTCATGGGCTTCACCCAACGAGACTTCACCGGTAAAATAGGTTTAGTTCTTATTAGGTCTTAGGGGTCCAAACTCATAGAGAGGGGTTGAGGATGGTAGCCGCCTTTGGAGGAATTAAAACAGGTGTAGTCTAACTAGATGAAATAGGCTTTATAATTTCAAGCAATATTATGATATTTTTGTTGTTTAAAGTATTTTTTGAGTGCATAAACAACTTGATTAAGTACCCTTTAAAACCACTAGGACACTCTAATTCTAGAGATTAAACAACTTAAACTCAAGTTTTTAAAAATCTTTGTTGGAATTTTGTTAAAATTAACCAGAAAAAAATGTCATGAAAAAGATTATTTAGTCTATAAGTTAAAGGTGTAGTCTAACTTATAGATGAAAATAGCCTTTTTCACTTAAATCTCCTGATACAATTTCAAGCAAGATTGTGATTTTTCTTTTTTGTTTAAAGTATTTTTTTGAATGCATAAATAGATTCAATACCCTTTAAAACGAGTAAGGCACTCCAATTTTAGAGATTAAACAACTTAAACTGAAATTTTAAAAATATCTGCGAGAATTTTGTTAAAATTACACAGAAAAATACCCTGAAAGAAGATTATTTCTTCTATAAATTAGACTATACCATTAAAATATTCTAATATACATGCATGCTAGATCAAGCTTTACACCATCTTGCGAGCTTCCCATTGGTGGGTTTATCTTTCTCAAAAATTTCAGTGGCTTGTAACACTTCATATGCAGGTTGGGTTCTCTAAAATTTCAGTGGCTTATAACACTTCATATGCGTGTTGGGCTACCATGACAAAGATTGAGCCTGCATCGCGGAAAAGTCAGGGTTGTCTCAAACCCCACAAAAAATAATACAATAATGGCAGGTGTTCATATTTTGTCTTTTTGTCCAATAATTGCATATTCATCAGATTGGCGTGGGGTGGCGTGTAGGATACTCCCATCACCATTGAAGGCAACTTCGTGGAAATGTTATAATTCACGAGTTTTTTCAACATTAGTGTTACATCACTTCAATGTTCCCTTTCAACAATGTCATGGTACATTAATGACCAAACGTTTAACGAAAGGTTACCGCTTTTCAATATTAATGTTATATCGTTTAAATCTTCCCTCTCAACAATGTCATGGTACTTTCATAACTAAATGTTCAACGAAAGGTTACCACTTTTCAATATTAATGTTATATCGTTTAAATCTTGACTCCCAACAGCGTCACAAAATTTTAATAAAATTTTGTATTTTTTATAAATTTTAAAAATATAATTTAAGTTTCGAAAGATATCTATATATTATAAAAAATTATTATGTGAAAAAAATATTAATGTACTTGGTTAGATATTCATAATAAAAAAAATATTAATGTACTTGGTTTGATATTCATCATTAAAAAATAATTTTAAGAATTTATTAATGTACTATTTTTATAGTTTAATATATTTTTTCATTTTCATTTTTTTATATATATATAAAGATTGGTGGGATTATATCTTTATTATGTTTCATATATCATCTTGATTGGGGTGGGGAATTGAACCAATGACTTCATATCAAGGAGTGCATTAACATAGCACCAGATTCCCATCTATCCAAGGCCCCATGGACAATAATATTATAAAATTTTAATTAATAAATAAAATTTAGTTTTATTTTTTTTGTAAATCAAGGTTCTATTCATTCATCAAAAGTTGAGTACATAGATATAAAAAAGAAAGTAATCTCACCCCAATCGGGTTTGTTGACTAAAGCTAGCAAATAAACAGTAGAAAAACTAAAGGAACAGTCCACAACTTGATAAGCCAGATACACCAAAAGACAAACAAAACTAGAAGAACACATGTGACCATGCTCAATCGTTAGAAATAATACACACAAGGTTGTCAGACCCAGTCCATGGAGAGGGAGGGGGATGATAAGTACACTGAACATGCTGCTCAGAGTGAGCCATCCACGTTTCCAACTTACCACCTTTTCACATAGCAGATTTTGACTCCGCCAAACCACTAGAATCCTTTATTTGAAATGGCATTGAAAGTAATGCAATTGGTTGAGTGTGGCAATAGAAACTTCATGTTCATCCTTCCTTCCTTATCGTAAGCTTTGAGGTGATCTAGAACATACTGGAACAGGTCACTACAGGACTCAAGCACTGCTGTCGGCCAATAGCCTCGACACACCCTGCCAACTTGCTCCAACCCCACGCGTCACACTGCCCTTCTTTCCATTCCTCACCGCGTGACCACCCTGAGCTACTCTCGCACCACCCCTTCCACCACGGGCCCCAACATGCCCGAATAATACTCCTATAAGTTTTACCACCTCGCGAAGAATGCTCAGACACCTAGCTCACCAACACATCTTCGACACATTATGGTTCCTGCTTTGGTTGGACGAAGCTCCCCTCCACTGGGGTTGGGAGCGGGAATTACGCAGCGTAAGATGCATAGTGGGGATGGAGGGATACGCCTCTAAAACTGAAACAACACCAAACATTAACAATTCCCAACACACTGTGAACTGCAACAAAGCAGTAGGCAACCCCAAGTTTTTTAGCAGACTCCTACCACCTAGAATTGTCAACATTATTTCACCAGCTCAGGGAGTTACCAGTGAAACCACATATATGAAACACACAAACTAGGCTAAGACCTTTCGCTGCTTCTACCTGAAGAAGTATCTAGGAGCAAAGTCATAGAGAGAAAGACTTGACTCCTGGGCACAAACACATGAAGTACAAACCCAATCTAATAGTCAGTCACCGCAAGCACCTTCAGCCAGTTTTCCACCACCAAACCCAATTTCTGCTCACCCAGTAGTGGATCCCAGAAATCCATAGAAATAGGCGAATCTAGAAGATACCTGAATGACAGGAGACTCAGGCAGGCACCCTCTTAATCTCAGATAACAACCAGGAAGAGAACTAACTATTAGCATAAAAGAGGGCTCCAAGATCGACCTAATTAACATGTAGAATTCACTCAAACCTTTGAAAAAAGTGGGAAACCATGCAAAGGGAGGGGAACTTCACAATTTTGTGAGTCAGATGTGAAGGAGGGAATATCAGCTGTGGAATTAGCACCATTCCCAGACTAGCCAAAGTCCAGAGAAACCCATTAGACTACAAGAGATCATACCACAAACCACAAACCACCAAACTAACATTGCATAATGGCAATCCCGAAACTCAACCGATGCCATAAAACGATTACCTTCTCCTGCTCGCAATCCCGAAGAGACAAAATGAAACATCACACGCAGCCTCGATAAATTCCCCATACAACAAACGTAATGGGAGGGCAGGGTGATTTCCCTCCTTACCATCTGTCAGATGTTCTCCTTTATGGCACAATCATCTGACTTACCTTGATGTTCGTCACCCCCATCAAGGAACCCTCTTCAGAGAAATTGTTTTATAGAACTCCCCAAGATGGGCATTTTGAGAGTTGAAAGGCCAGTCTTGAATAAATTCCTAACTTTGGTTATCGTTGCCCCAATTGACTAGCTTATCGGTCGCATGATTCCCTTGTCGTCTCACGTGTTCTGTGAATACATAGTCAAAGGAAGAAATATGAGAGTGGATATGCTCACCAATAAGATCAAGCCTCCAAATTTTGATCACCTTGTTTGGAGTGACCTGTTAATAAGCTTCTGTGACATAGAAATTGTGATTTAGGAGTCCCCAGAGACTTGCAAATTAGTCAAGCCCATCTTAGTGGGAATTTGAAGCCCTATATCAAGCACTAGGAATTCGATGACATTATTGGTAGAAATGTCACATGAAGCCACAAAAATTTTCATGACCTTCCCCTTATCATTGTGAATTAATCCACCAATGCCTATTGGACCAAGGTTTCCTTTGGATGTGCCATCAAAGTTTAAGTTGAAAAACCCAAGCGAAGGGCGAAGAAAAGAGTCAAAAGAGCTTCCCGTTGTGGAGAGTGGGCGAACGGTCCTTGGGACAAGAGAATCTGAGCTTAGAGCCAAGATCTTCAAAGTGTCCCTCTCCCTACCTTCAACTTTCCAATCCTCCTCTGACCAATGAGAAATAGAGATAGATTCTTTGATATTACACTTTATTACTTCCCAAACTTGATCGTCCCTGATGACCTCTGAGTGGAACACTACTTTGTTTCTGGCTTTCCAAACATTCCAAAGGATGAAACCCTATGGAAGACATCATTCTCTATTCACAATGGGATTCTTAAAGATTGTCCAATGCAAAATTCCAGTGATTCTCTTAGGCTATTATTATACCAATCTACAGCCCAAAAATGTGTCGCAATTCTCCCCCAAGATTCATTGCCACAGGACAAAAATTAAGAAGATGGTTCGTTGTTTCCTCCACACTGGAACAAAGAGGACATCAAGATGTACCACAAAACCTCTTTTTCTGAATCTTATCCAAGTAAGAATTTTTCCATGCCAAATCATCCAGAGGGAGAATGAGACTTTTGGCCAGAGCCTTGAATACCATATTCTTTTCCATAAAGGATCTGGGGTCGGATCTGCTGAAGAAGAAAGAATAGAATAATATTCCTTGAGAGAAAACATGCCCATCGACAGGTGACCCCATCTGAGTTTATATGGATCCCCATTGTTTAATATAGGGCGTTGTTGGAGGATCAAGAACAAGGCCTCCTAAGCCAAGGGGGGATCATGATCCGACCATTGTGTTGGAACCTTCCAAACTCTCCATTTTGATGACTTGTTGTTATCTCGCTAGAAGTATCTAACCCACACAACTCCTAATTGAGATGTGAATGTATAGATATCCTTAAAATTTCTCGTCGTGACTATGTTTGGGGTGTTACATCCAAGCCTCCTCCCAAAATCTGGCCTCACATCCATTCCTAACATCCCAGAAGCCATGATCTTGTACGATATCATGATTCGCTTTAGCCATAATCCAGATAGAGGAACCATTCGACAGATGTTGATGATCAACAAAGGGTCAAGTTTGAAAAAGGAGCCATATTTGAATGACTAGAGGGTCTCTTCATATTTCTTGTCCACCCTGCATCCACCGCCACCAAATTTTTGCACCTAGAACTATTGATAAGAGCTTTGGATCTTTCAGCCCAAGACCACCATGGATCTTTGGTCTGCATAATTTATCCTAGGCCACCAGTTCCCACTTCCTATTGATATGTGCTTCTGACCAAAGAAATCATCGAAATTTAGTGGTAATGACCTTATAAATACTTTAGGAGGCTAGTAGGGTTGAAAGCTAATAGACTAGGATAAATTTCATAACTGATTTTAAGAGAATTAGTCAGGTTGCGGAATTCAAAACCCTAAAGAACCGGCTAGATAACTTACGATCAATCTGGATCAATAACTCTTTCGAGAAAGTCATTTTAAGGGAGTTAGAGACCAAGGTGATTCCCAGATAACTGCTTGGGAGCGAACCAATATGAAAACCAATGGTATGAGCCAAATGACTTTGAACCCTAGGGTGTGTGTTGAAAAAGAAAATCTCTGATTTTTTCCCATTAATGAGTGTGTTCGAAGCCTATTGGAACTCCTTGAGGATGAAACTGAGTTTCTTATCATCTTTTAAAGTTGGATTCCCATACAACATGTTGTCATCAACAAATTTCTAGTGCATTATAGGAGGAGCCTCCAGAGAAAGCCTCAAACCCTGGATATGTCTGGACTCAAATGAAAATTTGATAAGGCGACCCAGGCCCTCAGCTGCAATAATGAAAATAAAAGGGTAGAGGGGATCCCCTTTTATCAAGCCCCTAGACCTTGAAAAGTGAAAGATGGCAAACCATTAACGATGATGGAGTAGAATGGAGCCTCAATCAAATATTTTACCCAAGTGATCCATGAATGAGAGAATCCAAAAGCATCAAGAACAGAGAGGAGATAGTTCCAATTCAAATGATCATAAGATTTAGATAAGTCAAGTTTGATAAGCATACTTGGGGATCTGGACGAAGTCATATAATGGGCCCTCATGAGCCACCAGGATACCATCCATAATCTGCAAGCCTTCCATGAAACCTAATTTCTCTAGTCTGATGGTAGTTTTCATTAAGGATTTAAGACGTCGGACTAGAATTCATAAAATTATTTTATATATGACATTGCAAAGAGAAATTGGCCTGAAACCATTTGGGTCCAACGCAACACCTTTCTTTGGGATGAGCGTGAGGAATGTGGCATTAGAAACCTAACTAGATTCTTTGGGTACGACTGATTCCTCAACCAATTCATGGATTTTGGGCCGAGAAAATGCCATCCAACTTTAAATAAATCTAAGGTGAAACCATCAGGACCCAGAGCTTGTGTTGAGGAAAAGTGCACAAACGAGACTCTTCTACATAGGAGATCTCCCTCATGAGGGCCTCATTCTGATCTGCTGAAATTAATTGAGGAATACATTGTCTGACTCTGGAGATGGCCTCACTTCGCTCTACCCTTGGTTCTGTGAATAGGGTCTGGAAATGGGAGATCATCCTCCTCTGAAATCTCCTCATGTTGAACAAGTTGTTGACCTCTCGATCCATTGAGGGAGAGATCTGATTAAACTGTCGATGTTTTATCATAGTTATATGAAATAATCTTGTGTTCCACTCCTTCTTTAAGCCACTAGACCCTCGATTTTTTCCTCCATAGGTTTCCTCTCTATTTTATCCTTTTCTCCTGATTGTTTAGGACCTAACCCTCCTGTGATGCAAGAGTTTCCATTCGACCTTGTAAGATGAACCGTTGCCAGATTGGACCGCATTACCTCCTCTAGGCGTCACTTCTCTTTTGGATATTTCCGAAATCAAAATGATTCCAATCTTGTATCATTTTTCTTAGTTCTTTCAATTTCAACTGGAAAGTTTCCACGTGGCTCCACCACACTACCATGATGTCCTTCCACCATTCCTCTAACTTTGCAATGAAATCATGCCTCTCAATCCAGAAATATTCAAAGCGGAAAGGTTTGTTCCTTAGAGCCATTCTCAAGTCGATTTCCAGGCAGATAAGCCAACGATCTGATCCCATGCATGGAAGAATCAAGGCTTGAAAATACAGATCTTGGTGGTGGATATCATCCAAAATAAGTAAAATATCAGACGAGAAGCAATCTGGTGCTTTCCCCCTCATAAAATTTAGTTATTTTTAATAATTTTTTAAAAAAAAATAAATAAATAAATATATATATAATATATATAGATATATATATATATATATATATATTAATTCCTAAAACTATTAATATAAATAATTACAAAATATTGATTAGTATAAATAATTATTAAGTCTTTTATAAAGAGATAAAAGATTAAATTTACATTAATGAACTTGGGTTTGTATAATACACTGATCATTAAAGACAACTTCAAAGAAGGTAATTAAATTACTCATTTGTCTATTTCAAACATTTTTATCTTCTAATAAAACATAATTAATTATACAACTATTTATATATAAATATTACAAAATTTTGAGATTAATATAAATAATTATTAAATTTTTCATGATGATGATGATTAACATCCACAAAACCAATATGATCTATCATACCTTAAGAAAGTAAGAGATTAATTGAAACTCTTTCATATTTTATTTCTATGTATAAAAAGAAGGGAAAGAAGCATTCCTAGATTACTATAGTTTGCTGACTTAACAAGTCAAGAAGGTTGGTAGTGTGACAAAGCTTTTGGAAATGAGAATGGATGTGAGTGGAGAGTGAGGTTATCCAAAATAAAGTGTTTTGCATTTTCAAACCCTCTTCACATCGCAATGGTGATAAAACACTTTTGTCCTAAGATGTTTTGGGAATTGACGACACTCGATTTCACTTTGAATCTCATGAGAATCAGTTCTTATCTTCACAATGTTCATTTTCTTCTTAGCACTAGTCAAAACAAAAATATAATTCTGGTTAGAAATATTGGGGTTGATCATTTCCTTTATAATACCTTAGGTTCAGTTGACGGTTTTGGACTCATAACTTTCATGGAATCTCTCCGGTATGAAGTCCGAACTAGACCTCAC